>JAFBJQ010000753.1:868543-949149 GCA_016785345.1 Trinectes maculatus
CACACACACACACACACACACACACACACACACACACACACACACACACACACACACACACTCAAATAGAAGAAAAAAAAAACATTTTCTGTGTTTTTATACCCCAAGCTTTTCTACAGAACCATGGACCAACACAAACACATCAAACCACACAATCAAATCAATAAGTTAGCAAATCACCTCCTCCTTTGCACCTACTCGCTTTAATACATCTCAATCCCACATGTGGTTACTGTGGTTCAGGCAGCACCAATCAGGGGCTGAACATCCAATCATCTCTCTACATATCCCATAATTGCTGCTGAACAATGTAAGGTATTGTAAAGAATAACTGAAAATATACTGTATAAAGCAGTTGTTTGTTGTTGATTGTTCCCCCTTAAAGCTGTCAGTAAAGTAAACAGGTCAATTTTTCTAGCCTTCACATTGGTGATGGCTTTGGCCAGAGGCGTTATGGTTTTCACATTGTCCCTCTGTCTGTCCATTCTAATGAACTCAATATCTCAGGAGTCTCCGAAAAGGGAATTTCTACTAATTTGGTGCAATCATATACAAAAAATTCACTTTCAAGAATTTTATATTCAAATGTCAAGATCTGTGACATCATCGAACAATATTGTGTCGACTGATCAAGAATTTATACACCAATTAAGATTCAATTGCACTTCATACTTAATATAGAGACATCATCCATCATATAAGTTTAAACTGCCACTGGATGGCTCGATAAACCTAGTGGGATATTTTGCCACTAATTATAGTGATAACAAAATGATAATATGGAAGTAGCACTGTTTTCCATATGAGAGTGGAGACATGCACAATCCATCTCTAAATCCCTGAGGGCACCATATACAGCTTTTTGTAGTGTTTTTATAAACAGTAAAATACAAAACGATTCTCTATAAAACTATAAAATCATATGAGACTACACATAGTTTTATGGACACAGGAGGCTGCATCTGATAATAAGTGGACAACAGCCATTAGTACTTATTCTTCTGACTGTGGAAACAATTCATGTTAATTCACCATAACTGAGAAAATGACCCATTCCACATGCAGCTGATGAAATTACCAGCGTATTAAGATAATGGATTGTAAGGTTTCATTTTGAAAACTGCAGCCACTCAAATCACAACTTTAATTTAATTGTTAATCATAATTTTTAATGAGGCTTAATTTTTTTCTAACATCTGGCAACTATAAGATAATACACGTCGGGATGAGGTTTCTCTGACTTTACAAGCATGTCAGACATCTTTGCTGCTGCTGGGTGCTGCCAACACGTGAAATAGCTTCTCAATCATGGTATCATGGTGTCGAGGCTGGGACTGTGTGGTGTGTGTGTGTGTGTGTGTGAGATGTGGACTGTCTGCTTCTGTGGATACCCTTGTCAAACTAATGAACCTGCTGAGCTTGCTGGAGGTGGAGGAGCCAGTGTGGACCAAAGCAGAGAATAGTACTGAGTTCCCTGGTTCACCGGGCCTGTAATTTCCCAGTGGGGGGTCCTGCGACGGCAGCAGAGCAACTTTGAACAACTTCAGATTCAGTCTCTTCTTGGGTGTCTTCAAGGAAATACCGGCCGGCAAACGCTTTTAAGCCACGCATTCTATATACAGATCCCATACTGAGACATTGAGCTGGAGAGTGTATGGAAAAAGGCATTTTGAATCCTGGTTCAACCAGGGATCTTCCTATGTGCAGTTTGCACGTTCTCTGGCTTTCACCAGCATCCTCCTACAGTCCTAAGACATGCATACTGGGGTTACGCTAAATGGAGACTCTAAATTGACCATAAGTGTGAAGGTGAGTGTGAATGGTTGTATGTCTCCCTAACCCTGACCCTGTGATTGGCCGGTCACTTTTCCAGTGACCCTCAGAGAATAAACAGTACCCACTGAATAGACACATGTACTAATAGACCTATAGTAAATTCTATAATATATACTGTATTTACAAAGACTGTGCTAAGTTCACCATGTGAAGTTGAATAATCTTCACCTCGCTTTTCTGTGGGATGAATTTTTGTCTGTTCATGTGTGGGTGTGTTCCTTTGTACAGATGTCATCTCAATGGAGGACTCCTAGTGTGACCTGTGTTTAATACTAGTATAATGTGAGTGTCTGTCTGGGGTGAAACTTTGTGTGTGTGTGTGAATATATACGTCGTATACGTTGAATAAAGAATTTGGTACTGTGTTTGCATGTACATGTCTAAGTGTGTGTGATTGTGTCCTATGATCAATCCTGTGTTCCTGTTGTGTGGTGGTGATTTCACTTTGGTTTTGCGCTTCACAACAACAGAGCCTTTGCACTGGCACACACAATAATGCATTTCAAAGCCTTCCTAAAGGTTTCACTGTGTTTTTCATGTTTGTCTCACATACAGGTGCTTTTCTAATCACCTCTTTTCTTTTGATCGCTGTGATTCGCTTAATTATTCTGTTTTTCCCAGCTTTGGATACATCGAAATACCCTATAGGCTTTTTATGGCTGAAGCTTGTGGCTGCTGCTGAATAGTGGGATCAAAACCTTAGTGGTTCACAGGAGTGTAGGCCCATTGTTCCAATGACTGTATGAACGTGTGAGAGGAGTTCGTGTGTCGGTGGATCAAAGCGGTAACGAGCCATTTGCTGTCAAGTCATTACATAAGTGGAGAGTGCGTTTTACATAGAAAGTATAGTGCCTTAATGGAGCAGCAGGTTATTTTTTTGTTTCGGTGTCGTGCTGCAGACAGATGGAGCCATTTTGTGAAACACACATGTACAGATGCCTGGTGAGACCTGGGCTTTGCCGTGTGAAGGTTATAAATGACAGCAGCTGTCCTATGTGCTCCCGGCCTTGCTCCATCCTCTATCTGCCTTTGTTATCTGACCCCCCACCCCCACTATCCTCTCTGTCTTTTTCCTTATTTTCTCTCATCCCATATCTCTTGCTGACATGAAGGGACGCGATATTTCAATATCAGGTTCCTTGGTGGCGCTAAATGGCCAGGAGGCCTTGAGAGAAAACGTGACAGAGGGAAGGAAGGACAAGAGTGAAAGCTGGAGACGGGGGGGAAAAAACGCAAAAGAATATAAATAAGTGTCAGAATAGCAAACATTAGAGGAACTCCGTGTAAAAAGGACACTGGAGGGTTGGAGAGTATGAATCACAGTTCAGCAAGGATCAGTGTTGAGCAGACAGCAGGCTAGCTGGGGGCACGTGTACCTTTGCAAGATGACGCAGATATATTCCAGCTGCTCAAAAATCCCACCTGCCTCCGACAAAAGACCACTATCAGATATTTCACACGCTGCAGTGAGGGGAACCGCAGCATCTTTCCACATTCCACTCTTGGATCAGTTACAAGCCTCATCACAGTAGCCCCAAAGCATCAGCCTGGGCTGACTCGCATCCAAAACAACAGCTGCAATAGAAAATAATTGTAACTAATTAATTCATGACTCTTAGTAGTTTTGTTGGTTTTGTGCGCCACGCAGGCTTTAGATATAGTGCGGTCTTTGTGTGCGTACGCGCATGTACTCTCGTATCTAAATATACAGGATGCGTGCGTGAGGATGATACAGATGGTCCCCGCTGTTGGTTTCTTATTGTGTCCCTAAATTAGTGTGAAGAAAGTGAAGCTGAATAAGGAACATTAGGAAGGCACTGCAGGGCAAGGTTATACTCTGCCTCCCAGGGCATGTATTGACAGATGTGTCAGCAAACTGACCTGATGGGCGAGTCAGAGAGGGAGAGAGAGCGAGAGACTGGGAAGGCATTAGATTTCTATCTGCAGGATTCAGCCCCTCCTGCATGTGGTCCAGGGATAGTACATATTGACGGGACCTAAGTGTGTTTACATTGTTATGAGGACTTGGCCCCATGCGTGTGATAAAAGGCATAATGTATATAAAACGTACATGCATGTGAAAACACTGTAAGATGAGACTACGTCTCCCAGAACTGAAGTTATAGACAAGACTGCGTGTGTGTGTGTGTGTGTGTGTGTGTGTGTGTGTGTGTGTGTGTGTGTGTGTGTAAAACTCTTCAAGGGGAAAGAGCTATGAGGATGGGGGGGAAAAAAAACCCACTCAGAGAAAAGATAAATGTGTACATTCGACTAACTCTTTTATGCCTGAAGACTGCAATATCACCATTCTGCAATTTATCATTCTCTCTCCTGCTAAATCATCATTAAAAATGCATTGGAAATTACCTGTGAGATGCAGATGAGCGGTGCGCAGAGCAAAGGGGGGTGGGGGGTGGGGTGGTAGTGGGGGGTGCAAAGGAGTGAGGGATGAGAGAGTCAAGTGTTAACAGCCCTCAGTCATCCTGATGGACAACTGGCTGGACCCATTCCACTGACTGATTGGACACCATCTCCATATCTCCAGTGGGAAGTGTCCAATTTTCTCCTGGCGATTTCAATCCAGGAGTTAAAGAGCTCCAGTCACACCGGAGTCTTGATCAAAAGGAGATGGGAGATTGGGAGCCAGCATTTAGGGAACATGCTTGCTACATGATGATATATCTTTTGTTCCCAGCTGTCATCATCCATCAGTTCAGACAAATCCATGCAAGGACAGGAAATTCCTGATGGGCTATGTGTCTGAGAAGAATGCGGACTGAACAGTAAATAATAAGGGATTTAATTAGACTTTGAAAATTCAGTGAATAATTTATGATAGATGGAGAAGTTTAATCAAGCAATCAATCTACCCTGGCCTCTGCATCTGCAGCAGAAGAATATTACAGGACCGACAGGCGAGGATGTAATTGTAACTCCACAGTTTAATGCACAATCGCTCTGACAAGGGTCATAATACAGGAAATACCCTCAGCGAGCCGCAGCTGATAAACTGTAAAAAAAAAAAAAGGGTGTTGGGAATCTATTTGTTAATACAGGGCCTTTCATCGAGGTCTTAAAGTGTCTGTGATTGAGCTGCATTCGTTACTCGCATTTGCATTGTCTCCAAAATCACGTCGGAGTCAAATGGAGTCATTTCAGTCCAAAACCGGCCCCATATATTCGCCTGCTAATGACCTGCTGAAGTTGAACGAGGAAACGTAATGGCATCGTTACCGGCCGGGCAACATCAGGTGTCTCAAGGTTAATAGCAACATTAATTGATGAGAAGGATGAAGACTGAGAAAGCCTTGTCCAATATACAGTGTGTGTTAAGAGAGCAGGTCGTTTAACACATATATTTTCAGGTTCATAAACAGGGAGGCTGCTAAAAGCCAAAAACAGGGAAGATGAACTGGTGTCTTGCACCAAAAAAAAAAGTTCTCAAATTCAGCTAAAAATAGAACATATTAGGAATAATCCATTTTTTAAAAAAAAGGGCTTCAAGTTTCCAGTGAAACTTTCACTATTTTTTTTTTTTGGTGGGGGGCAGCATAATGAAAAGAAACACGATAGCAGTTAAGTGACTCATAGAAAGAAAGGGGGAAAATCAGGAGCGAGAGCAGTTTTAGGTGAGAAACAAAATGAAGTGATGCATGAAAATTATTCAAAAGTGGGAGGCACAAAGAGATGTATTTATTGCAGCTATCCTATTAAACAGTTATGACAAACTCATGGCTAATATATTAACAGACTTATCCACTAACATCCATTATTTATTCATCATCAAAAATTCAATCTGGCAGACTGTGTGCCATTATTCAGATGTGCTGGGGGAAAGTGGCACATTTGAATAAATGAGAATTGTAGGGCTCACTCCCATGGCTTGTTGTTATTCCAAAACCCTCCCTTTAAATGATTCAAACATTAAATCAATCAGAAAATGGAGGAGAGGGATTGATGTCGGAAAAAATTCCATCGCTCGCTTACATAGCCGCAATTCATTATTCCTTCGGGAAGAAGCATTTTATCGTTCATGACCCGTTAAAAAAAAAGATCCTACTCATCAGAACTGTTGGAGTGGCTCTGTCAAACAACATCTGGCTTGTGTTTTTCATTAGCAGAAAAAAAAGAGACATTAAGTTTTCTGCATGTTTCAACTCGCATCTCATTTCAGGGCAGTTTCTGAGCCCGTGCCGCCACCGCGCTCGACAAGCTATTTACTACATTTGGTTTGTCTTGTTTCCCCGCGTGAGATTTTGCACCTCTCTGCAATACCTGGCTCTGAATGAGATTGGATATGGAAATGCAGAGTACTGCGGACCAGTGGTTTCTGCTGATGTTGTGGAAGTTGGCGGCGTGGAGAACGGGACATATTCCTCCGAGAAACAGTCGCACACTCAGACACTCAGTGACAGTGCGAGCAAGACGCATAGGCAGACACACACACACGCGCACACCCTGCGGTTGCACTGCACAGAGCGCAACCACACAATAAACGAGCAATCATACACAATTGACAATATGTGGAAAATGGAAGCAAATTTGCAAAAGGAATGTAAATAGAGCAAAACATACAGACAACCATTCAACTTATAGATACATGCACTTTATGTGCAACCAGGAAATGAGCTGTTGACTTAAGTTCTTTTCTTTGATCTATCGAATACTGTATGACAGTAAGCAGATGGATGGCTGGATGGCTAGATAGATAGACAGACAGACAGACAGACAGACAGACAGACAGACAGACAGATAGATAGATAGATAGATAGATAGATAGATAGATAGATAGATAGATAGATAGATAGATAGATAGATAGATAGATAGATAGAAGGACGGACGGACGGACGGACAGACAGACAGACAGACAGACAGACAGATAGATAGATAGATGGATAGATAGATGGATAGATAGATAGATAGACAGACCAACAGACAGACCGACAGACAGACAGACAGATAGATAGATAGACAGACAGACAGACAGACAGACAGACAGACAGGTTATTTTCATCTTTGCTTTGGACTGCAAAATCCGAAATGGACATTCTCCGGCTTAGCTGTCAGATGATTGGGTTCTTGTAATTCCTGTCTATAGAGTCTGTCGGCACTGCACAGTGTCTCAGCCATTTGTCTGTCACCTTTACTCAAATCTTCCTCACAGATGCAATGACTAAAAGATGAAGTTAGCGAAAGATGGGGGTGGACTACAGAGAGTTCGAGAACATATTTTGGAAAAGAAAACCTGAGGCAATTTTCATCTTTTCAAAAAACAAAAAGAAGAAAGAAAAAAAAGAGATGAGACTTTTTTTTTAAAAGGCTGAATTTGTGACTAGACGGGAACAATACCTGTCACACAATCACTTACAAATCGTTTTCAGCTTGTTTCGGAATATACAGTGTCTTTCTCCAATCCTCTGCTTTCATTAGACTCATGCTCTCTCGCTCAGCCTCCCTCACTTCGGGGAATGAAATCTGGCAGGCTGCTCTTCTATAATGTCCTAACGTAAGAAATCAATCAGACTCACACTATTTCTGCAGCCCCTCAGCTCACATTGATTTATTGCAAATGTGTTGAAAATGAAGAGAGAAACTCTTTAGCACTGTGGGGCACGGTGGTCAAGGGGAGTAGATGTGAGGAGAGAAGAATGAAGGGACGATGACAGGTCTGGCATGAAAGGTGAGGGGAGGAGCAAGCAAAGAGGCGGGTTCTCGGTTCGTTGACCTTCGGTGCGATTGGCTGACGCTCACCTTTGGGGTTAATGCACTGTCTGTCATCAGCCAGCCATGCAGAGAAAATGATGATAATGTACTTTTTACTTTAAAGGGCTGTGATATGTGTGCAGCATGCCATCGTTTTTCCATTATGTAGGCCACTGCTGCTGCTGTCAGCCCACAGCGGGATGGGTTCGGGCTCACAGATATGGTGGTGCCTTTTTTCCCCCCAGCAGACATATCAGTAAATAAACCAGTTTTGCTGACGAATGCAAAATGTTATTTTTGCAACGATAATTTCCCATCTGTTCATTTTATTTCAATCAAACGAGCGAATCGGCAGCATGTCGTAATCGACTCAAAACTTTGACTCAACTTATTTCTGAAATGATTCACTGTTAACATGTGCCATCTAATTTATAAACACAACATTACCATAATTAAAGAGGTCATTTGTACCTAATGCGTTTTATAATGGCTTTATTTGCTGGTGCTGATTTAAGTCGCTCTCCAATTTAACATTTTTTAAAAACTCCAAACAAATGGTCTTTCCTTTGCCATTCTGTTATGAGTCACAGCAAATATGCACGTCTTGATGGTGCAGCTCTGGTGGGGGGAGAGACGCCTCGCCGGTAAAATTAGTTTCTTATTTTATACATCTCTAGAGCAAAAGGCTTGTTTATCCATTCTGGAAAAGGATGACTGTCGGACGCAGCTCAGTAGTCGCCTGGTGTACTTATATCACGGGCATACACTTAGGGGGCTGACGGAGATGAGGATTGAAGTGGATTACTGAGATAGGACGGCACTTCAGAGAGAATAAGGACTTATCTTTCTATTTGGCTTTCATACTGGAGCAGTGAAACATACGTCCGTGGCCATATGCAGCTGAGCTGAGTGGCTGTGGCTCTGCTCTCTGCAGGGGCTGCGAGGGTGATTGAAGCGGTTAAAGAGGAGATTAAAGTGATAATGTACATCTTTAATCTGCAGCACTTTAAGAGGGCAAAGAGGCGAAACTGCCTGCAACCACAGGGCTGGACGTGACGAGGGTGCATCAATGGCCATCGGGGTCAGCCATCACCACAGCAACGGATTATTCAGAATAATTATCTGCCATATGTGCCTTGTCACAATTACAAGTTGTCGGTGAGCTGGGTCAGAGGTCAAATGCTGACCAGAGTAATGGGGGGCGGGGGGGCTGCGAATGTAACGCTCTTACTGCACCGCTTATTAAAATGAAGTTCAGCTTGCTTGTCACATCTGTCACACGAGAGACAGAGACTTCAATGCGGTCGACTTTATTCTTTCACAAAAGATATAAAGCCCTCTTTTCCTGTACGGCTCCACCTACTTCTTCTCATGTCGGGTGCCATACTGTCCTTTTCTAAAAAGAACGCGCCTCCTTTCCTGGAAATAATGGCATCAGCAAAATTCCCTTTGGCAGCCTCTCTCCCTGTAAGGTAATTTCTAATGGTGTCAATTCCATTGTGTATTCATGAGTATGGATTCTGTTGGTGTCACATATTATTGAATTTATAGTATTGGAAAAATATATAGTTTGTCTTTTGTGGATAACAATCTTAATTTGTAATACACTGGTTTTGTAGACTCCCTGGATCATAACATGGTATGATATGCACAAGCTCATAATACACTCGGTATACTGAACTCTGCAACGGCACCAACTGTCTTCCACACACACCAGTCCTCCTCTATGATAAGATGTCCTTCAGCCCCTGTGGACGTCCCCACATGCTCCCTTAGCCAGTTGTCCTTTACCGCCTGCCAGCACAAACACAACGTCCGCATAAAGTTGACACAAGTTCATTCCTCCTTTTCTTTTGGCAAACCAGTGACCTGCTTTCATTATATTCACACAGATCCTGTGAATACAAAACGGATGTATCCTGACATTCATCTCCTTTTGCACAGATCTGCCTACAACACCGCAAACACAGAAATCTCAACCTTCAATCTCTTTATTGGCCAACTGCAACGCCTTGCTGCTGCAGATGACTGTATATGTCTTTGCATACTGAGCTTTCAGTAGCTTTTTTTTCTAATAACAGATGTTATAAAATGAATAAAAAGGATTTATGAATTCAATCATAGTTCCAGGCTCTGTGAATCGCCTTTTTGGCCGAGTAGCAGGAGAAAGAAAATGACTATGTGACGAGGGCACTCAAATGTGAGCTGACACAGGCTGTGAAGTTAAAAGAAAAAAAAAAAAGTCTGCGGTTTGTTCTCATGACCGAACCTTCCATTAGGAGTCCAGACGTTTTAACTCATCACCGCGGTTCTCCCTCAGGAGTTACACACAGAATGCTTCATTTCCCATAAAGCTGTGTTCACACTGCCACCTTGGGAAAAGCAGCAACAAGGTGCAAAGTGGTTTATCCATTATAGTGGATCATTTATTCTGTCACTGTGGCTCATGTGAGAAAAGTCATTTGGAGTGAGATACCCCTCGGTGCTGTTCAGCACCCTAGAAAGTAACAAAGCTAATACCAACCCTCAAAATAACAGTTAATTACCGTATTTTCCGGACTATAAGTCGCAGTTTTTTTCATAGTTTGGCCGGGGGTGCGACTTATACTCCAGTGCGACTTATGATTGAAATTATTAACACATTATTATATCCTGTCACATTTTATTTTCACACTAAACCGCAAGAAGGCGCTCTAGGCCCGTGTTGATAATTGAATTGATAAAACATTGGCGACGTAGAAGAGGAAGCGCCACATCTTCTACCTCCTGAGTTAGCGGAGTTGTTTGAAAGTTCCAGTGCGACTTATATATGTCTTTTCCTTCTTTATTATGCATTTTATGGCTGGTGCGACTTGTACTCCAGAGCGACTTATAATCCGGAAAATACGGTAACATAGAAAAATTATTCATCTGCGTAAAAACACAGAAAAAAACTGTGGTTCTTGCTTCCTGCTCTATTTAATTTTTAAATTTTTTTACAGCATAAGGCACATCAAACAGAGTGTAACAGCATCCTCAAGTCACCTTTGCAAATCTTGATTCAAATCGAGTCTCGCTCCATCTAATTGTGGATTTGGTATAAAAGAGGATCCTTGGGGACCTCTTTTTTGGGAACACTCACAATAACTACTTACTGCAAGCTGTCAGATAGTGCACAACGCACAATGACACTACTTTTCTCTGACCGAATATGTCACATCCTGCCAGGGAGAATCACTAGGTGCAGGCACGTTCGGGGGAAAGGGCCGCGAAGTGTTTAGACAAGCCACCGAGGCTTAAACGCCCATTAAGGCCCACGCACCGTTTCTTTCTAGAGTCTATTAGATTGTCACCCATCACGATTAGCAGACACTCCGAGCCCTCTGGCATTCTGGAAAAAAGATAATTATGTTCTTTCTGCGTCATAATGACTGCCTTGAACGTGTCTCTTTTGAGCACTACGAAAGCAAAGCGTTTTTTTATTCTCCCTCCGCCTCCGTCCCTGAGCTCTGCCTTCCTCATCTCTCGTCTCTTGTTTCTCCAGACACTAATGAACTGGTTTAATCTCGTAACTCCAGAGGAATTGTCAGCAGAGGGCTGCATTAATTAAGTTATTGTGCGCATTTCGTTTTAAAGTTTCCACCATTATTTTTGTTTTTTCCCCAGACTGGATCGGCACAATCACTCTCACTCTCCGTGCGACTAGGGCAGCATTTGCTGACTGTGTTGGATTGGCATGAATTTTGGGGCAACGTGTTTAATAACTGGACCAAATTCACCATTTTGCATTCTGATGTTTGATTGTACAGTGATGCCCGTTTGCAACTTTGCTCAGCTGTCTGAATCCACACAAGTCATCAACCATCTTGATGCAATTTTTGTGAAATCTCATTCTGCTTGGCTGCACATCTCGTGCTTTGACCCTGAAAAACAGTATAGTTAGAGTATGGTTCCTTTTTTTTACACAATGCAATGTAATATGAACCAGCACATTGGTGCAAGTTGGCATGAAAAGCATGTCTGACATGATTTTGAGTTGAAATAATTATTTTGTTCCATATGGGTAAACGCAGCTTGTCTGTTACGACCAGTGTGTGACAGATTGTCAGAACCACACTTGTCTAATAATGCGGTCACTTTAAGGTCCAGTCTATCAGTGTACATTGGGATAGGATTTTCTTTGACATTGCCTATTGGAGAAAAAAAAAATGTCATGACAGTTTCTTTTATGATAAGACAGCAGGCCACTGCTTCTGCTGCTCCTCACCACCAGGGATACAAACTGTTGACTTTACATCTTAGCATTTCAGAAAGCATCCTTTTCATTTTCCATCTCCCACCCACACGTCTCTTGTATCACCAGCTAAAGCTGCCACTGCAACATTTTTATTGCATAATACTTCCTTCAGCAAGTCTTAATGTAAAAAAACAAAGCAAACAAAAACAATCCAAGTGCGATACAAAATCTATTCCACTCAGTCTAAAAGCAACTATTTATCAACAAAATGCATTACATTACATTAGATCACAGCGTTGCATTAACAAACGCTGAGGAAAAATATCATATCTGACATCATTTTCTGAGCAATGGCATCTTAAAGGAAAAACAGAAGATCTTGTGATCTTCACAAAGGTCCTCAGAGGTCACAATGAGTTAAAGTTCAGGCAGGTATAGTATTTAATAATTTTGCCTTTGTGTAGTTTGTGAATAGCTCAGTTCTTCATGTGTGGAGACGAGAATGAAAAAAAGACAAACTGTAGATTACATTTTACATTAAACATGCATCTCGTATGTGTATCTGCGTGATATTTAATTTCACACTTCTTTTGACATGGTTTCCCTAATGGTTTCCACTAAGCCATTAGGGCTTTTCATTGCTTTTCTCATGAAATGGAAAGCAGTGAGCTAGGTGCTTGCATCTGTCTTTATTTATTCATTAAAATCATGGTAGCGATGTCTAACGCACCCATGCCTTTTTTATCTATGTTTATCTGTTTCGATTTGTCTTGACCTCATCATACTAAGTTATTTTTTTTTTCAAATTGCTCTTTGTTTTCTGCTATTTTACATGTATGCTACTGGCCCATGATTTCAAAATATGAAATCATTATCATACTATGCAACTGAAACTGAAACTACTTTATATTCAAAAAGTTGGACAATTCCATAAATACTGGAATTCCCTGTTGCTGTTTTGTCCTCCTGAAAACCCAGTGATCAAACCCCAACACTTGGCATCAAGAGACCCCTTCATGACGCGCACACATTGCCAGTTCACAGTACGTGCTGCAGTTGTTGACGATGACTTCCGAAGGGTTATTTTAAGAAATTCTGAACGCCTCGATTATGCTGAAGCACTTTTTCGAGAAAATTGCTTTAGTATTTATGAGTAGTGCCACTACGGAAGCGTCACTAGTCGGGTGCGTTTGTAACTTCACACTAGACTACAGTCGGAAACCAAACAGTTGCAGTGGCTTTATGGAGAGAGCAGATGGATGGAGTGTAGAAAGCATAGAGAGGTGAGAAATTGCACTTTGTTTATATGTTTGTGTACGAGAGCACAACTTGAGTCTGCCATAGGACGGCGGAGTTTATACAATCCCATGACCTTAGAAGACCAAGCTCCACTACAGCATGACCTCCCCTTAGGGAGAGAATGAACACGCTGCACTTACCACCCAATAGCACTCAACCAACACATCCTTTGGTCACGCTGTGTGCTCGCACACACACACACACATACACACACAAGTACAAAAACAGGTAACTTTTCACATAAATTAGTACTGCATGCACACTCACACTCTCTCTCTCTCTCACACACACAAGCACACACACACACGCACACACACACACACTCGCACGCACACCCAGACACAATCAGGAAATGAGCAAACACATGGATGCGATCTCTTTACCAAGGTCAATGTGTATGGTTCGTACTGCACATGGACACGGTCCCGCACAAAGACAGATGGACACAACGAGACAGACGGAACTGCACAGCTGCATGTTGACACATGAGGATGCCATGATACGCTACTGGAGATACCGCACTAAGTCCTTTTGTTAGGTGGCAGTACAATGAAGTGTTGCCACACCAGTATCCATAACACGCATGCATTATTTATGAGCGCCCGTATCGTTGCGATGTATGCAAATGTATACATTAAGGAGAGGCAGCTCTTCATTTCTGCCTGATAGAAGGAGTGTCTGCCTTCTTATCACACTGCTATTAAACAGCAAGGCTGCAGGGCACACATCCATCTTGGTTTTTAATGGCCTGCCTGCGTGTTTCCCTATGAGTGCTGTGCGTGGATGTGTTGTGTTCGCATGTATTTGTGGACCTTGTGTTGCACGATTGTGCTGATGCACTTAATAAGTGTTCTTGCATCTGCAATTAGAACTGTAAGCGGCCTGCGATTTCCAAAAGAGAGAAAGCGGTGCAGGGCTGGAGGAGAGGTTGGAGATATTATGGCTGTGAAGTTAAGATGCGATCATGAGCATCATTCTCATTATTTTTGACAAAGATACAGTGAACAGCATCATAATTACCTGCTGGCTATCTCATGTGAAAATGACTATGACTGTGTGTTGCAGTAGCTTCAGCAAGACAGCCATTCTGTTCTGAGAGGCCTCTCACAGAGCAATAAAAGTGTTTACTGTCACAGACGTGCTGCCCTGGCATAATGAGCCCATAATATATCCCTGCTCGATTTTTTTTTTTTTTTTTTGCATTTTATTCTGTCACAGTCCTCCTCACACATAAAAGTTTAATTTCAAATCAGGATAAAGTAAGGTTATTTGAAATAATCCCAATATCACATTTGATGTCTCACTGGGTCTTTAACTGGTTGGGTCTTATCGCTGGGGAGAAGGTAATTAAAGTTCTTAAAAATCAGTTGGAATATGTAGATGAATGAATCGGGGAGCTTTTTCAAAGTCTCGATGTTTGGTGGCCTGTCATGTCCAGATTTAGAGTGACTATTATTAGATAAGGGAGCATGAGCCAGAACAGTCTCAAGTTGTCTCTGTGTCCTGTGAAAGAAGAAAGCTAACAATATAAGCCATAGCGACCACATAAAACGAAGCGCTCTGCTTCAATCCCGCATTTACACATAGCGCTAACACAGCAGCAACACTGACCTCACAGTGATTGTGTGCTTTATAATAGCGGCTGTGGTGATAGTATGTTTTTGCATTCCGGTGTGCGTCTCAGGGACAGCGTGTGACAGACTCTCTGTGTGTATGTGTGTGTATGGGCGATTGCAGTGGGAGCTCCAAGGACAAGCAGTGGAGGGGAGAGCGGGTGATTTGTCTCTTAGGATTGAGCTCATCTCCCCCAGTCTCCTGCAGCCCCCCCCCCCACCCCCACCCCTCTGCATGGTGTCTTATTTTGAAGGTGAAGTGCATTTCTCTCGCTGCTCACATGCAAACTTTTTTAGCTGATGCAGATCATTGTGTTTTGTGAATTTACACGGGTCGCGTCTTGTGTTTACTTACAGACACACAGGCACACAGAGTCCTGTATTCAAAACAACAGTGCCCTTTAACTGAGCAAGAATTAATCTGCATCATGCATTTCTTCCTACCTCTTAACTAAATGTTCACTAAAAGAAACTAAATGTTCTGGCATGTTTCTCTTTTGGAAAGAACACAGTCTTGATAAGCTGTTTTTTGTTTCACTATTTTCTAAAACAGCTCATTTCTGGGCAGATTAGCCGCATAAAACCCTCATGAGTAACGATAAACATGTAGTTATTAGCCAAAAAGCAAATGAAAAGTTTATATGTAATTAAAATTCCAAAAAAAAAAAAAAAGATCAGTGCTGTGAGCCATCAGCTGTACAGGGAATATTTGGGAATATTTTATAAGTTTGTAAAAGCTGCTCTGCTGCCTGTCACATCCACAGTGGCAGTGTCCTCTAAACTAACCAGACTCAAATCTCTGTGGTCTGCAGAACAGAATACAGATGCTGGCAGTGTAAACACCTCTGTCATTGTATTCAGCGGTGCATGCGACGATCTCCTGTTTGCCGCTGTTGTTTGAATGCAAACTTTGTTTTATGAAGGAGGTAGGGAAGGTTAGAACATTATTTTGTCTCAACTCCAAGGTCTGTCTAATGCTGGTATTCTATAAACTGTATCCACTGCAAATTCATTCTTGGCATGATTTGGGAAGGGTGACTATTGTGGGGCCATCCATTCATTCATTCATCCATCCATCCATCCATCCATCCATCCATCCATCCATCCATCCATCCATCCATCGTCTAAATTCTGACAGACAAACACACTCACACACAAGATTGT
Organism: Trinectes maculatus; assembly: GCA_016785345.1. Taxonomy (NCBI): domain Eukaryota; kingdom Metazoa; phylum Chordata; class Actinopteri; order Pleuronectiformes; family Achiridae; genus Trinectes; species Trinectes maculatus. Next base: position 884,376 of record JAFBJQ010000753.1, read on the forward strand.
TATTAACACAAAAAACATATAAGGAGGCGACCGCTAATTTATAAAAGATAAGTACCTCTTTAATAACTCTGCATCAGTGATGGACGCTATATGAGATCGTAACAAGTTGAACCAGCGTCTCATGAATTTCTACATCGATCACTGCTTGAGATTCTTCCCAGTTCGATGTAGATGGTCTGTTAAATAGCACATGAGCAATAGTTAGTGATAAGCAAGTTCCCGACAGCTGGGATGTCTCACTCTGCTGGATATGTTGGAACTGTCGAAACACTTACTGGCGGTTCTTTACAACAAACCACCAAATACCAAAAACAATAAGAAAGTGCGTAAAATCACTCCTATTTAAAATGACAACAACAAACAATCACAAGGGTATAATACAGTGCATGTTCAGTCCTTTGTTTTGGCCCTCGGAGGTTGTTATTTAAATTGAAATGACCCTTAATGTGAAAAAGAAATAAGGTTTCCTGTCCCTGTGATAAATGATTAGTAAACTGTCAAAGTCTAGTCTACTCCATCAGTGAGTCCTAAAGAGTTCCTATTAAAGTCCCTGTCACTCTCTCTCTCTCTCTCACACACACACACACACACACACACACACACACATTATGGTATTCAGCAATATAATATAAGATAATATAAGAACAACACAGTCAAACAAGCCAAACAATAATAGATAGTCTTTGGATCCCGTCCCTAAAGATTTATGTCCACAAATATACACACACATGCAAACAAGTAGGTAGACTCATTGAAAAAGTGTGCACGTAGCCATTCCGTCAAACCCAGGATAAGTCTGAGCCCTTCCCATCTTATAAGATGTGGCTCATCAGATAGGATTCTGCATATATGGTCCAACCAATAAAAAGTCCAGATATTCTATTAAGTGTAAATCCTCTCCGCTGGTGGAGTTTGTGGAGTCAGATTAGGGCTAAACAAACACTGCCAAGCAGTCGTGCCCACACTGGGACCACTGCCAAAAAGAAGCCCCACAGATACAGATGTGTGTATGTGTGTGTCTGCATGCTGTGTGCACAGGCAGCAAAGAAACCCAATGCGAGCATTAGCAGGAGGGGGGAACAAACTAAAGCTCCAATACGTGCCGCTCAGTGTAATGGGAAGGCAGTGTGTCAGTGATCTGAGTGGGCGGCAGCTGCAATGCAAAACCTCTGAGAATTCTCTCTGTGTGTGTGTGTGTGCGTGTGTGTGCGTGTGTGTCTTGCCCATCTGCAACAAAACAAGGATACACTGCACATGCACACCTGTGGTCCTCTGCACAAAACAAGTTTACTTTGGTATAGTGACATATGACATCATTTGTTACTCGGGTTAGTTGCATGACAGCGGACTCTGGGTTTATTCAGCAATGACAGCGCAGTAGCTGTACTCTGTGTGCTGCAAGTGCAGAGAGCTGTAATGTTTTAGGCAGAGCGGACAGATTCCTATCAGTGACCCCAAGGCTGCTTGTTAGAATTCAGTGCACCGCTCCCAACTCTCCCCCGTCTCCCCCTCCTCCCTCCATGACCTGTCTGTCTCCCCCTCTCTTGCTGTCTCAGATATTGGAAGTATACGAGTCCTTACAGAAAAAATGGGGTGAACCATCAGCCATCATGACAATGACGATGTGATCTGCATACACACACAGCAATTCCCCCACACTGACAGCTGACAAAACATGCACACCAATGTGCCACGACCGCACAACTGCGTGCGTATCTCCATCGCCCGCGCACTTCGTCTTCGTTATTGTCTGTTTATTTATTTTTTTGTCCAAAAACATTTTGGTCACAAACTCACAACGACACTCTCACTGAGAAAACACGACACAAATACATTAACTGCTAATATTTGCTGCGTCCGCTCTTAAGTAGTCAGATGTGTACGTGCGATACTCGCCCATGTGTGTGTGTGTGTGTTTCTGTTGGTGTTATTATCCCAGGCTAATTGAGCAATTCCACAGTGGGAGCAGCGGTGTTTAAGGTCAGGGAATGATGTGCTCTCCTGGAGCAGTTAGAAAGCCCCCACTTTCGTAATTACTCTGCTTTTATCTGTACAGCTGCAACAGCTACTCCCAGACAAACGCACGCACAAGCACAAAGAGGCACATGCCCATACGCCGAAGCACTTAGCACTCACATATTGCATACAAACGCCCACGGTTGCCAGCGCTGAAAACGCTTTTCCCGTACACCTCGGAACCCTCTCACATTCAGCGAAACACTCCTTTTTTTCACTCCGTTTCTTTATATTCGGAGTTGGAGGAGTGTGTGTTCTGAGGATTTGCAAATGTATCTCTGTAAGACACAGTGAGCCTTTTCGTGAACTACTGAATCCAGTGATACCTTTGAAAGATGCCTGGTTAGATGTGTCCATGTCATTGTGCAGTTATGTGTGCAGGTAGGTGTAGTTTTTCCAAACCATGTCTTAGCAGTGATTTTATCTTACATTTGAGGGTTTGGATTAGAAATTGTGCAGCACTCACTCCTTCAAATACATCAAATAACCTGTGTGTCGGTGTGTACCTTGACCGTGCATGCATGTGTGTTGGTGTGCATGTGCCTGCATGCTTGGTTGCACATGTGACTTGAGCAAATGCCAACACTGGTGGCCCTGTCTGTTTGTCCCATGCAGACATTCTGTGAGTGTGTCCCCAGCTCCTCCCAGCTCAAACACCGCTGGTCAGACTCAGAAACCCCCAGGGAAGCGCCGGCTAAGGTAAGGCCCCGTCACCACTCGGTGTACATGCACGCACACACAGGCAAGTGTGAATGTGTGAACACCTCAGTGCATGCTTTTGGGATTTTATTGCAATGAATGTGGTCAAATCATAAAATTATTTTATTATTTTTGTATGATTTTAAACAACTTTTCCCTTTAATTTCTATGAGTTTGATTCTAGAGAGGCCATTCACTCACTGTAAATGCTTAATGCTTCAATAAAGTCGACTGGCCTGTTTTCTCCCTCCCTCGTCGTTTTCACCATTGGTGACCCATTACTTTTGAAATCAGAGTTTTCTGGAACAACTACCACAACAACTGTACACAACTGGTTGGAAGGAAATGATTTAAACTGAAATACATGCAGCGTTATGTACATTATGTACATACACAAGTCCCTCTAATGCTTTTAATGTCCTCTCATCTATTATCCACCACCTTCTTTCCAATAAAAGCAGCGACTCACTAGGACGAGTGACTTTTACACCTGAGAAGGGGATAAGGTCTGGTGATTTTACTGACAATCTGCTTCCTCTCTGCCCTGGCGGTGGAGTTGTGAAGCATTACTGCATACTACACATTACATTTTGTCACCAAGTAACAGCGGCGGCACAACCTCAACTCGAGGACCCAAACACAAGGAGAATTAGATGGGATTATTAGGCCCTGCAGATTTGGACTGTGCAGAGTGATCAGGCAAAGGAGGAGGTTTACACATCAGCTTTTAGGAATACTGAGGTGAAAGTGGAATTCCAGCACGAGGAATGAAATGATGTGGAAGTGGGAACGAGTTAGTGTATAAGCTTTCCTATTTCCGTACGGAATTTAAAATCATTATTGAAAAACGCTTTTATGTGCACCATGTGAGCAACATGAGGGTTTTCTTGCTACGCGTCAGTTGGTGTCCACATATCTGTGTGTGTATTTGTGGGAGAGCGCTTTCTGGTTTCCGTCTTAATGAGCGGAGCGTTCGTCCGAGAATTTCCTGCCAATATTCCTGCGTGGGAGGACAACACCATATTCATAGAAGAAGTGTTCTCCCTCATTCTCAGCTTTTTCTTTTCTATCTCTCCATCAGAAAACCCCTGTTGTTGTTGTTTATTTTTTTTGTCCTTTCAAATCCGACTGTGTGGCACGAGTATATGAACGAGGATATGAATTTCAGACACTAACGACTGAACGGGCTCCTGCTGTGAGACTGAGCGAGTCATTGACAAAAAGAAGAATACTGCGTCAAAAGGCTGCATCTCAGTGCCATTATTCTACTACATTGCTTAGGCTGAATTGAGAGTGTGTGTGTGTGTCTTCAGCTGGGACGTGACGCATGTTGCTGTTGCATTTTTTCTTTTTCACTGACCACGCAAGTGGGCAGCAACAACGTGGCTCCACAAAACAATGCTGACTTTTTCTTCCTGCAGTTTGTTCACTCTGACCTCGTCAGTCTGACCTCAGAAAAAAAATAAAAGAAGAATTGAATGAAGTACAAAGGATTGTCCTTGGGCCAGTACACTGATTCACATGCAATATGAAACCTCTCCTCGTAATTCAATCTTAAGCCTACTGCACGAGAACAAAAACCGAGATGTGCCTGAGTAATGTGCAGAGTAATAATAATCAGATGTGAGCTTTTACCCAACCGGCAGCAATGATCATCCTCTATTTTATAAATGTAGAAGACCTTACACTGACTTCAGTTACATGCAGCCCTGGTTTAACTGATACCTGTTTATACTTTAAACTCTCAGACGTCATACTTTGTGACATAAAAGATTAATGTCTACAGAGACAATTGTGTCCCTGTTACAATGCATATGCAAAGTTTCATTAGACAAACATATGCTGCTCTCTGCGTATTTCAGATTGTGCTAATGTCACTGGCAGCATTCAGAAGGCCGCTGTATATCTTACTGTTATTACCTGCACGAGCAGTCGCTATGCTATAAATATAGTGCAGTGCTGATGGCGTCCTCCACTGATGTTTTGGCCCGCTGGCGACACAGCTCAGTCAAACTGTCCTACATTGGTGCCATTCGACAGAGTGAGGCCATTATACACATTATGTGGCGCACAGACACCCTGCCACACACACATTAATACAGCGAAGCCCAGTCACAGTCACAATCACTCAGCTGCACCTGCACTCACTTACACAGGGGGTGGAAGAAAAAGTCACTAAAACACTGTTTGACATGCAAGGAGACATTTCACTGTGCAGTCAGGGTCTGCATGTTCATTTAGAACAAGGAGACAAAAAAAGAACCCTAAACGTTATGTGCGGCAATACTCCCCTGCAGCGCTTTTCTGTGATGATGTGTTTGGGTGAGAAAACAGGAAGAAGTGGGAGGATTCTGACAAAGCAGTGCTCTGGTTAATATGTGAATGTGCACGGCTGACTACTGTCGCATGCATGTGGCAGATAATCCTGTGTGTGTGCACGTGCACTGGAAATGTTATGTTGCATGAAAGCATGCAGCGTGCCCAGTGTCAATTGGGCTGTATATGTCTGTGGGAATGCTTGTGTGTGTGTGCGTGTGTGTACACAGTTTCCAAATCATTTGGACAAACGGAGCCGAGGGACAGTTTTCGGTGACAGTGCCTAAGTATGTGCCAGCGGTGTCCAGAAAAATAACAGCCACCGTGAAGGTAGCTGTCGCGGAAAAACAATAACGCATTAATTCCGTCACTGCAAGCTGTCTCTTAGCTCTCAGAGTTAAAAACAAACAAACAAACAAATCCAAAAAAAACAACCCAAAGCGGGATGAAAGTAGACGTCAACATATCAGAAAATCCTCTCTACTTCCCAGTCAATAATAAATTCTACCTTTTCGTGTGTGAGGTTATTTTGATCATTTAGTGTTGGTCTGCTGTTACGGCTAAAAATCGAATTGATTTTGTGAACGTAGTATAAAAAAAAAAAAAAGAAGCTAAATATTCTCACTGGCTCCCGGCCCTATACATATCTGACTATGCGGGTAGTGGAGGAACCCAGGGGGGCTGCAGATCCACAGTCCTCACATGAACCTTTACTGTGCATATGCCCGTGCTCTTAATTGGACAAACGAGAGCTACAATTGAGGCCCATGTGAAAAATCATCCTCTGATCCGAGATTAAACGTCATCGTTATCTGTCAACAGACACACAAACACTGTGTGGGCTTCTTTCGAATTGGGATTCCATGTGAAGTCCCGCATGGATTTATCCGCCTCGCAGTGGTTGTCAGATAGAGACAGATACCACATGTCGGCCCTCCCGTCGTTATTTGGGTGCAAACAACTATTTTTTATGGCGCCTTCCCAGAGACTGCGGGCAAACACGGGAGTGTTTCCTGCAAAACACCATTGATTTTCCTCATACTGAAGGAGCCATAAAGCTTTCTCGTAAAGCTGACCATTAGCTGTCTATTAGTCTGCTTTGCTGTGCTTGTACGGCCGATTTGCATATTAATGAGCCTGCTCTCGCACAAACACTCAAACACGTACACACGTGCCCACGCGTTTTCATAGATCGTCCTCGGGTGTGGGGAAAAAAAAACAAAATCAGAAAGAGATCAGCTGCTGATTCATTCGGTGGAGGACGATGGGGGCGGGGGGCGGGTGGAGGGTTGGGGGGTATTGTTAATCACACGTAGGTGGCCCATATTGCTCTCCTCTTTCTATTGCTCCTTCTCTTGACCTGAGTGGAAAAATGGTGCCTGCTCATAAAAGGCCATCATACAGGGCTTTTATTGTCCAGTTAATGGAGACTGTGTTACGGGTAGAGGTCTGCCTCTTTCCTCCCGGACCATGCATCTCCGCGTTCAACCATTTACATCCTACTGGCTGTCTGAGACACTTTCGTCTTACCTTCTCTTCCTGGCTTCTACATTTCTTTTCAGGTTTTTATTGTTTTCCTTCCTGTCTATGAGTTGTAAAGGCAGAACACTGGTGCCTCGACTCTGGGTTTTCCCTGAAGTGTCTCATGGTAGCATCCCCCATCTGAACATGCAGGTTGTTTGGACAGAAAATATAGTTTATTTATTTATTTACTTTACTTTTGGAGAATTTTCAGTTTTTTAAAGGGGGCTGGCAGGAGTCTATGTTCCATTGCTACATAAATCATTCAAAATACTATTTGACAGATGGGAATGTGGTTATATCACTGTGCGATAAGCCACTGGCAGTAGAAATACCCCCTATGATGAATGGAAGCCATTTCCTTTTTTTTTTAAAAATAAGGCAGATGTTATGTTGTAACTTTTTATGTTCGACCATTTGTGATTCTAACATCTACCTTTTCTCTTCTTTCTGTGTTTCCTCATTACCTATCTCCCTTCCTCCCTTGCCTCCTTGCTAACCTCCTTACAGAGAATGAGCTGCAGCTACCTGCTCTGTACAATCCTGCTTTTTGTGGCCGTGTTGCTTGCTGTCACTGTCACTGGCACCATCCTTTTCATGAATCACTACCAGGCCCCACCCATGTCCGATGGCCTACCCCACATCTCCACCAATCAGGATGAAGCTAACGCCCTGGTCACTGTCGAGCGAGGCGACGGCTCCCGCATCAACATCTTCATCGACCCCAACTGTCCCGACTACAACAGTAACTTTTTGCGCCTGGAAGGTGTTCAGACATCACTGCTGCACTCCCTCACCGACCACGACTCTGACCTGAAGTCAGTGAAAGGCCAGGATCGCGCTCTGCTCGTCAGCCTGGCTGAGGAGGTGGCCAAGCTGTCCGCCCACGCGGGACAACTGAAAATGGACTATGAATCTCTGCGCAGGGGGCAAAGCAGCCTGGGTCAAGACCTGAACACCCTGCAGACCGAGCAGGGGCGACTCATACAGGTGAGACGCACAAACAGCAGCGGTGCCACAACAGTAAGATAATAATACTATAATACATGACTCAAGATGTTGATGGTAGAATTCCAACAAGGGCTGTCACACATTGTAACATGGATTTAAATGTACTTGATATTTCTATACCCTCATGCAGATTCATTCAGACTCATTCGGCACATCATTAGTTTTACATGCTCACTTTAGCACCTGTATTTTATATTTATATTCAAATTTATTATAGGAATTCTGAATACACACACACACACACACACACACACACACAGTATTTCTGAGTCTGACTATACAGTGACCACAGAATGGACATAAAGCACCTTTTCAATATGTGTAGACTGTGACTTTACCTTGAGACAACTGACTACTCAGTTGACAATCAAAAAAAAAACTATTATTTTCTCAACTGATGCCAACTAGACCACATTCATTCAGTTGTCACACTGTCAGGTCGGTAAAGGTTTGATTGAAGCACAAACAGGGGTCCATGTTCCTGAGTATGACTCAGTATGACTCAGGCGGATTACGATTCGAGAAATCGAACAACTTGCACCTTAATTCAGGAAGATACCCTGATATTTCCCCAACTGAATTAGACAGACGCCATGCGAAAACATGATGAGGTCTCTTTTAGTTTGGCGATGTCCACATCAATTTCCTGCCCACGTTTCCTAAATGTGCATGGGAAAATCTGTCTACTACATGCTTAATTCTGGCCCGACGGGCACAGTCTGCAGTAAATACATTTCATAGCTGCCAGCCGTCCAGCTCAAACGGCTGAATGCATTACGATCCTGCCGACCCCTCCTCAAAACAGACCTCTGTAGCTTGGGGTTCTGCATTGTTGATAAATGGCTCGCAAACTCACTGGATTGGTCTGTTCTGTCTCCATGAGCTGAAAAAAACCACAGGGGCTGATTGTTAGCACAATGGAAGCAGAGGCCCTTTTCCGTGTCGATGGGGTGTAGGTGGCATGGTGCAGTGGGCACCGACGCTAAGCGGAGGCAGCACTGGCAGCCCAGAAACTCCAGGTGATTGATTTTCCCTTTCGAAGGCAAAGCATGTGGCGTGCACATCCGCTGTTTCTGCCTGACACCGTGGTGTGACTGTGTGATCTATGGGCCACCTGTGGCAGGGGACGTCTGATTTATACGATGACATGGAGCTGACTGTGCCAGCATTAGTAATGGCTCTGTGTGAAGAACAGTCTCGCCCTGCCACATAGACACACACCCTCCCACAAGCCCCTGCGGTGGTGTGCGGGGGAATCTGATTGCAAGAGGCTCAGGACCAATCAGCTGTGACTTTTCAAAAACAAACAAACGCAATTGTCATTTTCGCACGGCTCAAAGAAAGGCAGAGCAAAGTGCACCCGTTTGCACTGAAATAAATCACGCTTATAGGAAAGACCAGTACAAGAGTGGAATGTAACCATACATTTAATTCAGGTTTCAGGGGAGGAATGTTGCTGATTTTTTTAATGGCAGTGTTCGTCTATATTCCATTCTTTTCCTTTATTGGGAAACCAGGGCACACCACACTATTTCATTTTTGCCTGAGTCCATCTTGTTGTCACTCTGTAAACAGTAGTGATCAATTCCTTAACATATTACATCATTATTTTTTATTTTTTTAATATTTACCCTTCAAAGTAAATAATTGAATACTTAATTTTCCTGTTTTTACCAATCAAAGACCTGTTTTTTAATAGTATAAACTACATTTAAAAGTCGTTGTGTTGTGCACATGTGCACTTCAGGCTTTAAATAAAAACAAAAAGGCTGGATCTTCCACAGCAAAAGTCCAGCTGACATAATATCGAGTTCATATCTACAACGGACTTGACATTCAGTCTCGTCTGATATCTGACTACAAAAAGACTGCAGGGAGGTGGAGTATTAGGGGAAGAGCATTACTTAATGATGATCTGAACCCTGGGTCACAGTTTAAACAGAATTATGTGGCTGTGGATTATTAATGCTTCAAGCTGCACTGTTAAGAATGGAGGGGAAAACGCTCTGCTACTGTGGAATAACAAGTACTGAAGAAAGTCTTTTTACACAGGGCTTGTTGATGCATTTGAGCCAAGATGTGATGTAAGATGTGATGTAAGATGTGATGTAAGTAACTTAAGCAGTATGGACAATGATTTGCCAGTTCATAAGAAGACATGTAAGTTTTTTTTTTTATTATACTGATTATATAATGTGAAAATTGTGTACTATACTACATGTGTACTGAACTAAATGTAAACTTGGCAAAAAATAATACTGTTGCAAATGTGACGGTGTCACTGCTGAAGTGAATAAGGTCAATAAGTGGTTCATTCCACCACTTTATTCTATTAATAATAATTTAATCGCACGCCCCCCCACTAAAAAAACATGGGCAAAATCACAACCCCAATCAAACATCAGAGACTCTCTGGATCTGATTTGCAATGAAAACGTTCCCTCAACGTGTGAAGTTACTGTCCATCACCGGGGTCATGTTTTATTCATTGTTTCCGTGCTTCAGAGGTCTCCCGCATGCCTCCGAGAGCGTTTAATCAGCGGGTTACATTAACTGAGCCAGAGGTGACTCAGCATATGTGTGCCCATTTCATTCCACAAGATGTATTCAATCCAGTCAAGTACAGCTGGAGTGTGATTATCATACGTGCATATGTCGCAGGACAAGAGGAAATGTTCGAAGATAAAACCTCTCATTCAGGAAATAATAGGTTTGGAGCTTTTCTTTGAAAAAGAAAACACATTGAGGTGTAGTTAATTGACGTTAGAGAAACGATGCACAGGAAGGGCAATTAGCCAGCCAGATGCTTTTGAAGAGGAGTAAGAGGATGCAGATGTGCATCTCCACCTAACGCTGTTAAGTTCACAGTGATTGAAGTGATCAGATATGTGAGTGGCAAAGTGCAGCAAAATGAAAACGGATTGTGTTAACAGTGATCACATTTAGCCTGACTGGATCCTTTAGACGTGTGGTGTTGGTATAAGCATCATATTTGTGAATTGATTTGTCTAACTCTGTGTCTCACAGGATTTATGTTTTGGTTATAGCCTTCATATATGGCTACATCATTTTTCCAGTCCTAATTATTAACTAATTTTCTTCTGTAAAAGAAAAAAAACTGTAATTACATTTGTTAGAACTGTCTGTTGAGTTCAGAAATATTTTTAGTGTACAATTATGTGAAACATTAAATTAATAATGACTGAAGCAATAAATATTTTTTTGCAAATAGTTTTGGATTAATTCTCTAATCAGTAATTCCACTGGTGTTTCATTTATATTAGGATGATAGTCTGAGTCAAGCAGTAATTTTACAGTAAACAGACTGTGAGAACATAACAGGAAATTATTGTTTAATCACAAACACTCATATGGTGCCAATAAGACATGCATGAACACGGTTCAGCAAAGAACAGTAGCTGATGGACGTGTAAACCGTTTGATGACTTGTATTTTTTAAATGAGGACATAGAACTGAACTGCTGATTAGTCTTTACTTCATGGAACTTTTGCTTTAGACCAAAAAAAGGCAGCGGTTCAGCAAAATAATTCAGTGTGTAATGTCATATTAATGTTTGCGTCTCTTTTTCAAAAATGAGTCTGCCGCAGATGTGTTTAAAACACAAAGGTTACCTGGACTCCCCCAGTGCTTAACACAGGGGGAGTGGACAGCTAATTACATCATGATCCTAATTGATGTGTCAATCATGCATAAGCGTTAAAACTCCTCTGTTTATGTCTCTCCCTTTGAACATATACTCATTAACAAACATGCTGTGTGTTCCCATCAATACAATTACAACACGAGAAGCAAATCTGTACACAAGAAAGCATGCACCACTTCTATTAACATAACTGGAAAACACACACACACACACAGACACGCACACAAAAGTTGGCTCTCTCAGCATAAAAACAAGGGCACGTTCAGAAAACCTAGTTTTCTTTCGTTCTTCCCTGTGACCTGCTTTGCTGCTGTGCACAATGGGCCGTCCCTGTCGTGTGTGCGTTACGCGTGTGGTTTTCTTTGTAGTTTTGTGCGTCTTATTGTTTGTCTGGTGCGTGGGTTAAAAGCTCCAGTGCCCATGTAATATGATTGTAGTGCAGCTCGCTGTGCCTCAGAGGCGTGTCACATTGTTATTGAGGCCAGGGGAAGGCCACTGGAGTTCCTGTCTTATGCAGCAGTAACACCTGAATATAGCTGCAAAGACACACCTTTGATAGAGGACCCTGAACCGCTTACATATGACATTGAACACTGCAGGTCCTGCACGTGCATGGTGGTAAATGGCGGTAGACTTAAAGCAGTGAGTCTGCGCGTATGTGTGAGTGTAAGGGAGATATATCAGAATCAGAGCTACTTTATTAATCCCCGAAGGGAAATTTAAATTATATTTCTCAAACCTTAAAAAGTCATGTGCGTGTACGTGTGTGTATGTCTGTGTGTGTGCACATATGGGGCCTAACACCTGGCCGAGCTTAGGCATCGGCCAACTAGGGCGGCGTGTGAGAACGACCTTTCTGCAATGAACAGCACAGAAAAGGCTGCAGGGGAAAAAAGTGACCAGATCAGAGAGGTTACCCTGCTCTTTGCCAATCCTAGCACACACATTCATCACCAGCCTTCCCACAGGGCTCTTTGTGTTTCCCAGAATTCACCAGAGTGCATTATGGGATGGAGCACCATGTGGTGTCTTTGCTACACTGAGTCTTTTCACCTGCGTGTTTCCTAAGGTCCCTGAAGGCTGCTGTACCAGCAGTTATATAGTGTATAGCTGGCAGCCCATTAACTACAAAATGAGTGTAATATACATCCGGTACATTGGAACGCCACCTTCATCCATGGTTTTGAATTTAGATGAGGGTCCTCGAGTTACGACGGTCGCGAGTTACGTCGTTTTCGTGGTTACGACACATCTTACGGCAGCGGCAGCCGGTAAGGAGATGCGCACGGACACAGATGCGTTCGGGATCATGGCAATACGATCACAACACAGGGTCTACACGGTTGATATCAGAAATCTAAAGGAAATGCTCATTACACTCGCGATATCAACCCCTACGGTGACAAAAGGCAATTCACAATAGTAAACTCTTATTGTAGGGTGGTGTTATAGCGACATCTAGTGGCACAATGTATGCACAATGGCACTATGAATGTATGTTCCGACTAACGTCGAAATTCAGTTACGACACATTCTCAGGAACGGATCTCCGTCGTAACTCGAGGACCCCCTGTATTTGACTTTTTTTCACGTTCTTGCATTGTCAGACAAACAAGACCACTTTGTTAACTGTCCTTGATGATGTGTTCAAGGATCCTCTGACATCTGAGATTGCCTTTGCAAACATGTGTCATCTAATTCCAGATGACACGTTTAGAAAATCTGGGCTCAAATCGAACAAGTGGATTTTTGTCACTGTATTATTATAATGTCAGATTGTAGAGCATCCGCACGTAATCAATTGTAGAGTTATGCAACATTGAAAGAAATGGGGAAAATTATTTTTTTTTTAAAGTCATAAATGATTATTTGTTATGGGCATGAAAACCGGTCAGAAATACAAAAGACCAAGTCATGTATTACACCAGTTTTTGAGAAAGGAAAATGTGATGTTTTTCACGGTAGCTTATTAATCCTTATATTTAGGCTTTTTTTTCCTCCTCTTCAAATTACCTCATTACTCTGCAAATGTGTTACCTTAGAATAAATAGCTTTTAAATCAGATGCAGGACGAACAGACTCAGCCACTGAAAATGTATTATTTTATATATATATATATATATAGAAATGTAAATAAATTGAAAGCTCTGTGTCCCAGAGGGTACACTTGGTTCATTTTTCGAATAGACAGAGGTAATGGAAAGTGCGCACAGTTTTTAGTCAAGTAAACAACAACAAATGGTTCAAACATCACTGATAATAATATCAATGTAAAGATGTGTTATTTTCTTCCACTGTGTGTGTGTGTGTGTGTGTTTCAGTTGCTGTCAGACAGCCAAATCAACATGGTGAAGGTAGTGAACTCAGTGAGCGACGCTCTTAATGCCATGCAGAAGGAGAACGTGGGCCTGAAGGCGCGTGTCAAGGCTGACCTGCAGAGGGCGCCGGTGAGAGGGGCACGTTTCAAGGGCTGCTCCAACGGTAAGAGAAATGAAGCTCTGATTCTGTGCACTGAAACGCTGGACAGATTGGATCCTCCGTTTCTAGACATGGCTGTCTGCTATTCCATTTGTCCCTTTGTCTCTGTATATGTAATTCATGCACCATTTGGCAGCTACGTATATGTTTGACCTTCTGCTATTTTATTCCGCCTCATGTCATGATCCCTCCACTACTCTGTAAAATGATATTCCAGCGTGGTTTGTCTGTCATCCATCTTTCCACATATTCATCCAACCCAACCTCTCCTGGTAATATCAGTGCGTGTCCCTGGGCTAAGTCTCATCCACATTATCCAGTGGCCTTGGTGGAGATGTGGATTTTTTTTTACTGTTTATGAGAAATGACTAGCATGTCCACTGGGCCGTGTTGCTGAGAGACGGAGAAAAGCCTGAGGCATCATCCCACTGGAAGGCTTTTAACCACCACATGGAATACCTAGTAGCTTTGCCCTCGTTGGATTTGCCTTCCATATGTATCATGGAGCACAGAGTGAAGGCCGATGAAAGCAGATTCTGTTCATATTTTATTTGTGTGTGTGTATTTGTGTATGAGGCAAGACTTGAAAATGCATGCTTCATATATCGACGAACATTAAAGGCCATAGGCATGTAGGTACCAGGACTGTCGCACGAGTAGAGGCATATTTTCGAACACCCCAACTCAACTTTACTCCAGAAACTGCAGTTCTTCACATGAAGTACTGTGTTTTAATAGCCTACTTTACAAACTGTTTAGGCATGTGGCCTCATCAGCCTAATTGATGCAATTGAGTAATTATCTGGCACACCTGCCACCTATCAGCTGACGTTTTCTCAAATTCCTACTTTCTCCTGACAGTAATTTGAAAGTAATTTTAAATGTGCACCTGTCTTTCAGAGGAACTCTGCCCTTCTTCATGGTTTGCTTCCCGGGACCGTGACAATGCACTTTTTTCCAATGAATACAATTTTCAATGAAAATGCACCCAATACCCTAATTCTGTAATAGCAGTACTGCATAACAGCCATTCACATATGTGAGTTAAAATTCAATTGAGCCCTGTAAAATCAGACAAACTAAGACTTAGAATGGTTTTCTGATAGTTTCCTACAGACAAAGCCGGCATGGCTGTTTTTCTTAACACATAACACGGTGGGTGCGTGTGTTGTACTCACAGAGTATTTTGATTTTGACTGTTTGAAGCTCTGTCCAACACATACCCTTGAAACGTAACAGGATTCTGGGTGGTGATGAATAATAAATCAATCAATTAAGAAATTCGATGGTAGCAGAATTATTATCTCACAGTAGGTAGCATAGCCCAGTTGCGCAATAACGCCTTCAATCTTTACGTTAATTTGTTTTCTCCCAGGTCTATAGTAATTAGAACAACGACAGAGACAGAAACACTATTGGTGCTCATTGTTTAGGCACTTATTAGTCAATTTTATGATCTGTGCAGTCCCCCATGCAAAGTGTATGGGTAGAATGAAATTACAACAAGATTGAGCAGTCATAGCTTGGGTCTTTATTAGACGGTTCATGTTAGGAATAATGTCTAGTAACATGTCATAATAAAGAATAATTATGTATGAGCTCTATGTATCTCCAAACTCAATTCCTGTTTAAGATGATAAGGCCGCATCCACTACAAGGTGGTAATGATGATTTCATTACCTCTGTTGTGGCTGTGGGAGTAATACTCATAGATTGATCCTGTTCTAATTATTCATAGGAACTCGGTGAAACCAGGTGTCCACTTCAGTAAGCTATTGGAAGGCAATTATGGCTCATTATTATTTTGCCTCCATGAGCAGCTCATCAATTTGGAGTATTTTGGGGGGGGGGGTTAGGATGTATGTTTTGGTAAGTGTTTCTATTAAAATTTAAAACAAATACAGGGGGTCCTCGAGTTACGACGGAGATCCGCTCCTGAGAATGTGTCGTAACCGAATTTCGACGTAAGTTGGAACATACATTCATTGTGCCATTGTGAATACATTGTGCCACCAGATGTCGCTATAACACCACGCTAAAATAAGAGTTTATTCTGGTGAATTGCCTTTTTTGTCCCTCTTGACACACCGTAGGGGTTGCGATCACGAGTGTAATGAAAATTTCCTTTAGATTTCTGTTATCAACCGTGTAGACCCTGTGTTGTGAATAAACCTACGGTATCGCCACAATCCTGAACCCATCTGTATCCGTGTGCATCTCCTTACCGGCTGCCGCTGACCCCCCCGCCAGCCGTCCATTTCACATAAGTAAACACAAGTCAGAGTAGCCTAGTTGTGCTGTGGAGGTGTTGGAGAGACGGCAGGCGCGCTGAGAGACAGAGAGAGCGCTCACCAACTAGTTCCCGTGTGAAGTCTGTATGTATTTACGGGACAAACCGCTTAGGCAGAAACAAGGAAGTTCACGGGAGATGTGTTGCAACCACGAAAACAACGTAACTCGCGACCGTCGTAACTCGAGGACCCCCTGTATAAATAAATTGCAGAGGTCTAAATCTAATATAGTGTGTATTTGGGTATTATAGATTATTAAAACTTGCAGTACTTTTTTTTTCTTAGACACCAAACTAAAGATATATTTCTTGATATCACCCTGGACTGTGGGATACACTTGGTCTAAATGGCTTAAAGTGTTAGAAATAAATTAACACTTGTTTACTTCATCTATTAATATGTCAGCTCTCGAAAATGCCTGCGAGGACAAGGCCACCACTTCTTTGGCATGCTGCTAAATCTGCTGAAACACTCATTAGGGATAGTCATCACGAATCAGCGTCAGCTAAAGTCTTTAAAACAGCAGTAATCCTACCCTCTCCTGTTCTTACAACTGCAATACTTCACCTCACATTTCATGTCACTGTTTTGTACTCTACACATGAGAGAGGAAGGAACATTTTGCCCGAACATGTGCAAAAATACGGGCAGCACGGTGGCGCAGTGGGTAGCGCTCGTGCCTCACAGCAAGAAGGTCCCTGGTTCGAATCTCGGTTCGGGGGATCTTTCTGTGTGGAGTTGTTCTCTCCGTGTCTGCGTGGGTTCTCTCCGGGTACTCCGGCTTCCTCCCACCGCCCAAAAACATGCATTGTGGGGGTTAGGTTAATTGGCCACTCTAAATTGTCCTTAGGTGTGCATGTGAGTGTGAATGGTTGTTTGTTTGTCTATGTATTCTGTGTTGGCCCTGCGATGGACTGGCGACCTGTCCAGGGTGTACCCTGCCTCTCGCCCGATGTCAGCTGGGATCGGCTCCAGCTCCCCCCACGACCCTTAACAGGATAAAGCGGTAGAGAATGAATGAATGTGCAAAAATACCTCTTGAATTATTTCCAGTGGTTCCAGTCTCTCCAATGTAGCTCAATGTTTAGCTTTTGCTTTTATAACAGTGTTAGCGGTCAGTTATTTTGAATTAAAATAAAGGTTTCATATATTAGTTTAATTAATAAAAACTACTTTGCAATGACAATGTGCTTTCAATTCATTCATTCATTCATTTTCTTTATAATTAATTATTACCACTAGAGAGTATACTTCATAGGTTCCCAGTATTCAGAGTGCGTCTTGACCTATTTAAAGCAGTTATCCTTAAGCTACGTCAATGTCAAGGGTAAAGCTGTACAACATTTAGACAAATTTTCTAATCAAGACCAAGTTTCAGCACCATGGACAGGGGTTTTTACATATTCTCTGTCTATGGTTTATTTAAGTAGGCTTACAATGCCATACCTGCTGTCTGTATGAAATAACATTACACTAATAATTATTAGTCATCACCAAAGCAGTATGTTCAGAATACGCTACATAATGTGCACATTCATATGTATAGACATAAATTTGAGTGAAGTCACAACACCCAGAGGCAATTAGTGGGTGGAGCTACACTGAACTGGATAACAGCTATTTCCTGAGTATTCAGAGCCTGTTATATTTCAGCTAAATACTCTGTGTCATAAATTGCTATCGGTCTCTTCGTCTCTATATTAAAATAAATCAATATGCCAGCCCATCACAATCGGTGACTTTCTAAACACCAGCTGTCTGACTCACTGCCACATCCTGCTGTTCGACATACTCAATAATGCACCCAATACGCAGCCAAAAGTAGTTCCTGACAAATTTACCAAAATTTACTCCGTCTACCTGTTATTGGAAAACGTTCACCCTTTTAATGGAATTGATTTCAGCAGGACACAGAAAGTTCAGACTGTCCAAAAGTATTGAGAGACGGACCCATTCTGTGCCTTTCGTGTTTCCGTGGGATTTGTCGACGGTAGGAAAAATGTAGAAAATCACAAGCCTTGTCCTTAAACTGTTTACAGACTATCAAAGGGCAGTTATTTTAGAACTGGGATCTATGAGATCTATGGACACACAGGCAGGGGGACTATTCAGGAGCACAACTGCACTTTGTCACAAATAAGTGCACGTCTACAGGTGGGAATGTAAAGGCTCAGCGTTGCAGGTAAAAATCGCAGAGGCAGACAGGTTCGGTTAGGGTTTGTTAATAGGTGATTTCTCCAAAAAACTGATGTGGAAAACACTAACACAAAACGAGATGCAAATTTACACAGCACAACCAGAACCAAATTTAAACACTGACCGTCTGACCATATTCTGGAAAAGGGCCTGTTAACTCCGGATATTATCGGCGTACCCACATGCAAATCACGTGTTAATACAGGGTTTAAATCAGGGCACCAAAGTCCACAGTTGTCCATGCGGGCTGAGACAGGTAACAGCTCGACCAGATCATTTGGCCAAATGTGCAGCTGACAGACTGGTAGGGCGCTGAGGGAAAGTGGCCGTGTGGCGCGGGCTGCAGAGCTGATTAGGCGACTGGGATCTGGTTCACAGGTTTGTGTGGGAATCAAGTGATGGCTGAAGGCAGGAGACACCCGTGACTAGGAGAAGTAATAACTACTTCAGGGCAGGAGGGAATATAAGGCAACTGAAATGACAGGAAGAATTAGTGACTGGCAAACTGACACGAAGTATAATGAACGTTATATGAGGAAGTGGTTGTAGTCATGACAGGAAACTGTCTGACACATCATGTCAAGAGGGGGGTTACATGTTCAGTTACGTGGAGACTGCTTGAGGAACAGTCGTATGGAGAAATGATCAAGGCATTTAATGAGAATAAAATAGAATAATAAGACTCAAATACATAATATATGTGCATATACAAATGTGTGTAATGGAACAAAGTCAAGGAAATAAATCCAGCCAAAGCGGATGCTTTGGGATCATTATGGGACCCATTGAAGAATTTCTCTCTTGCAAAGGATCATTCAAGTGAAAACATAAAAGACCAAATTCTTAAATAATCATGATCATGTCTTTTTTCAATGTCCCATGGACCCAAGACAACTTTGTTTTCCTGTAATAAAAAAACAGGAAGTGGGAAAATCTCCAACATACGTGTGACTGTGATGGAAATCGGAGATAATTAGTGGAAGTTTACGCCGGAAAACGGAAATGCTATGGGGAGAACAAACATTTCACATTGTGCAAGGACTACGAAAAAATAAAAATAAAAAATTGTATGGCCTTTTCAAGAACTCTCCGGGTTGTTTTAAATTCAGGAGTTTGACCCGCTGAAGGCAGGCATGCATAATCCAAGACATTGTACTCATCACAGAGCTCCTCTCCTGCTTCCTGGGGAATAGAGTTTGTATCCCTAGTGTAAGATGGGTTTCTCAGTGGCAGACAAGGGTGCTGCTGTTCAGCTCCGCTGTAGCTTACAAGCCTCCTGTCTCTGTCACTTCTTCTACTCACTAACTCTTCATGAATTCTCTTTTTGTCCGTCTGTTACACACTCTCACCGCTCTCTCTATTTCTTGTGCCGTATCACTCAAATGTATAGATCTCGCCACTAAGCCGATGTGTCTTCTTCTCTGAATTTGTTTCGGTCCTTTACCGCACAATCTATTGTCATCTCAAATCTCAGGTCTCTGTGCTATTCATCTGCTCCCTCTCCCTGACATCTTGTCTTTATTTGGGCCCGTTAGCGTTTCATCTTTTTTCATTTCCCTCCCTACCGCCTCACTGTTTTCTGGTATTTCTCAAGAGCCCTCATTTTGGGAGAGCGACTAGAAAACTAAGAAGGTTTACGTCTTTCATTTCGACAGGATGACGTGCGTCTTCAGTGTCTGGCTATCAGCAAAGGACAGGATGTGACAAGTGTTTTCTCATGTTCTCATCCTCTCTTTGCTTTTGCAAGGTGTATTGGACCTCATTTATTTCATGCTTTCCCCATTCACACCTCTGCCCAGGCTCGCGCCCACGTGACTGCAGTGATCTGTACGCGAGTGGTCAGAGAGAGGATGGCATCTACTCCGTGTTTCCTGTTCACCACCCCGCAGGCTTCCAGGTCTACTGTGACATGACCACAGACGGAGGAGGCTGGACGGTGAGTCAGAGGAGCGCACACACACACGCACATGGACACACAAAACGCCACATGAAACCAAAAACATTCACTTCGTCACTTTTTTTGTAACCAGCGTTATTATGAAGATGGAAAATCTAAGGCCTTGTCACTATGTCTGCCATCACAAATATGCTTGTATTCACTATGCACACCAAACAAAAACAAAGATTCAACATGGGACCCATTCATGTGAGAGTCAATACCTTCCATTCTGTGTGTCCAAGCACCATCAGTGATTACAGTTATACTGCAACAAGTCTCTCATGTGTCAATCGAAAAAGGGCTCATTAAACATTTATCAAAGAAGAGCTGCAAGGTCCTGAAAACAAGTTTTAAAACAAGCCATTATTTTCTGATTTCTTTAGCAATCAAGTTATTAAGAATCCAGACTTAAGGTGACAATACCAGCAGATGGTGTGATGATCATACAAGGTGGAGAAGGTATCAAGTCGAAGACAGCCGAGACAGCAAAAAAAAAAAACAGACAACGTATGTGACTGTGGTGACTTGAAACAGAATCATAGTATCATAGGTAGAGATTAAAATGCCAGTGAGTCGGCTTAATGTGTCAGCTGATCCCACAGCGTAACTCAATTTCATATATTTTATGAATTGCTGAGAGACCTTATGTGATATAATGGTGGGATAAATAGATACAGCAAATTCATAAATATTTCACACAAAAACAGCATCATTCATTCATTTTCCCTTTTATCAATTGCAATGCTATTTCAAAATCACCAGAAGAAAGTGACCTTTGTCCCTCATCATAGTTGGACCTCTTTGTGTTTTGACAGACCCCTTTCATTCTCATCCTTGTAGAATAATATCTATTTAAGGCTTTGCAGTCTGAAAAGAGGACGACATAGAAATAGCACGAATAAAAATATTCAGAGATTCTGAGAAAGTGGGGTTTTTTTTCGTTCTTCAATCAAACATATGTCACTTGTCTGGCCTTGCTACAGTAAACAACTGTGTTTGACTGAGACTGTATACAGGAAGAGCTGGGCCTTCTGGAAGTGAGAGACAGCGAGGTGAACAAACATTGACACAGAGCTGTTTGAAGTGTGATTTAGATGTATTTTACTATGTGCACGCACGCACGCACGCACACACACACACACACACACACACACACACACACCCATCTTACTGGTAAGAGTCATATATTTCCCTTTGTTCTGGATTGTACTGTCGCAGCCCTCAGGGAAAATTACAGCCTTGCAACACTTAAAGAGTTTGAGATTTTAGTTAGATGAATTCATCACAACCTTTTTTTTTTAATATGACAGAAATAAATGAGGGATTCATTTATAAAAAAAAGTTGTTTGGAAACTGAAAATGTTCAGTTTAAGGGTTTTGTCTAAAGCTCTGCTGTTACAAAATCTCTTCAGGTTACAGGTTTTAGTGTCCTGCAATGTTTTTTGGCAGCTTATACCTAACCTCCATTACAGACACATTCAGCACATATCAAACTTAAGCATAAGTCGCTGTTACCCTTGCATGACAGCAATATGTGTGTGTGCATGCGCTTGTAAATCTGTGACTAACTGTGTGAGATAGGCAAGGTCGTACCCTCCCATCACCAAATAAAGCAAGACTGTCTGGGTGACAAAGTGCTTACCACAGCATGATGGACGAGAGCGACACACCAGCCTGTCAGCGGCTGAATGCGTGCGCGCGTGCGCCTGTGCGTGAATTAATGTTCGCGCAGAAATAGCTCGTGAGGAAGCTCCCACGCCTTTTTGTACAAACGCGGGCGTGTTAATCGCTTCTTGCATATTGTCCTGTAAACGGATTTACACAGGAGCTCAGATTGAAGTGATGAAGTAGTAGTTACTGATCCTGGCAGGTGTGTTGAGCTGATTGTGAGAGCGCTTGAGCCTCATTACGAGATCATGGCGCTGTGATCCAACAGGGGCAGGTAGGGAGACGGGCTGCTCGGGCCCGGAGTCGAGTGGCTTACTGTCTGTCTGATGGCTCAGCTTAAATAAGGGATGAGCCATATGCTTCCGTCTCATTAGCATACGTTGACATAGCATGGCGATGTTGCAGAGGCTGCTGCAGACAGACTGAGAGATGTGCAGGTTAGTGAGGGGAGGGGGGGGAGAGAGGAGAGAGCAGGAATCAGGAAGAGACAATGAAACAATATGAACTGGTGAGAGAGAGAGAGAGAGAGAGAGAGAGAGAGAGAGAGATACTGTATAATAGGGGAACAGCAATTTCCTTGTGAAGCTTTAAATCAGACACAGCTTGCAATAACATCTCTGAGCGTCTGTATTTGCCATGAACGCGTAGGCCTCAGGGAGCCGGGGGGATAATGCAGCTGTTTTAAGTCACGGTGACAGGAGACAAGATTTAGATGTCAATCAGTTGTAGCAACAGTCAGCGATGACCTTTTGCAAATGTCTGTTCATGTCTCCTCAAACAGCATGGCTACGTCTCATTCACGTTCAATTTCCAGAGTCAACGATTGGCTCACCACATGTTGATGTCCAAAAGTTTGTGTGATCCAAAAAGCCGTTTTCCCCAAAAGCTCAGCCTGATGCACAATCGCACTGCTTCACTCAAACAAACACCTAACAACATCAAAACCACCACTTTCACGATCTACGAATTAGAGATTTGCTTAAAAATCAGATCACCTCTGCATAAAATGACAATAAATAATCACTTTATCTTATGGGCAAACCGTTTTCCCTGGGCCACACCTGTCACTCGGGGTCTCTCAGTGGGGGTGTGGGGTTGGGGGGGGGGGGGGGGGGGGGGGGGGGGAAGGGGTGGGGGGGGCGGCCCGGGGGGGGGGGGGGGGGGGGGAGCTCAGCCTGATGCACAATCGCACTGCTTCACTCAAACAAACACCTAACAACATCAAAACCACCACTTTCACGATCTACGAATTAGAGATTTGCTTAAAAATCAGATCACCTCTGCATAAAATGACAATAAATAATCACTTTATCTTATGGGCAAACCGTTTTCCCTGGGCCACACCTGTCACTCGGGGTCTCTCAGTGGGGGTTTGGGGTTGGGGGGGTGGGATGCAGGAAATGTATGGCCGAAGCAGCTTCGAGGTGCAGGAGACAGGAGGGATAAATCTGCCGTAATGTGTAGCCTATAGCGGCCACATGTTCTTGGCTATATGGATACAGCAGTCAGGCGATGCAGAATGTGAGGCTGTTTGGGGCTGAGTACTGCTGACATCACCAAAATCCCATGAAGATTAGGAGGAGCATCCTCAAGGGCACAATGACTCGTATACCATATATAAACGTATAACGTATTTTTTTTTCCCGCTTTAGCATGAAAATGCCATACAAAAGGTTTCTAACAAATGACGTGTATCTTCTGCTCACGACTGAGAATGCAGAGCTAAGTGTTTGGACACCTGAAGTGTGCTCGGTGGCCGTTTTTGCAAAATTGCACTTAAAAGTAGATACCATGTAGACATCTGAAGTTCGATGAATTAAGGTTTAATCATCACAACTAAGTTTTATCAACTGAGACAACATACATGTTAATCGAGGTGAAGACGAAGTCATCAAAACGGTGTTTTCCATGACATTGGAGACATGTTTCCTTGGGCTGACAGCAAGGTGAAAATTGTATTAACAGCATGTGTTAACAGCCTAAGACATTATCCATGTTACGTTTATCACTTGTGGTGTAAGGTGACGCCGTTTTATTTTAATCGTGGTTGACCTTTCTGAATTTCATGTCAACAAAGCGAAGGTTAACTAAAGTAAACCATGCATGTTTACAAGGAAACTCCACAGGGCTTCACAAAGGTGAATGCAACGTGCTAGTGTTGTGTAATTTCTACTTTTCACAACCGCGGCTGCTGTTCAGTGGAGGCCGCGCAGCCGTCGCAGCTCCAAATCTTAATGAAACAATAACAAGTCACTCAAACGGAAATCGGACTGAAGCTGCCAAGCCTTGAGCCGACAATGCTTTATGGGGGAGCAGACATTAGTGCAAGTTGATGTGGATGGTTGTCAGAGGAAATTGGTTGGTACGTCTCCGCTGTCATAACTGGATAACCCTGGAGAGTGTCTGACCACAGAGGAGGAGGGATGATAGCGGATAGGACATAAAAGAAAGCAGCTGTCATTACTAGACCCCAAGGCCTTTAACACACGCATACAAACACGCGCATACCACACTAACTGCCTATAACTATACAGATCGACTGGCAACATACAGTAGGACGCGTGTGTCCATTCTAAGAATATGTGTTCATGTGGTTTTCATGTGCGCTTACTAGCGCACACCCATTTGCTGGATACTGTATACACACACAAGCCCATCTATGTGATGAAGTAATCCTTGGGGCATGGGGAGCGGCTCTTACGGCGAAAGGGGGATTTCAAATGCCGTTTAAACACAGCCAACTGTAATGTTTTTTATTATTACTATTTTATTTGTTAAAAGGAAGGCACTAAAAATGACCAGGGCATAAAGAATGAATGAGAGGAGATATATCAGAGTGCAGCGCGCAGTTGCGTTATCAAAAGGTGCTTTTATCAGAAGTACTGCAATAACTCTCAAATATTCAATTCAGCTTAGAACCGAAATGTAAAAGTTTGAGATTGGACGTACGATTGTGTGCGTGTTGTCTCCCTCCATTCGAACACTGAAATGCCTTTTGAGCGTTTCACAGTGCAGTGTATAGGCTCTTCAGTATCTCTCTGCTGCAGAGAGTTCTTCAATATTTCATCTCCGTTAGTTTATTGGTTTGGGGGAAAAAAAAAAATATATATATATATATATATATATCCAGGATGGATGTTTTTGTACTCGTGTCTTATCTGTAAATACTTTGTAATGCAGAGAGATTGAAAACTTCAGAGCGCAATCTAACTTTTGTTCAAAACATAATTCTTTTCCTGATGTTTCGATTCTGTGTACTTGAATGTAAGCGTACGCGTACAGTATATTTATTTTTCTTTTCGCTACTTACTGCACTGCTGACATTTATTTTTACCATCATTACCTGAAAGGGGGGTACGGGGGAGGGGCAGGTAGGGGCGTCAGGATGTATTGTGGTGCTGAAAGAGAGCAGAGCTGTCTGCTGGTTGCATTATCACGGCCAGTGTCAGACATGTCCTGAGGATATTAGTGCCATTAGCGGAGGCTGGGTGCAGGTTATGTGAGGGGAGGTTAGACAGGTGTGTGAGGGCTGCTGCTGCTGGAACATTTGCTGATTCTCTCTTTCCACTCTTTACTATATGAGCAGAAGCACAAACAGGACTCTCAGCAATGTCGCCGCTTTTAGACGTTCTATATCCTATTTTCTTTTTTCGGATTAAGTGCTTAAGCAGTCCCATGTACCAAATGTACAAGCAAAAGAAACACACAGTAAAAACAACAACAACAAAAAAGGTTTACAACACAGTTCTATGTGCTATTGTATAGTCAGACTGTTCCTATCATAATTATCCATTCTAACGCATCTGAAAACACATAACACATGACCTGTTGTGTACAATGGACATGTGCTTGCTGTAATTGCAAAAGCACTGCGAGCAAAGGTCAACAATGCCCGTTATTCATTATTTTTGTTGCGTTCAGTGCTAACGGCACTGTTCTTCCCGAAAAAGAGTCACATGACAGGAGTGTGACGAATCGGGACAAGATACATTGTGACTCCGGTCCATCCAGGCTATAACGCAATCACAGACTTTCCAAAATGACTCCAGGCGGAAATTTAGCAAAACCAAAGCATTTTAAAACCAAAGAGTATCAGTGTGGATGGAGCCACATGTTCGTTTTCATAAAATTTTTACAAAGGTCTTAGACTACTCAGCTGTGGAGTGGTGAGGCTGAATATGACGGGAAAGTGCATTCTGATCGCTTGTGATCTTTCCTATTATACTGACACGCAGCTACCAGTACCATTAATAAAACCTTTCCCCTGCACTGGGTCTTTGTCATGGCTGTGCACAGATTTAAAAGAAAAAACGTTTTTAAAAGCCTTGGCAGTACCTACACTACCCTTATTTCTCTTAATCCCTTAACACAATACGAAAAAGAAGGTTTTTCGTTTGTATGATGCTTCAAAAAAAAAAAAAAATCAGGTTTCTGCTGAGAGCCAGGAATAATCTTTTTTATTTTTTATTTTGTTGCAGAATTGTGTTTGCATGTGTGTGTGTGTGTGTGTGTGTGTGTGTGTGTGTGAGGAAACGAGAGCGTTTGTGGGTGACTGTGTTTCTTGCAGAACACATCTGTCTTTCTGATAGGATTATAAAACATTCGCCAGGCAGATGTTCGCAGTCCCTTTTTGAAGACAGAAATCTGGCAGGCTGCTGCTGGATTTTCGAGCGCTTTCATCAGACACTGTTGAGTTTGTCACCATATCATCAATATTCTTAACAATGTCATCAAATTGTTCGCAATCACTGCACCAGGCGGCTATTTTAAATCTATGAGAGGAGGTGTGAATCAGCCTTTGGACCTGATTTTATTATTCTAAGATCTTTGATGCTTCATTTATCTATTCATCCCCCCCCCACCCCCCACCCCCCCCGTACGTCAGTAAAACGAGTGTGTTTAAGATTTCTCTTCAAGTGTTTCTTACGGCTGTGGCTGATCTATTAATCAATCTCTGAAGCTGTTACCAATTATCTTCAGCAAGTCAGTATAGAGCAGCGGTGCTAAGTGACATCTGCTGCCAAAGCACCAAACATATAAACATAGTGTGCTCACAGGGTGTACATGCCAGGAGCTAACGAGCTATTGGCACCTCTCCTGTTTTCCACCCTGTCATATGCCAGGCCGTAAATCTGCCCCAATCGGCTTTGGAGAGCTTGTGGTGATTCTTGCCCGCGCTCTGGTCGGTCAGTCGGGCTGTCCGTCTGTGCTCACCGTGGGCCCCCACTGGTTGACTGAAAGCCTGCTGAAGAGCTTTAGGCAGCTTGTTAAGTAGCCTTCATCTACTGCAGAGATTACAGTGAGCTTAATGTGATCGTGCCAATGCAATCGGCCTTTAGCAAGTGCTGGGTGAGAGGGATCGGCGATTTGCTTGTTAATACTCTTTGGCCATTTCTTGGTTATAATGTTTTTGTGGTTACCCAAAAATCAGTCTTTTATTATTTGCATGAAGGGGGTTATTAATGTATTACTGACACTACATTATGAGATATAATCACAGTCTTTTTTTATTTTGTAACGCAGACCTCGGTTTTCTGAAGCCCTGTTAAAGATTGCTCTTGACCGGAGAGGAGAAGTGCGCGAGACGTTTACTGTCAATTCTTTATTTGTGGGACCTTGCTGACACAGACACTCTGACAAAATGTGTTACAGCAACTCCTGTCCCCCTCAATGGCCCTTTCCTTCATCTGTACAGCCTGTCTGCCTCTCTGTTGTACTTTGTTACTATGCATCATAAACAAAAAGAAAATGGGCTGTTGTCGAAAAAAATGCAAAACAGTGATTTAATTTAGTATTTTATTTTTAAGTTGAGCATATAGGATATATATTAAGTAAACTATGTTTTGACAGCTGCCTCATCAGGCATATTTCTTTACTAGCTAACAGTCACCACATCGTGAACACCAGGGTCATGGTGAGCCAAGAAAAACGGAAGCAAGGACGACTCGACTTGGTTGTAAATCCTTGATGGTGTCTCATCTTTCGACAGGCTTGTGTGCGTTGTGACTGACTGTTCGTGACAATATCCATTTATTTATTCTCCGCGTGGTAGTTTTCGTTAGGTGATTGATGTGTGGTGGTTTATGAGTGTCCAGCTGTTGCAGTGACAGCTGTCAGCGTCAGGCCAAAAGTAAGTGGACAATGTTTTTAAAGTCAACGCAATAAATCCTCCCATGCAGACTAGTACCACTTCTCGACTCTCATCACCCAAGCTATTTGTACACTTAATATTATCAAATGTGTTTCATTTCCATTGTATCTACTGATTTTTAACATGTGGCTTTTTTTTTTTACACCTGGTGTTCCTGTTGCTCCCTTTTCTGAACAGTTGCATGCCTACTTTTTTTTTCCACCAAAGTGGTTGCTATATATGGCCTGACAGCATAATTGCATATAGGCCCATGGGGTTTGTAATGTTTGTGTGTTTTTGTGTCCTGGATGTTTTTATGCCTGCACATGCTTACATGTGATTGAGTACACTATCAGATTGCAGATTGCCAGTCACATTACCCACATGTCACACATAAATGAGGTACACTGCTAGATGGCAAGCTGAGAGTGAACACAAGCATAAAAGAGTGAGCTGATAATGAGCAGATAAGTTTCGCTGCTCAGGACAAGACACCTCAAGGAAGCATTCAAAGCATGTGGCTGCAGCCCACATCAAATTAAAGAGACCATCCTTCAGCGAAAGAGGATCTATGACTGTGATGATTCTCCACCTACATCGCTGGTCCCTATCCGGCCATTCACACACAGGCCCCCTGTGACTACAACAACTCTTAACAGCTGTTACCACAGCCTGAGCACCACCAGACCAAGTCACCTCAACAACCTTTGTCATGACCCAACAGAGGTTTAATACCTGGGTCACACCAACAGTCAGTCAGAAGCAGAGAAGCCGCTTGTATAAGAGCCGACATGTCGTTAAGGATCTGTTCATATCTGGCAACATCCATCTGTCTCTGCTGATCCAATCACGAGTGGGTGATTTAAAGTAAAGTCAATTTACGTCTGGCATTAAAGAGTGTTTCTGCATGTGTCTCCACATGGGTTTTATTGTGTTCAAATTATGTCTGACTATTGTAAACAGGTCCATTGTTAACGTATTTGAGTGTGTGTGTGAGTGTGAGAGAGCAGTGATCTGCAGCTCTACAATGAAATATTATTTCACATATCTGTGAAATAATAAAGGTATTAAAGGGTGTTTACACTGTAAGAAGAATATGTGCCGAATCGTCGACATGCTTTCGCAGCAATGGAAGAAAAAGGTAATTCTGAGAAAGTGTCCCCCGAGACCTGGATTGTTTAGGCTTTGTGGAGTTTTGTGGAGCAGCTTGTATAAGAAATTAATTACCAAAGAGCTGCAAGGCAAAGGGATGAAAATCAAAACGCTGCAAAGGAGACAACCTAATGGAGGGAGCCAGAGATAGAAGACGATAGCAGGTTGAAAGGAAAAACTGTCCCAGAATATTTCTCTTTAATTTTGAATCTGCTGACGGTGAAAAAATTTTTATATTTAGCACCAGAATATGAAAGCAAAACCTTCCTGGAGCTTCACATGCTGTGTTGTGTCAAGAGAGGTGGGGATGGAGTTTTATGACTAAGAATTAATCATGAATTATATTATATGTATATAAGTGTGTTAAATGATGGTGACTTTGTTCTTTTGGTTCCTAGTGAGCAAAGGGGAAATATTGCATAACGGAGAGGGTCAAGCATGTTCGACGTAACATTAGCAACATTTGGAACATAATGCATTGAAAAACACTGGCTTCCATTAGCTATTATTGTTTGGCCCATTGGCTGGTAAACCAATATGACCACAGGCTGTAGTCACTATTGATTTGTAGCTCAGTACTTTATGTTCTGAAACACATAGGTCTTGCTATGTTCTTTAATAAAACGATTTTTGTGCCATAACTGCAGCTCTCTGTGTATGAATGGCTAAAAGATCATCCGCCCCACACCCAAATATAACTAGTCACACAGCTTTTGACCTTGACAGG
Source organism: Trinectes maculatus (assembly GCA_016785345.1). Classification (NCBI taxonomy): domain Eukaryota; kingdom Metazoa; phylum Chordata; class Actinopteri; order Pleuronectiformes; family Achiridae; genus Trinectes; species Trinectes maculatus. Next base: position 914,185 of record JAFBJQ010000753.1, read on the forward strand.
AACAACTCTGCACACACACACACACACACGCACACACACATGCACACACACACGCAGGCACACAGAGCGCGAGGGTTGGGTAAAAATATGTAATAGACACATGCTTAGAAGCCCATAAACAAAAGTACTGACTTTTTGTTTTCACAAACCAAGCAGCCATATGCCACACACAGCTGTCAAGACTGATGCATTTCGTGCATTACGTACAAACCCACACAAATACAATACTACACCAAGTAACGCACTGTGTACACTGTTGCATCAGCAGCAAAGTCACCCGCTCCCAAAAGTCCCTGCTTACTTCCATCTCTCAGGCTGGATCACTGGCTCACACTCTCAAAACCTGTGAGAAAATGATGGGTATCTGTGTGAGCTACATATTTCCGGGACACACACGCACACACACACACACACGCAGACCTTCAGGGTCAACATGCAATTACACCTCAGAGGGCCTCTCCAGTACTCTGAGGATGCTTGACATAGGAGGAGGCCTGGCCAGCAAGACGAGAGTGTTAACCCTAATCTGAACTGAGCTGCACACAGGTTAACCTGCTGCTGCTGCTGCTGCTGCTGCTGACTGCTTCATGTGACCACTGGCCACAACTTCTCACTGTTCTCCCTGACTCACAGTCTACAGCTACGCCTCCTGCATCTGTGTCTGTTGACCTTGAGTAAGCTAACAAAGTAAATACTTTGACTCCACATTAAAAAAATAACAATATCAGCACAACAGCACTTGAGAGCATACACTGCAATCTGTGCCACATTCTCTCCATCACCAGTCAATCAGAGACCTTTTTTCATAATGTCAATTGGCTCCAAGTGTGTGTCTGTGCAGTCGGGACAGACATTGACTTTTTCCGAGCTGTGATAATGTGAAGGATTTATTGTTCTGAAAGGTCACAGACAGTTTTAATAAAAATTAGAAGGCTGCCTTTGACTCTGTCTGCAATCGGCCCATACATTCTGGCCAGTCCGTTTGTCTGTCCTTGCGGTAAATTATTATTATTTTCAGATGTTTTCTAGTGGTTTATTGGGTCGCAACCTACCAAATGCCATGCAAGAGAGAGAGAGAGAGAGAATTAAGGACGGATGAAAGGAAAAGCTCCTACCCCATTTTTGATGTAAAATTATCTATCGGGCTCTTCTGTGTTTCTGCTCATTTGAATACGGGGACAAGGAGGGCCGAGAGGAACGAGGGAGGAAGATAAGAAGGAAGGAGAAGTCGCTATTTCAACCAAAATCAGCCATAAATCCGAGACAGTTACACTTGGCTGCAGAGTCTTTGGACGACCGTTTAATTGTGTCCACATCCTGACAAAAATCTCACCATATTAGCCCTGCGACAGACGCAGACTCCCACAGCACTGTGAATGACTGTGCGCTGTTTGCACTGTTAAATGTCACGGCTTCCTTCCCAAGGGCTTTTGAATCGACATTATCTTCACTGCAGTAATGGCCTTATTAACAGCTAATTGGCCCTGATGTGTTAAACACAATATCACAGTGAGACGATGTCGCTGAGGTAACTATATTTTATGAATCTGCATGTGTTTGCTGTCAACTATTTTACGGCGGACAGTTGTTATTGTAGCCAAATCGGTCAAACGTGTCAGTGTGTGCTTCATGAACTGTGTTTTGTAAAGTTAGGTCTTTTCTTTCCGTTAAGGTGCATCACCGCCAAATCACATCACGTTACACCACATAGCAACATTTTCAATTCCCAACACACACCCACACACATTACTTAACATTCTGCTGTCCTGCTACTCAGTCGTCAATACTATTATCACATCAGTACTCAGGACTTAGTTACAACTGCAGTACTTATATTCTCATATAATGCTTAAATACTCAACCTGGTAAAGTCAGTCGAAAAAAAAGTTGAAAAAAAACATACCTGACATTTATTAATATTTTATGTTTTATAATGTAGGAATAACAGAAGTACAGTGTTGCCTCCACTCCATCAGCGTATCTAACTGTTCTGCCACACACGTATGGATGACTGATGACATTATTGTTACATACCACAATACATTAATATTCAAATCTGTTGCACTAATATACACCTAATCTAATTATGCAGTACAGGAAAAGATATCGCAGAGCTACATTGTCAAATCTTCACGGACACATTGAAATAATGTGAATTATTTCTGATGTTAGTCGTCAATAACAGCCAGTCACACTATCGCACCAATTACACGTACCTCACATTTGATTTCATGCAAGTGTCAACATAAATTTCAATGTCATTATAAGTTGAGTTAAGAAGTATAATTGATTACATTATTACAGACACTCAGGACACAACGGAAGGTCTAATGCACTGAGACTGGAGCAAATGCTGTGCAACAGATGATACAAATCCCTTTGTTTATCTCTGAATAATTGGCAGCTTTGTGCAGCACTCTGCATGCCATAATCTCTACAGGCCTGAAAGAAAAAAAAAAAACGTCGTAGGGCTGTCACAGTGTATGAAAAGAAGATGAAGCTGCTCATTCTGCACTTTAAAAAAACAGCTGATTAAAGAGGTCAAAGCAGAAGTTTGGTCATATTCCAAGAAAGGGCCAAAACAATGAATTGATCCTATTAAGAATTAGTGTCTATGCAGCCTTAGCCTGCATCATTTTCCTCTGCAACATTTGCCATTGTTGTTCATACTCTATTGAAAACCTATTAGTGACTTTCACTGCAGTCCTGACTGGCATGCTCCTTAATTACGATAAATACCTTCTAGTGCATCAAACCCTGACGCTAAGGAGTCCTCAATAAATGTTTATTCCTGTTTGTGCAGAATTTGCTAAAAAAATCTATATTGCTCAGCTCTTTTTAAAAGGATCCTTACATTTATGAGATGTTTGCAAGAAGACTTACGTTTCAATATATCAGCAGATATATTCTTATTGTGGGTCAGTGTCTGTTTATTTCTTGCCTGGTAAGTAACAAGGAAACGGCAGCAGAGACGATGGTAAAGTAGGTTTGAGTTGACGTCGAAAAAGTAACATTTTGACAAGAGAGTGATGACAAGGTGTGAACACGACAAGATGTTCAACTCAGTGTCACGGCGTTATGCTGAGAGAGATCTGAATGGAATGAGGGAATAGCTGCTTTCAGAATAGTCCTGATCGTGCAGTGACGATGATGATCATGAGGCAAACAATTTTGGGGATAACAAAGCAAATCGCAAAGCAAATATGACTGTTGTTGCCATCTGGTAGCTTATGTTATGTGATGGGATTTGTCACGCTGCACATAAAGTTTTCAGCAATAACACAGCCTTCCAACTGTCCTGGACTGTTTTCCATCTGCATGCATTTCCTCCTCAGAGCACATTTCCAGTTTCCTATAATCCTCAGCCTGACACATCTGAGCACTTTTTGTGGATAGAGGATTTTGTTATGTGATGCAGATCCCCATACACGCACAATCTGCCATTTGCTAATATTTCATTTGTTTCTCATTTAGGATTGTTGTTTTATGAATACCATCTTGTTAATGGGTTTTCAATTAAGTATGAAGAACCTATGGCCATTTGTTTCAAAGTCAGTCAAGATTTTAATAGATTCCTTTTATTGGCATCACACAAATTGCATTTCTAGTGGGAAGCACATGTGCATTATTCATTTGTGAAAGACCATGTGTGAGTTCATCTAGTTTAGTTCTGGCGACCTCAGTGACTCATCACAGAGGTGGATGAGACTTGTACGTTAAGTAGAAGTAGGAAAAGTGGCTTCTCTGGAGATTTGGTAGGGTAAAGTTTCAGGGGGCTGAGCCAGTGTTAATGATGGAGCTGAGGCAGGCAGGATGATGAACTGAAGACACAGCCCAAACAGAATTAAAGAATGTGCTTGCAAAGACAGGAGCAATACAAAGTCAACCCGAGTTCAGCTTCAGCAGCACTCGGGGAAAATGACTAATCTGGGGAAGACTGGAGTATAGAGGGGGGTCACAGGTGTGTAGGTGGATCAGCGGGGGCTTTATGGTCTGGTAACCATGCCGAGTCATGCTGAGACAAATTGGGCCAAAAAAGAACCGCAAAAATAGGGAGATCAGCAGAGGCGGCGGGAATAAAGGAGGCACAGCCCTGGCCGTGACAAAAACACAGCGTGAGATCAATCATCTGACCCCTTGCCTCTCGCCTTCCCGTTTTGGTTGTCTAGGTGATCCAGCGCAGGGAGGACGGCTCGGTCAACTTCTTCCGAGGATGGGAGTCTTATCGCGAGGGATTCGGGAAGATTACCGGCGAACACTGGCTTGGTAAGTGGCTCAAATGTGCGAGCGTGTCTGTGATTATTGTGCTTTTGGCAACACACTCTTGTCCATCAATTCTGTGGTTCGCGACACCACGTCAAGCCCAACCACTGAAAACAGATTTCACCGCAGTACTGTCCAAAATGTAACTAGCTGTATAATTACATTTTGACGACAGGAATTTATAGAGCTACAAGCTCAGCAAAACCTACCCACATCCAGTACGACATTAAATCACCAGAGCCAGACCAGAAAAGACTAAAGCTCGCTGACTGAAATAGTTTGTTGCATCAGGTGATGATTTAAGATGCAAAGACAAGGCCAAATTCCACACTACTTGTCTTTCCTGTTTACTATATTTAAACAATGCAGGTTACCTTTGACTATTAGACAGGTCAGCAAGAATTGCTTGAACTTGCAGAGTTCTGAAATTGGTCATATATATTAGCATATACATTACACTGCAATCAAGCCAAGATATCTCTCTCTTGGCTAATGGTATTATATGGTATTACACACTAACAGGTTAGAAATGTGCAACAATATTGTTGCCAAAATATTATGATATTACAAGTTGGGTCTGATTCTACTGAAGCTGTGGAGTGGACACTGGAGCCAGCACCGTTTTCACAGACAGATTCAGCATTTTTTGTTTTCAAATTGCTACAGAACCCTGAGTTGTTTGATTAGAAACAATCCTAGTAAGAAGCTGCAATGTCATCAAGGTCTCTTCTTGTATGTTTAACATTCAGTCCATTACACTGTTTCCCTCCGGATACCTGCTGTGCCACAAACAAAGCAAAGCAAATGAGAACCAAACTAGCACTCGAACTCAGAAAAATGATTTAAAGAAAAAGAGAGAAAACGTTGTGTCCTCGAATACTGTTGTTGAAAACATCCCACTGGGTTTGAACTCTTCTGAACCGTCTCCGAACAATGAGCTGCGAAACACGCCCCTAGTCTTTTAGTCCGGATCCCTGAGCCTTCAGGGCTACTCCTCTTAAATTGGCCATGAAAGTTTAATTGTGACAAAATTGAACTTTAATCCCATTAAACAAAACTTTAATTTTGAGAAGAAATTTCAAGCAGCAAATGATGAGGCAAATACTTGGGTAATGAGCAGTTTCATATTTTTGCGTTTGAGCATTGCAGAGTAGCAATTCTGGTCTGTTTCGACGAAAACACCGATCTCAAAAGAAAAACAACAAATCCAAGCACTTGCAGACATGTTGTTTCCATTGTCAATCTCAATTGGATATGGAGCATTAATGAGCTCCACACACATACATAATATTGTTTAATGGTGGCACGTGGTAAAGGATTTGTTTAAGCTTAGTGACTTTCTGTTTAATTTCTATTGCAATTAAAGGAAGTTGTTACACTCAGGCACTGACTGGCACTCATCCAAAATCTCGTCCAAAACAACCATGCCGAACATCATACGAATACAATTTCTCCACACTTCTATTTTTAAAAAAAATAATAAAACAGAACATAATTGTATCACACTAATCTGCAACAGAAACAGATTTAGAAATGAGTCATGTGTTTTTGGTGCTCTAATATCATCTGAACGATCTGGGCACAACACCAAGCTCCTGGCACATGTCCATCAGACGTGAGCCTTGGTAATTAATAATTTACACTATGCAAATCAGTTGGACCACAGATCCTCTACAGCAGGTCTGAGATGTTTGGGGCTGCTGCTCGGTAATGGTATGGAATTAGCTGGACCTGCATCACCTCTACCCCTCTGCGACCTTGGTAGAAAACTGTATACTGTAGACTGTATGGGGTTGCAGAGTTCAGGTGAATTAATGTAAATCCAGATCTCTTTGCTGACCTGAGGCCATTAGAGTGCAGGCCATAATATAAAACGTGGTTCGAGTGCCAGCTCGAGCTCCCTGTGGTCTGCTCTCAGAACATGGTGGGAATATGGAAAGCCGTGGATTTAGCAGAATGAATTTGAATGAGCCAGCAGGCTACTTTGAACCATTCAGAGTAGCCTTGCTCATTCAGGTTGTGCTGTTGTCTCGTTACCCCCATCATCGATTACCCTCAGGGCAAAAAATGAAAAATGGATTTGTGCTTGCCTGCAGCCTGGAAAGAAATTCATTGCAGCCGCGCTCCTCTGGACCAACATTGCTCACTAATGCCATCAACCACCTGTACATTTCTCATTATCTTTATATGCTATTAAAATATGATTTTCTGTAGCATTTTGTTATATATGATAGATAGATAGATAGATAGATAGATAGATAGATAGATAGATAGATAGATAGATAGATAGATAGATAGATGTGTTAATTAGTCAAATTGTTCATAGATTTTAATTAGTGTGTCATTTCTATGTAGAGTAACTGCAATTATCTTTCTCACTCTCACAAGGGACTCGTTATAGTTCTAGTCATGATCAAACTGAAAGTAAACATAATGTTTAGTTTTACACATTATAATGTGCCTCCTCATAAGGTACAGCATATCACGTGGCTGTCATTACTTTTATGCCAAGGAGGCCGAGAGCACATATAATTTGGGTCCCCTGGCTGTACAGATGGATATATTTTGGCATGATGTGTGTATAAGTGTAAAGACTAACATATTGCTGAATAATCTCCCCCGAGGAGCATTTATAAAGAGCATAAAACTGGGTCAAGACAGTTCTACTGTCACCATCAAATCTTTCCGACACCTGGTGTGCGAAGCTGATGTAGACTTGTCTGGTGTAATATGGGTCCTAAAACTGTTTAAACGCTGTCCCAAAGAGACTAACCCACTTTTCCAGATGGCCTATTACAATAATATGACTTGGTCTGTGTTATTGAACGCAGCTCATAAATTTAGCAAAAAAAGGGGATTGGCAAATTGTCTATAGTCCTGTTCACATTCTCTCTCCTGGCTTCACGTCCGTAAACCCCAGCTATATTTTATTCTTGTGTACAAAAAAAAATAATGTAAGTAAAAGTCTGAGGTGTCACTTTAGCTGCTGTGTCCTGTAGACTTATGGAATATCAGTCTGAGGTTGACACAACCAATTTACAGTGACACTTTGTCCTTTCTTGATGTGACATTTAGAAATGTTTCGCTGTTTTGAAGGCTATTTGTCAAAAAGTTTATTTTTATAAGGTTAGAAGGTTATTTAAAGGTCGCGCTGTACATGAAAGTAAAAAAAATTTAGGAAATTATAGGAAAATCTCTGGAGAAGCATGTTTGAAATGACATCCAAAACTTTAGCCTGTATCATCTGTGGGCTGAAACCTGATTGAAAGAAGCAAACAATAAAAAATAAAATATTCATATCCATAATTTTCTCACACCATTCCTGAGCAGTACTTAATTTTATTAATCAGTGGAGCATCAACAGCTTAATCGATACCTGTAAATGGAGTTCTACTTTTGTGGTGGCTGCTGATAACAGAAATTCATGCAAATCTGTTGTCATATGAAATGCTATTTCTTCCTGTCACCCATTTATTGAAAAAGTGTGACACTTTGTTTTTATTATTTGTTGTCATTTTGCAATGTTGTCTTTTAATCAGTGGTTTATTGTATCATGTAAAGTTACTATAAGAATTGCTTGATTAATCGAACAAAGAAAACCCTACGCGCGGAACTAAGGCTAATTTTCATGGCATCAAAACATCAGAAAATATGGCCAGAGTGATGAGTCCTGTAGACAGAAACCATCTAACATTGACTCTAAATTTCCAGTGTCCTTTTCAATGTCCTATACTGCATCAGTGACAATCAAGATTTTTTTTTTTTTATCTTTACTTCTGGGAATTTCTGATTGATCTCCAGCCCTGTCAGTCCAGTACAGTTTGCTTGTCAAATTAAAAAGCAGCCTGCGTCATATCTGCGCCGAAGGCATCAAGGCACTAAATCAAACTCGTAATGCATAAGTAATATGGAATATAACAAACTGATTAATATAACATTAAGCTTGAAAATAAGCAGACAAATGGAGCAGCTACTGATTAATAAGCCATGTGCAAATTTACTGCTCATCATGGTGAGGGAGATTTCAGTGCAGTGTGTGTCTGTTACTGAAACGTTCCTGTGTGTTCCGTGTCATCCTGCTGATTGTGGTGCCACTTCACTCTCTTCTTGTTAGTTAGCATTTATTGGTTGATGGCAAACCAACTCGGAGGTGCATTAATGGAGTGCAGTCGCTCCACTCTCATTCACCGGTCTCATTAAAATCCACTCTGAGTCGGCTTCATCAGGTGTGACACCTCAAGGTAATATTCAGTATTCCGGTCTGTTTCCAGTTGCCCGGCCTAAATTAAAACCAGTTTATGGCGCCTCTCCTTCTGCGCAACCTTCGCTGTCACGTCGTCCATCTTCGATTCTATACATTCTTTACCGTCTTCGCAGTCGGTGGGAACAGCAGGCGCCACACTCTGACTTTTTGAAGCATTACGGAGAAAATGAAATCGGTTATTATCGTTTTTACACCGGATCTGGTCACACGCGGGGGGGGGGGGTTATGAATACTTCAGTTTGAGGCGCAGTGTGAGAAGAAAATGCGTTTCAGAGTCTCCTTGTGAATATCCACCTATTGAGCCTCTGCTCTCTGGACAGTTAAACAGACAAAGTCTTTGACAGAAGGTGATGTGATCTCCACAGTGGACGTTACACTATACCTGCCTTCCGTTCTTTGGAGTAGCTGGTGAGTCAGAGAGATTACAGGAGACAGAATCTGCTCTTGCATCAGTGAAGGTTTGTGTATTGATGTCACGGTGTGAAATAAAATCTCTTGCCCTCACCTTCAAGCTCTTCTAATAAATAGTAAGCTGCTTCATTCACAGCTGAATTTCCTTCTCTTCCTTTATTGTGGCCAGTGTTTACATCCTGCTTCGAGCTTGTGGAAGCGAGGCATTGCAGTGCTTGGCTGACCAGATAACCAGCAAGCAGCAGGAACACTGAGACTCTCTTCTCATTATTCTGGGGGATTTTTATTATTTTTTATTTTTTTAAATGAGCAGCACTGAAATGCACAGAATCAGTCAGTATTCCTCTGGGGACAGATACTAAGGATGCGTACCACTTCATGCAGCTTTTGAACATCTTCTCCCAACATTCAGGACAGACAAACTGATTTAAGACAATGTCTCGGGACTCTCTCAGAGACAGAGGAGCAGGAAAAGTCTAACTGGCTCTTCAACCGATTATTTAATAAGTTCTCAGATTCTCTCAGAAACGTTATATCACGGCAGCGACTACTACAAATCCATTGTCCTCACATCTGTGGTCAATGAAAAAAAGAAAACATCACTTAAAGCACATCACAGCCCCCCCGCTGGCTCCCCTGCAGTTTGCCCACAAGGCAAACACACCGGTTCTTATGGCACCACTCTCTGTCCTGCAACATCTCCACTGGCTGAAAAAGACACCGTATGCAATTCTCTGTTCTTGTCCTATAACCCCTCTACTCAAAACTCACTCACATCATACTGTCCTCCATATTTACCAGTGCATCAGCAACTTCCTGAGAGACAGCAAGCACCAGGGAGTGCTGGTATTCCGAAGGGCTGTGTATTCGTCTCGCTGCTCTTTTCCCACTTCACAAATGACTGCACCTCTGGGGACACTAGTGTTGTTTCGGGCCGAGCCACTGCCTCTTTCATTATCTCCGCTGGGGCTCTGGCTCCCATGGAAACTTTCTGTTTTTGACCAAGCATTGTCAAAATAATAATAAAAAATACAGGAACGCGTGGAAGACTTTGTGTGGAGGTTTAATTTATAGCACACACACACAGTTGGGTTAGAGTGAGTTCAGTTTGGCTACAAACACTGGTAAATTACCTGACTTAACGAGGATATGAACACCACCAGAATCTGCAAACACTGATGCCGACCCCTTTAACCTTGGCCTACCTCCCATCTGGCAGGTGATACAGTTTGAAGGTCTGTTTATAGAACCTTACATTCACATTCTCCCACAGGATTTCTAGACATTTCTGTCTCACATGGGCTCCATGCCAAGACGGCCTTATCCCATCCAAATGCTGATCACTATCGCCTGCAATACTGTTTGCTGGTATAAACCTCTGGCCCATCCTTTGGGGGAAATAACACATATAGCACTTATGGATTGTTTGTAATCTTAAACAAAATCTGTTAATACTGTTACTCAGCTGTTTAATAAGCCAGCTGTAGGAGACGTGAAGCAAAAATAAGCCTTATTAAATTCTGTTTAGAAAAAAGAGACAGCTTCAGCCTGAGGCGGTTGGAAAAGGGGATAAAAATGTTACGGATCACGTCTTTGTTTCTTTGTCAGTCATTTCTTAAAGCAAGTGAGGCAAACCAGCTGCCGGAATATCAGACTTTGAGAGCAGCGGTTTGGCAAAAGTTCATTGACGTTCAAACAAAATTTGTGCTTTCAACAAGACTGGCAGCGCACAAAGATAGAAAATGATCAGGTTGGTAAAACAAAACAAAACAAAAAATAAACTAGGAAGCTTATTTAGAGGATTGTGTATTTTTATATATGTAGAATCATCCGATGAAAGTGACTGCTTATATTTCTGTAGCTACACTTTAATTGTGTTCACTGCTTCCCACATCAGCATAGTAATGAATAGATAACATGGTCACATAGCGATACCTCCCTAAAAACGCTGCTCCCATTTCCCCTCGACATAATGCTGCCTTTATTGTAAAGCCTGTGATTTTGACATGGGAGGGTATGCACATTGTTTGCTGGGTGCAATAAGTGGGTGTGTAATAAAAACACTTCTGCAGAGCATAGCATTTGTCAGCATCTGAATGTCAAAGGCAGGTCATGTACGGCAGGAGATCTAAAGGCATAACGACAGAGGGAAAAGATTAAACTGTTGGAAATATCAACATTTTTCTCAGATGCATTATAAAATTAAAAAAGTGAAAACTGCAATATATCAACCCTGCAGCTAAAAAAAAAGCAACAAAAACAAACATCCATTTCTGAAAAAGTCTGCAAGAACTTGGGACGACTGGACAGCAGATGTCCATGGCTGTGTATACCACACATTATTTATTTAAAGCGCCTTTGCACTGTGGTACTTCCTGTTAGTCCACAAGTACAGATTCCATTGGATTTACAGTGGTCTTGAACTGTGCAGTGTAAACACTGTATATGGCCGTATCTACTGTATTTACACAGGCTGGCAAACAATTTACAGGTGCATCACCTCCATGTACACTACATTACAACACATCATATTACGTCGATCACTTGTCACTGGATTCATCTCATAGAGAGACCCAGTCAACCACAGCCGCTTTGTCCTGATTCCTTCATGTCATCATTAATCCAAACATCTGACAACACAGTTTCTCCCTCCAAGCATTTCACTGCCAAGATCTTGTCATGTCATCAGGCTTTTTCTGATGGTCCCCAGCAGTGTGAGAGGGGACCAAGTGTAATAAGACCCATGTGCCATGACTGCTCTGCCTGAAAGTTGTCTTCCGTCTGAGAAGTGTTGCGATTTAACAGTCCTCGGCCGACAGCCTCATTAAAAATACACTTACAGCCGCTGCTGAGAAGAAACAGAAAGGCAGGCCGTTATTTCCCTACTCTCCAGTCTTTTCTCCTGTCTGTCTGTCACAGAAAAAAGAAATTACACAAAATTCCCCAGATGATAGCAGTGTTAACCACTTTACATACTGCTTACCTTTAACAAGTGGGACATATGCGAGTGCTATAATTGAGCTCTCAGCCGGCCCCAACAATTGTAAGCATATGTGATTATAGGGAGGTGAGCCACAACGAGGAAGACATTTGCGTGTGTGTGCGTGTGTGTGTGTGTGTGTTTGTGTGAAAGTGAAGGTGCAGATGGAAGCCAGGCAGAGGAATGACTATAATCTGGAGCTGTGCAATTCAGAGGCTTGTTGCTGTCTGTGTTAGTCGTCTGCGAGTGAGGGCCACTTTACATGAGAAGAAAAACTGTGTATAGTGAGTCAGAAAAAAAAAAATCTATAAAAAAAGCAATCTTGTAAATAACAGCACGGATGCTTTCTAAATAAAAAAAGGAAGACGCAAAAAAAAAACAAAAAACAACATCTATACACATGTATACACACGAAAAGCTGCTCTGATGATTACAGTGGAGTTCTGCCGAGTTAAGTTGTGTACTTAGAGAAGAACATTATGTTAAGTTCTTCTGTACTGGAATTATGACATGTCATGAACCACAGCATGTGAGCTCATTATAATGCCGAGATCTCAGCCATCAGCATCTGAGAACATCAAAACCATCCACCAAATTCACACACTTTTTTTTTGAATCACTTCAGTCCTCCCTAATCTTTTTCTTTCCCACGGACCCTTACACAAACACATCCCTACAATCGTTTATCCTCCACAGCTTGCCCACGCCACAATGCTGCATCCTGAGGCTTGTATTTATATTCTTGTCACGCAGCAGAAAACCTAAAGAGGCCTGTAGCTACAAAAGAGAGCACAAATCAAAGAACATCACAATTCCTGCGAGAATGACGGCCCATTTTCCTGTACTTTGTGTGTTTTTTTTTTTTTTTCGATTATTTTGTCTGCACCCACCTTAGTTTTGTGTGGGTGGAAAAGGCCCGGCGAGGTCATCATGGCCATGAAATGAAGGTCTAAGACTTTGAATAGACACTTGATTATGCCCATGGGGTCTATTCATAAAACCTATTGTCCACCTTTGCCAAACGTTTACAGTGACGTCCGAGACTGAACTGCATTGAAAAACACAACTTAAACAACTGCTGCCCATATGCCTTGACCCTGTCAATGGGTCACCTGTAAAAAAAAACTGCCAAACACTCCCGTCACGAGTTGCTGTTGCTTTTATCTGCTTGGCATCAGTACCACTGACAGCACCAAGGTCAAAGGTCAGAGTCCCTCAACACTCACAGGTTAGGGAAGGGAGGGGGATGGAGGACTTGATCGATTGTTCTTTGGGAGATTTATTACTCTAGTATCTAATAGATAGGACAGTTGTCATACCTCGAGAGGGTTAGAGATTAAAGACAAAAAGCACAGCTGATGAGTGAAGAGGAATGGGTGAGATGGCTGGAAAAGGAAACGCTTCACTGACGTTTGTTGACGTTGTGAAGTGGGAACGCTGGTGTAAGAGGAGGAAGAAAATGCAGCCGAGTGTAAGAAGGGACAAGAAGCATCAACAGGCGCAGTGAAAGAAGGGCTAAAGCCTTAAAAACAAAGCCGCATGAGCACAGGCTTATATACATGCACGGGCACAACGTGTGCAAGAGGCTGATGTGAAACTGGTGCAGAGTCAATAAAGGCTGCTACCTCGCAGGAAGGTCACGGCTTAGAGACACTCTCCAGAACACAGCACACAGTTTCCCCCTGAACTCCCTGTGTTCCCGTTAGAGGGAACGAATAGCCTCATTATTCCGCCAGCTGCTCAACATACATCCCTCCATTGTTTTCCGAAACGCTGATATCACTTTGTTGTGCAAACTATTCATCCTGTCTGCCTCACATAATAGTTCCTTTTGCCATATTGTAGGAAGTAATACACATCATATTATTTATTTATTTATTTATTTGCACAGTATGATTTGCCACTTGTCTGTTGTACGCCGTCTGACTTTTCCTTTTCATGTTCTCGTCTGCCTGAGGATGTAAATATTAAATCCAAGTAAGTGTGCTGTTTACAGCAGGTGACACCACGATCCCCAGACTCCACTAAAAAGACAACTTGTCACTTCGCATCCTCTTCAACATGTCAGTGTGCTCCATTAACAGAGCCATGAGACAGTTAGCTGGTGATCTTTTTTTTTTCATGAATGAATAACCCCACGCCATAATGTCTGTATTTAAAACTAATTGATAGAACTTCTTTTGATGGACAGAAAATGATACCAGGGGCTGTGCAGTGTGTCGTGCTCAAAAAGATCCTGGGTATAATAAAATCACGCAATTTCAAATTCAATTGAAAATACTCAGGTTCAAAATCTAGTGTCATTCATTGTGAACTAAGCAGTGTAAGAATCAGGGGCATCCAAATGATTAACCCAGTGAAGGCTTGGTTCAAAATCATACCAGAAAAAAAAACTGAAATTATAGGCATCTAAATGACTTTGATTTCACCATACCAACTCATAGGGGAGTTCTGGAGTGTGTATGCCCACCGTGTGTCGCTATGGATTTTTGACAATGTCTGGGCACGCTCCTGATGAGACAGCAGATGGTGTCCTAGGGAATCTCGTCCCAGACCTGGATCAGGACATCACTGAGCTCCCGGACAGTCAGTCTGTGTGACCCTGCATACATATGCTTCCACTGAGCAATACCGACCCTCTGCCAAAAGCAGTCATACTGGATAGTGTTGCGGGCACGGCGTCCCCAGACCCTTCCATATCTGCCGCACAAGATCAATGTGAGCCTACTCGAAACGGTCATGAAAACAGAGCGCCGGTGGCAAACCTGCCAATTCTGCTGTTCTCGGGCAAATGCCAGTTTAGCATGTCATAGTGCCGGTCTGTGAGCACAGGTCCCACAAGAGGATCTTGACCCCTCATTCAACCCTCCTGACATCTGTTTCTGACATGCACACAAGTAGTTTGTGGTCATTTTGATGGGGCTCTGGTATTGCTCCTTCTGTTCCTGCTCTCACTGTGGACCAGACACTGCTCCTGCCTCTGGGTTGTCGGTCTATTGGGTCTTGTCGAGCTCTACTCATGTAATGGTCTTTATTCTGGTATCTCCAAAACACTATTGCGACTGTGCGTGGAGACACAGCAAACCATCTGGGTACAGATCATAGGAAGGTGCTGCACCACATGCTGCAAGTACTTCCTCATGCTACCAGTAGGATACAGACATGAACAAAATGCAAAACTAGATTAAAAAAAACAGTCACATTGCACCAAAGCATGTGACACTGACTCAGTACACTTCCCTAATGCTTTGTACTGTGATGCTTTTTTATTTGTGTTATTGAGTGTCTATATCTGTATGTTATTACCACTCACTGAGATAACAATTTCATAATACTGTAATAAGTGAGAACTTTTCACAACCCAGGAACAATATATTGGTTTAAGGCAAAACAATGCTCATAGTGATCAACTGGAGATGACCATAACATCGGTTAAACAGTTGTTTTTATGCCTCGCGCAGCTCTTTACAGTCCGTCTGCCCACACATTGTGCCCATGTGGCTCGTGCTGCCTGTTGGCTTTTGTACCCCGCAGATGTCCTCCCTGCAGCCGCACTGCCGGATAATTATGACCGACCATCCATTTCATGGAGAAGCACAACCACACCACTTTGCCACCACTATGCTTAATTCTTCACTATTACACAGTGTACAATTTTAAGCGTTTCAAAAAAAAAAAATATATATATATATATATATATATATATCATATAATTGCTGCCATAATAACAGGCATGTGGCTCGTGCTGCCTGTTAGCTTTTGTACCCCGCAGATGTCCTCCCTGCAGCCGCACTGCCGGATAATTATGACCGAGGATCCATTTCATGGAGAAGCACAACCACACCACTTTGCCACCACTATGCTTAATTCTTCACTATTACACAGTGTACAATTTTAAGCGTTTCAAAAAAAAAAAATATATATATATATATATATATATATATCATATAATTGCTGCCATAATAACAGGCTTCAAATAAAAAATGAAGCTTCTGCATTATACTGGTCCCTGACTGCACTTAATACTCGCAGAGTCCTTTGGAACGGCACAATGCTGTGCGCAGTGAGAGTATTTAATATAAATGATGCCACCCTGAGGTTGATGACAAGCGCCTTTTGACGTGTGGGTGTCATTGTCAAATTCTAGCACATTCGCTTTGTGTGTACTTTTATGATTTACTTCAATATCACAGCAGAGGATGAGACGTTTCAAATCATTTCCCCTTTTCAAATCATACATGAAAATCACGTGACAGCTACATACTACCTACTGATATGCACGGTGTGCATGTCTCTAACGTGAATGCACGTGAACGGATATTTAATGCACGTGTTCAAACATGCGTTGGTATAAGTTGCACGTGACCACAAATGAACAGTATGTACATTTGACTCTGGCAAAGGCAGCAGAAATCTCTTACATTGCAAAGAACAATCAAAGGCGGACAGTATGTGGCATTTTTAATGTAAGCACATGTATACATAAGCATTAAGTGCATTTAATGTGCTGATTAAAATGGGGGCATGAGCTGCTGGGTGCAAGCGAACATATCAGGGGAACTGATTGAGATGAGAGTGGAACCCAGCTGTCAGGAAACACAGGACTACATGATATGATACCATATCACTTGACAAAGAGAGACACAAACTACAATACCCCGCAATCTATTATTTAGAGCATATGTAAGTGTTTTCGGTTAAAGCTCCTCTAAGGGTTCTATTCATATCCAATTAATTATTCAACAGCGTGATTCCTCCTCGGTGAGCCTGCCGCACTCATGTTGACCGTCCACAGATCCAGTCAGCCGGCAAACCGAGACTTTGCCAATCAGCCCTGATGCTGTCACAGTGATGCTTTAGCCTGCAGCCGTGCCTCTGCTTTATTCACGAGGGTGCGCTGGCTCTGATTGGTGTGGCTGTACCCTGGCAGACACTTCATCTGCAGTAGATTGCACTGCTGGAGTGGAGATAGGTGCAATTTGCAGCAATTCTGCCCGTAATTCCGATATGTATGAGAACTGGAGGAATTCGTAGGCCTCTCCTTCTAGACGCAGGTGCTTTTTGCATATGCCAGCCTACAGGTATATACTATACCTGAGCCTATACCTGGTACCGAAAGTGCGGGCTTCGCTCACACTGCAGCGAAGACTCTTTAAAGAAGCAGTGCAAATTTATTGTCCTCAAGATGTTAAAGTTAACAAGCAGAAACGTCTCATGCAGGAATGTGAAATGAGCACAGATGGGGTGTGATTGAAAATTCGATTGAGGAATGATTGAATGGACGGTGTTAGAAACTCCTCGCGCCCGGGACAGAGCACGTCGATTCACTTCTCCATTTTCTTCCATGTAATAATTCATCTCATCATTCAAATGGTTTCTCTCGGGGGCCTTTCAATTAAAAAAAAAAAAAAAAAAAAGCACAGCAGGTTTTCGGTGCGTCGTGCACAGTGGCGCCACGTTGTTCATGCCTGGCGAGGCAGTAGACAACAGAACAACACATAGATTAACTATTCATCATTTCTAATGCAGCCTCTCGTCCTCTGAGCTGAGATAAGCGCACATTTCTGCAGGCTGGTGTCCCCGCTGTGTGCTGCAGCATAGTGAAGAAGGCTAAATAGGGTGAGGCAGTGGTTACTGTGCAAGGCATGTTTCTCTCCCTGCATTAAGCATGTCTGACAACGCGGTGCTGCTTTAAACTGTTTCTACGGGTTGGCTCCTCTATGGAAAGCTCCCTATAGACACTTTCTTCTCATTCGCCGTGTGGGTCATGCTCGGCAACATTTATGTACCCGTAAGAGTCTGCTGGCCACACATGTACAGAATCTTGCTGCTATTTTCAGCCCCCTTCTTTTCAATCAGGCCTATTTGCAGACTAAATGGCCTTACAGATAACAGAGTTAATACATTTTGAAGAAAAGTGAGAGGACTTTTTTTTAAAAATCATAAAACTATTATGATGTCTGTTACTTGATTAACCCTGAACTCTTAACAACCTCATTATTTCCAAATAGTGCTGGAGGGTCTAGAGATTTGGGGCCCCCACTGGACACTGTCTGTTTTTTCCAGGCTGCTCATTACTTTGACCCTGAAATCAGAGGCTTAGCATCAGGCTTTGCAAGACCAGCACATTGCCCTTGCCCAGGCTTAATTTTGCCATGTGACGACGATCAAAGTCCTCACGGCATCTTCGTTTTGTATTCCGAGCTCAGCGTGCCTTGCTCCATATAGACTCCCTCCCCCTGTTTTCCTCTCTCCTCCAGGCTTAGATTTGCTGCGCTCATTTTAATGTCTTTCACACATTCTTACCGTTTTACCCCCTCAGAACTCAATTCATCAGGAGAGATTAGGAGGTCTGTGGTGGAGGTCTTGTTTCCATTTTATCCCGAAACCCAGCCCACTGCCAGACTCTTTCCCATCTTTCCCAGGAACAACCTGGGTGGTAAAATGTCTAATAGCCAAATGGCTCCAAGTGGATTTGCCATGAGCCTGTTTCACGTGGTGCATCCTAATGTTCCCAAAAGTCTTCAGCAAGATGGTGACATCACACTAAAGGAAAGTGATTAGCTGGATAGCTGGATGGTAGCTGGATATGATAATTCAGCCAACGGTTCTCAGAACATTTGTTAAACCACAAATGTCAACGTCATAGCAGGACTACAGGAAAAAGGCTCACCAGAGTCACTACTAATCCTTCCCCTGGGCTCAGATATCTCTATCCAATTTCTTGCAAGTCTAGTCAGAGAATTGTCAGTCAGTCCGAATTTGCAACACCCCCCCCCCCAAAAAAAAATGGTGACATAAGTCTCTATACTTCAGTCAATATGTGTTCACCTGCATGTTTTGGGTTCCGATCACAGCTATTTTGGACTCATTGGGTGTTGTTGGTGCTTTTCTTGGTTCAGCCACATAATATGAATGATGTATTAAATGTAAGGACGCTGGGTCTGGATAACGGTTCCGATGATTATGTAGAGTACGTCCTGTGACCTGTTATTGCTAAGATTATATTTTCTCTGTAAATTTACTCTCCCTCTAAAACAACTGTCTTCTAATGCTAAACCCTGAAGCTTCCTGTCTAAGTCCTGCATACCCAGTAGATTTTTATGTCCTCTCTTATGCCAGTCCTTCCCATCAAGGTGGCACTGCTCTGTTCATTTTGCTTTACCTGAGAGCCCCTCTAAATATTAATGTGCTCTTCTCCCTGAATTACAGCCTTAGTCCTGCCAGCTCCTCTCAGCATTTGTCTGCCTCCCTCTACCTCTCCGTCTTCCTCTCCCCCACTTTCCCTGCATATCTCCCTTCACGGCACTCGGCTCAGTGTTTCCACCCCATAGGTTAATTTCTGATGATATCGGATGTGATGGCTGGTTGGCGCTCATTCTCCTCTCTTGTGATTTTTATGACTGGAATCCTGCCTCTTGAGCTAAGTCCCCACCTTTATTTTGCCCCGTGGATGATATTTGGAACCGTTTCGTTTCATAAAGATGTGAAGTTGATGGCAAACCTGACATTTTATACAGACATATCTCATATATCATTTATCTGACTATGTATCTGATAAATGTGTGTGATGCAAACGACACTAAAATCTGACTTCAAACATTTGTCACCTGTGACTTAGCGGCCCTGCTTATCATAAAGAAATGAATCTCGTCGGATTAGGATCAATGATCTGTCTGGTTCGGCTGCGCCTGGGACCAAAGCAGTTTGGAGGATTTCTGTTTGTCGCATTGCTGGTTTTGAAAATGCATCTGAAGTGGAACAATAGGATAATATTCGGCGCACTTACACACACACGGGCTGCGAGTGAAGTGCTTTCAAAAAGACGCTAATTGTGAGGGGAACCAGTGAAGCGCTCGGATAAATCGGAGCTATCAGAAAATGTTGAAATAGACGCAAGGACAACACAATAAGCCACAACTGCAGTGTAAGTTTCAACGACTCTTTAAAATCACTCACTCAAAATAAAAGCCCTGGAAAAAACTACCTTACTACATATCTGCACCTGGAAAATATGAGAAAACAAGGCATTTACAGGGTTCTTATAAACAGTTAAGTACAACATTAGCGTATATGCATGCATTCAAATGCACAATTAACTTAGCCCAACAAATCTCTTCATATAACTCCAAACGGCATATGCAGTATTATCACTGTCAGTAATCACTGTCAAATGCACAGTGATAGCAGACATTTTGACTTCCTCCTCGAAGCGCAATTATGTCTGCATGCATTATTCTTTGAGCTAAGGCTATGTTTAATGCATGGTTTATTATAACGGGACCTCGATGCGAGAGGAATTTGGAAGTAGATGTTGCCAGTGACACAATGAGATGATGGGGAGCGAGTAAACATCAAGCAAGTCACTGATGAAGTTAAATAATTATAACATATATTCAGTCACCGCGACAGTCCCTTGGTTACATACACAGCTGTCTGTGTTTGTCAGTGTGTGCATGTGCGTGTGTGTGTGGTTTCATGTATTCTTTATTCTTGCAGCAAAGTTAGTTAGCGAGGACATGACTTTAGCTCCAATAAACACCTGCTAATTCGCTTTGCATCTTGTACTGAACGCCAACCTCTGCCTCTCCCCATCTACTCATTAATAAACCGCGACACGCAAACCGGAGTCAAGCGCACGGGCAGCTTTTTAAAACACACAAGCCGGAGATCACGTAGTTCAAACTCGATTAAAGGCGACATGAGCAAACATGCAACTTCCACGGTCTCTCATCTGTGAGCTCGCACATTGGCAGCAGCAACGGCACATAAAGCAACTGGTACTCATTTATTTCAGATGAGTAGCTACTGGGAGAGGTGATGCAGCGGTGAGGGAGTGACAGCTGGCGGAGAGATTTCAGCTGGCAACGGGAGAGCGAAGACACACCTCATCATTTATTAAAATGAGTACCACAACAACTGGCTATGGTTTATATACTGTACGTCACCAAATACTGCAACCAGTGTGACAGCAGCTCGGAGGCGAGTGCATGGTTCCCCACCGCCCACAGCTACATCTGATCCACGTGAATGAGCTTTAATGAAACTAAACAGCTCCAAGGACCTGTATGTTATATTTTACATATACCGGATTTTAAACCACTGAGCATTTCAGACATAAAGTCAAGAAAAATATTTAACACCTCTGCTTTAGGGAAAGTGATTGTCAACCAGGGTTATTGTGCAATTACCCCACGGCCTTTGAATTCCTCATTCGCAGGAAAAGATTGCAGAGGAGCTCAACATATCTGGGAAAAAAAAACTATGCGACACTCTGAGTCAGCTGCACCACATGGAACTGCACTGAAGTCGGTTACCCAGCAAACAGAGAAATCAAAGAGACAAGCTTTGATAAATGCATTTATATACTTAACACTGGGAAATAACATCTGGTTTAAAATTAACTCATGGGAACACATTTGATCACGAGTGGAGACATCAGACAAAAGGAAATAAAAAAACAAACAAATACGTGTCAGCTGATGTGACACTGCTTTAGCAGGTGCTAAAATAAGCCTTTTAACAGTCCCAGATTCCATTTGTTATTAATTAAAGCACTGGCAAATTAAATTTAATTCGAATAAATAAAAAAAAGAAATAACTATATAGTTATTATATTCTGTGTGGATACATCATTGTAGCTCCAGCATACTATAGATTGCTTTACTTCTATTCTGAAAATATTTTATTAATGTATGATTGGATGTACTGGGCAAGCCCAGGAGCTAATCCTGAGGTCTAGATAAGCATGTATCATGCAGCCAACATGTGCAAGGTGTGTTGTGGAAGTGTATTCGAATTTCTGGGGTTGTAAAACCCCACAATGATGTACAAGTGATGACCCCAGGCAGCAGCTGAGAGGTCAGATAGCTCATGGGGTTCTGTTGTTTAAGCACATCACAATGTAGACAAGGTTGTTCTTGTCTCACACTAAGGAGCCTTACAAGGACACCTGTAGACAAGGTTGCTCTTGTGTCTCATTGAGGCGCCCTACAGGGTCACCAAGATATTTGAGGCATCTCCAGAAACCAATATAATCTCAAACATCAGAGAGGAGGTAGAACTGACCGTGGTGCGGCCTGCCTGTTACTACTGACGTTTCTCCAGAGCTCGGTAAAGCTGATCTTCGACCTAAGACATCCTGGCTCCCTGTCTCTCTGCTTGTGGTCTTCATCTCCCAACAGAAACCTCGCCGTTTCCATACCAGAAATCATAAATGTCTTTGAGGTAATAGTCAGATATTGATCAGTGCCACTTCCAAACCTGCTGATTTCTATTATTCTCACTTTATGCAAGAAGTGCTTTATTTTGACGATTTAAAGAGATAAAAACATGGCTACTGCCGACAGAGTTGTCCCTGCAGAATTATAAAATACAGAGAGCACAGGTTTGATGGTGGATGAAAATTTAATTATACCTTGCATTAGAACACCGCCATAATAGCTTTATCTCTTCTGGCTCTTCTCTTCTCCATCACTTAATAGCTCGATTGGACTGTCACAGGCACAGCTGTGCTTTCAATTGCCGCTTGCCTCCGTGGTCCTGTACAACTACTGTATGTCTGTACACACTGCGCACTTCAATATGACCCTTGACCATGAAATAATAATGAACAGGAGTCCAAATAGGGCTCGATTTAGACACACTGAGTTACTATACTGCAGTTACGGTGATATAGTCTCTGTGTGCAGCAGGGTTTCAAAAAGAAAGAGTCACAGATTAGTTGTATAATTCCTTCTTCACACTGCCATCCTACACATTATTCATCACCTCTGCA
Source organism: Trinectes maculatus (assembly GCA_016785345.1). NCBI lineage: Eukaryota > Metazoa > Chordata > Actinopteri > Pleuronectiformes > Achiridae > Trinectes > Trinectes maculatus. The sequence goes on from JAFBJQ010000753.1 coordinate 936,880, forward strand.
GAGGCGCATCTCCACCCGCTGTCAGGCCCAACCACCTCTGTCTGCTGCACTGAGACGCAGCTCCTAAAGCTGCGGGTTTTGATTCGCTTGCAATGTGGGAGACGCTCAAAAATGTACTGACTATTCAGAAATCTATGAGGATTCAAAGGAAAAAAAAAAAAAGTAAAAATGTATCTTCCCAGATTAGGCAAGCGACTCCCGAGAGCAGTAACAAGGATGCTATGGGCAAAGTAATCAAGCAACTCCAAGAACATTACTCCCCGAGGTAGATTCAGCCTGGGGGGATGATGCTGCTCAATTCAAAAGTTCAGCTGAAATGTTCCTTTAGCTTAAGAATTATCTGCATGAAGTCTCCCAGTCGCTTTGAATAACGATGAATCAGCTGTCGTTCTATCAGTCAGATTACTTGTGCCTAGATGAGCGCGCAAAAAAAAACACACACACATACACACAGCCCCCACAATTTTTTTTTTCATTTTCTTATGAAAGAGCTGGAACCATGTGAGCACATGCGAGAGGCCTTATCTCATCTGATGCAGCCATTCATAACACAGAGCGAGCGCGTATGATTAAAGCACTCGTCTCTATATTCATACAAAAGGCAACAGGAGCTTATGTTTCAAAGCACCCAGCACAGCAACAAAACCAACAAGCAACACCTGTAACCAACATTAAAAACCCATATGCGAAACATATGATGATTTGTACAATAGTACATTGTTGCATGTAATGCGGGTCAAAGGAACCGTGCCGTTCTTGAATAGGAAATTTGCAAACAGGCATGGGCATGTCACAGTTGTGGCAGGTAATCTTCACATTCTTTTGCTTTGTGTCCCACGAAATGTCACAGATGGCTCCGGGGGGAGCAGCAAGCCAGAGAGTTCAGCACACGCCTGTCTCTGTTTTCCCCCCCACGCGCCTATCTTTTCGATGACAAAAGACGAGTGGGCCGACGGCTACCGGCCCACTCAGCTCGGCTCAGCGGCAAAAGGGTTACGGCAGCCGTCCTCGCGGCTCCGCAAACAGTCTGTCCAGTTCTAATTCCCCCACCGTCCATAATCTCTGCTGAGTAAAAGTGCTTGATGCGAAGATAAAGCAAAGGGGGAGGGATAGAGAGAGAAGAGAGGAAAAAGGACGACAGAGCGAGGAAGGGCTTGAGTCATGATGGGAGGAGGAGATGGCAGAGCGCTGCCGCCTCTTCCTCCTTTTCGGCTGAAACAGTCTCAGGAGCTGCCCCCCAGCAACAGAGGGAGAAAAGCATGATGAATAATTAACTTGGAGAAATGTCACAAGCGGCAGAGAGAAGTGTAATCATTCCTCTGTTGGGTTTATAGATCTGTGTTTTTTTTATTATTATTTTTTTTCCCGTCCCCCTAAAAGCATCCAATACATTCCCCTACATACTTTTCAAATCCAAGCAAATAAATCATTAATATTTGGGCCTTTTAGCAGCATCACTGAGACGTTTCACAAAGGTCCTCTACATTTTTAATCAAGTCACTGATGTCACTCTCATTAGCTGTAAAACCACTTTTAAGGAGGCGGAATCTCTGGTGGTAACATTCTAATCATATCAGGCAGGCCTGAGCTTTGTTTCTCTTTAATTCCAGAGAACACGACATGCCCTCTCAGAATGAATAAAAAATAAAAATGACAAATTGCTGTCTTCATATTGTAAACAAATTAAACGTGTCCTTTTTCCTGCAGATCTCAGGACTGTGCATATGAGTTATGGATTAACATGCCCTTGTGTAATGATGTAATTGTGGATATAGATCATTTTTATTGTCTTTTTCATAGACGTATTACCAAAGAAAACCTATGGTTTGCCCCCATGTGTACACTGTGTTCACCATGCAATCATGGTCAAGACAAAGATGCTACAGTGCTGTAGCATCTTTGTCTTTTAGCCAACTGAATGCTAATGTTTTAAGAATAGACATCATGAATACTACTTTAACAGCACTGTTTCACATCACACGTCTAATGCAGAGGAGACTGTAACAACATGGAGGATTAAATGGCCATTTTTTTTCCTCACATCAGTGTGCTTGCTAATTAGATTCACTCCAAATAAGACCTTTTACCAGTAAACACACTGATTGTTTATAATGTGATGCTGATTTTGCCACCACCATTACCACTAAAATGTCATTGAGTAATTATTCTTGTATTGTCCTGCTCGTGTAAAAAAAATAAAAGTACCACATTCAAAATCTTCCATACACTGGAACACTATCGCTAACTATTGGTAACATGAAAACATAGCACCAGGTGTACGACACTGTAATTTTCATCATATCATACTTGGTTGATCACCGTAATGGTTCTTTAGGCAAATATTGGTAACTTAAAACAAACATCTGTTGTAAGGCCATTTTTAGCCATAAAGGTATGACCGCATGCTAAGTTTCTTTCCCGTCTTCACTCAAAAGTGTGGCACTTCTGGCAAACCAGAATCAGCGGTGAACTGAAGAGTATGGACTTTTAAAAAAGGTTAAATTCAATCATTTTTTAATTAATTATAATTGGTTGAGTGATATTTTTAGTATGGGAGTAAATGTACGTACTGTGCCTACCTACCTGGTGGTTTACTAGGTAGAAAAAATGTGGCACTGTGAATAATAACAATAACAACAACAACATCAATAATAATCATAATAATAATAATCTCTCTCTCTCTCTCTCTCTCTCTCTCTCTCTATATATATATATATATATATATATATATATATATATATATATATATATATATATATATACATATATATATACCCAGTCTGAATAGCGCGTAGGTGCAGCGGAGTTTGTTGACTCTCTGCTGAGCTTCCATTTAATGGCAAATCAGTGAGACGAGGGAAGAGACTCCCCCCAGTGGAGCAATCAGCATGTTAATACGAAAGCAAAACACCTCAAATTCTCCCTTGTATTAAAACCCATTTTAAATAACCTAACAATAGCATTTAATTAACAGGGAGTTACACCTGAGCATTTAGATTTTAACCAGAGTCGTCTCCGCTGTTATTCCACTTGTCTTCCTCTTTAATTATTCTGAATTAGAGTTTCGCTGAGACTCTCTGGGGCTTTAATTAGGGAGTGAATTAAAGTTATGTAAATACAGTTTGAAGCCACGGAATCTTTAAATAGAGTTGTGTTGCATTTGGTAGATTTTTTTTATACTCCAAAAGAGAAAACAAGTCTCGCTTTTGAAGTTTGTCACATCACTCCAGGGTACCTTTCCCTCCAGTGTTTTGTGGTGATTGATCCTTTTTCCTCAAAGGCCTCCGACACAAACGCTATTGCAGCAAGTGGGACATTTTGGTTTCTCTGAATGTGTGTGAAATTGTGTTGCATTTGAGTATTTATGCTCTCGTGTGTGACTTGGCTGTCGACTGTCCTACATGAAGTTACCTGCTTACGAATTTAACAAGTGACTGAATCCACCGCCACGATTCGCTGATCCACTGGGAAAATGAAACAATCGAACTCCCACTGGGCGAGATTAAATTCAAACTAAGTGCCTGGGTCCAGACTGTCTCTGAATAGTAATGGGTTCTCTTGGCTGTGTTTGTCATCAAATTAGCCCTAAACTTCAGACAACGTGCTCTCGGAGCAGCGCTCGACAACAACAGAATCCATAATGGGAAAAGTAGGTTTGTGGTTTTTAAGATACGGAGAGGACCGCGTGTCTTTATTTGGTGGCGCAGGTGCTGAAATGACAGTGTGCAGGTTCATAGAAACACCTTCTTGTGGTGCAGCTGCTTTCATGCCGATTCCAAATCACGTTGCAGGAGACTAAAACAAACCTTCAGCCAACAAGTGCTGCCTACAGCTCCCTCTAGATGCTCTAAACCCTACGCTCAATCCGAACCACAAAGCTTTTGATGCCTCTCCATCGGCGCATGCTTTCGAATCCTGTTTCTTTTCTGTCTCTCAAACAAACGTTGCGAATGCATAGTGCAGCGGCGTGCAGGGGGAAAAGGCTGCTCAACAGAGTCTTGAGGCTTGAGTTCACTTCTGTTTGCCTTCCTGCCAATGCGGTTTGCGTTTCAGGCAGCCAGGTTGGGTTCCTCCTGCTCCCCTCCGCCTGACACACCATTCCTCGCGTACCTTTGATCAACCCAGGAGAGGAAAACTTGCCAAGCGAGGAGCCATCACTCCAACACAGCGGGGGCACACATGGAGCAGGAGGGGGCAAGGAAGAAGGGCTGAAAAGCCTCTTCCCTCTGGCGCTATTTGTCTTATGCACCCTCTCTAAAGGAACTGAGCTACAATTAAAAGATCTGCTCAGGATAGTGAAAGAACTGAGAGCAAGCTTGCATCTTTCATAGCCGAGACAGGTGGACAGGAACTTGTATGTCTCGTTCATAGTATGTCTCGTTCATAGTATGCCTCGTTTATAGTATGTCAAGTTTATAGTATGTCTCGTTTAGGAAAAATGGGCTGCAGAAGCAATTTTATCCTAAGTGATGACTCCAAACAGAAATACACAATCAAGGACCATAGCTGCATTTGGGATTTAGTAATGATCCTGTGAGGATGAAAATTAGGTTTAATCATGGGTGTTTCTTCCACTAACTGTGAGCAACGCTGAGCCGGGACATAACGCTTGATCAAACGCGCATAATCAAAAGTTAATTTGGATTTCTAGATGACTGACCAAAAGTACAAACTACAAAACTCTTTGGCATCACATTAATTTTGGTCCGCTTTAACGCGCTGGCTTAATATACCCTCTGACTTCACAGCAAGCTTGCTTTTCTCCCATGCGCTGATCTAAAGCAAAGTGAAATTCTCACACTAGTACTGCAAAAGGAGTAAATTCCCATATAAGGAGTAAATTCCCATATAAGTTCATCATCAGGGGGGATCAGGTGTTGTTGACCTTGCTGATAAATTTTAAATCCCTCTTTTTAATATTAAAACCATGAGTTTTTATCAAGTGAGGTCACTGTTATTGATGTTCAGAGATATTTTTCAGAGGATATAAACGTCCTTGCATCTGAATAAGACTGTGAAGCCATGCTGGCTCATGCTTCAGTTCACAATTCAGCGTTCTGGTTGGTTTTCTTTCTTTTTAAAACCAAACTTTAAACTTCCATTGAAAGATTCTATTTCTCTTTTAACCCAGAGGTAATAACTAAACAACAAAACAAGTAACCTTGCGATTATTTTACCAAAGGTTTTACTCTCAGGATTCAAGTGATACATGGCCATTTTCTATTATTTCAAAATTTGTTTCACTTTTCTAAAGACATAGACTTTTACATTATTCTGTTTTGTTAACCAGAATTGTTTTAGTTCTGTCAGGTATTTAAAAAATATATATTTTGATCATACATGATCAGGGCTGCTTCTGCACATGTAGTATTGGAGAGTCAAACTGCATGTCAGTGTGAAACTTTGATTCAGTGGATCTAGCCGATCTCTCCATCCTCATTGCGAAGTGCGAGCAGCAGACATCACTCACCGTTTCAAAACTCTAATCTTGTTTTGGGAAGAAACCCTACACATGGAAGGGGAGACTCTAAATGGGACAAAAACCATATTACATCTCATTTCCAGAAAATGTTCAGAGTGGAGAGGGCCTCTGAAATGGCTTTATATTGTTTGCTGAGAACAATGGGAGTACTTTCCGATGGATTGTTTCAGTCGGTGTCTCGCTCTTTTTCCCCACAGGGCTGAAGCAGATCCATGCCCTGTCTATCCAGGGGAACTATGAGCTCCGTATTGACCTGGAGGACTTTGAAAATAGCACTGCATATGCCCAGTACGGCACCTTCGGAGTGGGCCTCTTCTCAGTGGACCCTGATGATGATGGATACCCTTTGACTGTGGGAGACTATTCTGGCAATGCAGGTTTGTATACTCTGTGAACTACTTAGATTTCTGCTTACAAGGATTTCTTTTTTGCATTAACACATTTTTTTACATAACCTAATTGTGTTCACCCAAGTCACAGCAGTTGGGTACATTTCAAGCCGACTTCCAGAACATGCTGCCTTTGGGTAAAATAACAGTTTATTTTACAGGGCGGCAGTCGTGTCCACTTGTTAGGCCATGCACGGAGAGAAGAGTGGCTAGTGTCTGTGTCTCTGCTCCCCAACCATCAGATCCAAGCCAGCTACTTGTCACCTTGATTAAATTACTGCCAATTAATTGCACTGCTTGACCTGCAGCGTAAACAAAAACCTGCTGTTTGAAATGAAGAAGCAATTTAAAGGACCTTTGGGGAGCTCTGCTTTGAGAAAACAGAGAGAATGGGGACAGATATGAGATATGGAGCAGGGAAGAGGGGAGAGGAAGCAGGGAGTGGTGGAAGTAACTAGGAAAGAGGAATGAAGGGAGCAGGTGTGGGAGAAGGAGAGAGGAACAGAGGGAAGTAAATATGAGGATAGAGGTGTCGCGGGGACAGAGGAGGCAGGTAGTGTCAATAAATAAAAACCAGTGGGATGCAAAATTGCGTTTTGTGTGTGTTAGATATGTTACACCACAAATACTGAGTCGATGTTCTTGGTCTGTCCTCAGTGCGGTCTGACCTTGAACTCATCTGCTCGCTGTACATTTGACTGCAAATGAAGTGCACTCCAGCTCTGTTAGGATGCTCGTGCCCTCACCTCAGCTTCCTTCCGCTACTGTTCTTATTATTAGTGCTTCTCTGCCGTCAGGTGCTCGTTTGGGTTTAGAGCAGCTGGATTTTAATGGGCATCGTAGGAGGCCGCCAGCCCGTCGCCACCTAGGTGACATCCAGCGCCTTGCAAATGAGCCTTTAAATGCCTCCTTTTGTTTTGTTTTTTTCACCCTTTTATACATCCTCTGGACATCCGTCCCGTCGTTTACATCATCGAGCCGCTTTAGTCTCTCCATTTTTCTCCCCCACCATTTCATCCCTGCTAATGTCGAGCAGCCCGCAACATGAATATCAGATATGTCTGTCAGATTATTCTTCTTGCTGACTGGTTGCCATGGTAATGCCAAATGGAGAGCAGAGTAGGATGGGGAGAGGGTAAGGAGCGGGCTGGCAACATCCTGGGCAATTAAGGGTTGTTTGATGCCCTGACAAGCTGTTAGCCAGCACCTGATGGCTGGTGAGCTGTCTCTCATTCTGATCGCCGCTTTATCCTTCCATCCACTTCTGGTCACAGTGTGAAGCCTGCTATATAAATAGCGGAAAGGACATGGGGTAAAGGGGAGGTATGGGGAGTTTATTGAACGTTTTGTGCACTCCGTACATCCATTTGCTGAAAATCCAGCTGCAGTATCTATCCACCGCAGGATGTGCACGGCTGTTTCTTTCATTGTATTTGTGAGCGTCTGAGAGCAGCGACTCGCTAATCAGTTATCGATGTGGAGCATTTGCAAGTGAGAAATCTTTACAGAGGGAGAAGATCTTTTCAACTCGTCCGTTTGATTGTGCACATCAGTCGGGCCGTGCAGATTAAGGGCACTGAGGTGATGCAACCTGTGTGTGCCGCATTCCTGCAGTGGTCTTACATCACTGTCATATTCACAATTACAGGTTGCAGGGAGGACGCCCCCCTCATCGACTATTATATCTTTTTATCTAAACCGGCAAGCAAAATATATAAACTTGCAGGACTGAAATCCCCACATGAGATAAAGTTTAACAAATATGTGTCTCACTCCTCGAATATCCTGTCTATCCATTTACTGTCAGACATTTTCCGAGGAAATCATTGGGAGGGTTTATCAAAAATAGAAGGATAAAAAGGTCAATGCTGAACCTTTGATAAATTGCTACGAGCCTGTCTGACTTTCTGCATTGGATAATGAGACTCAATACTCTGGAGGACTGCAGACCTTTATTTGTATTCTGTCCTCCCCTCTTTTTATAGTGAAGATTAATTGATAGGTCTTCTGCCATTGTGAATGTAATCTAATTGTGGCTGTGTCTAATTTCTGGTTTATGGTATCAGATCAGGGGATTAGTGCACTAACTGAGAAGATAGCCACGCACCAAAACAAACCATGTTCAAGCCAATCACTGACAAGAGGACTGGGGAGACCAATCGCAGACAAGCCATCTTGGCAGTGATTGGCATGTGCACTTAGCCTCACCCCCAACCATTGGCTGGAACGTAGTTTGTTATTGTTTTGGTGCACAGCCTGTGCCCCTAGTGATTTTTGGTGTTTACAACCGGGCTTTTTCACAATGTATTCAGGCAGCCAGCGGATCAGGAAGCGATACCTACAATTTGAGACAAAAATTAAAGGGTCACATAGTGCATCTTTAAATCTTCAGAAAATTATTTCCTTGACATCTTTTACATTCATCTAACACGATTGCTTATACTAATAGTAATTTTCTTTCTACATCCCAGGTGACTCTCTGGTGAAGCACAACGGGATGAAGTTCACCACCAAAGACAAGGACAACGACCACTCGGAGAATAACTGCGCCTCCTTCTACCATGGTGCCTGGTGGTACCGCAATTGCCACACCTCCAACCTTAACGGCCAGTATCTGCGTGGCCAGCACACCTCCTATGCAGATGGCATCGAGTGGTCCTCCTGGACTGGCTGGCAGTACTCGCTGAAATTCTCTGAGATGAAGATCCGACCCACCCGTGACCCAGAAAACAAATGAAACTGTCATAAGAAAGAAAGAAAAAAGAAAAAAAGAAGAAATTTTTGGAACAGTGACAAAGCGGAGAACTTGGCAGATTTACTGGTCTTGGTATTGTTTGTTCACAACAAATTTCACTTGACGGATTTTCCTTGATGCTTCTTATCCTTCCTGCTCCCCTTCCTCCACCACTCAGCTGTTGTCGTCATGCCAGCTGCCATTATCCTTCCCACTGGTCCCTTTCTTTTAAAAATAACATATTCATGACGCCCTCGTTTTTGATCTGTCAGTTCACAAAAACTGCAAACCAGAGCCCTGAGAGCCCACACATCCACTGCACAAGCTTCACTCAGCCTGACATGGTGGCCCCACCATCCCCTACAGAATCCCACGCCAGTGATTTCCTCCTGGCATGTACCACTGACCTCCCCATCTGTGCTGACATGGCACTGTCGTTCAGTCTCGCTGCCCAGTGCAATCTGTGAATGGAGACGGCTGCTCCAAATATGACACGCAAATAGAAAAACCCTTAAGGAGTCGAATATACAGATCCTGCAGGTTTGCCAGCGAGAAAAGGACAGCATAGATCTGTGTAAGTAAAATCCAGCAGGGTAGCGACAGGGAGTGCAGGGTCTCGGATAATGAGAGGTAGACAGCGGCACAGAGGAGGAGGAAGCAGTTTGACAAGTGTTAAATTAGTTGAAGAAAAGGAGGGCAGAGTCAATCAAAGGGGAAAGAAGTGGGAGTGGAGGTGAAAGAGAGAAGCGAGAAGAAGAGAAAGAGACAACGGAGGATCTCATTCATCTGACTTGGGCCATTAGGGAGCATATTGGGCACTGTCTGATCTGCCTGCCAGCTGAGTGCCGGCCAACTGATGCAGCACTCACAGATGGTAACCCAGCACTTTGTGTACGTGTGCATTTGTGCGCACGTGTGTATTCACAATGGAGAGAGACAGACAGACAGACAGTTTGACATACAGCCTTTCCCAACACTATCAATTTCCTGTCACGCGTTCAGTAGGGTGTCACAAATGACTACAACGCTTTATCACAGAACATGAAAACATGATGCATGGCGGCTATACGTCACATTGACTGTCTCCATCAAGTCATCAACACGTAATTTTAAAAAAAGTCTCTAATTTATGTACATGTAAGATAACCGGCATCTCTTTGAATGAGACCTGTGGGACCACACAATTAATCCTTAAGCAAGAGATCATCTCATATTTGTCTGCCATTCCTGGCATCAACCTCGATTCCTGCCGCTTTGGTTTGTACTGTCTTGTTTTTTTCTCTCCTGTCTAGATGATTATTATGGAACTCGTTTGTGTGACGCAGTTTGACTTGTTGAGCAAACTGAAAGTACATTTCTGTAAAATAAGATTTCACGCTCTCGATGGCTGTCCTTTTTTTTCCTTTTGAGTAGGTTTTCTTGTGTGTTTATTGCAAACAAAATTGCCAAGAGCAAACAAAAAAATAACAATGAAAGGAAAAAATGTAATGCAGAAAAAAAAGCACTATGAATACATATGGGCAGAAAATAGTCGAAACTGGAATTTTCCGTCTCTCTCGCTCTCTCTCTCTCTTCTTCTCTTTTCATTTAAATCGGTGAATCGACTTTTTTGCAGTTTCAGCGATTTTTCCTTTGGATGTACCAAAAGCTTTAAAAACATCTGTAGATTTTAAAATGTACAGTGGGTATGACTTTTAGAGCATGTGAATCTGTTTTCTTACTATGCTAAAACACAAAGAGGACCGAAGCACATGGACTTGATAAAACTCTACGGCGACAAGAAAACAAAAAAAGGAAATGTATTTACGGAACTATTTTACCGTCCTCTAAGCCGAGCGACAGGTGGCGCTCTGAGGGCGAGTGAAAAGGAGGATTGTGATTACGCCTCAAGCACATGCCCATTCAAATCTGCAGCACAAATATGAATCTTTTTTTTTTTAACTGAGGCACAATATGGGAAGGATATGAAACACCAGGGCACATCAGCTGCCTGTCTGGATGTACTCGACCTTTCTGACATCCAGGCTTCAGAAGGTCCTGACGCAGCGGGAGGCAGTTCTGACTGTGTGCCAAAGGGTGGCGCCCCCAGCTGACGGCGAACATACGTGTAGTACTGAGCAATGATACGCTGAATACCTCTTGACACTGGAACAGCTGTGAGTGTTTGTGTCATCGCCGGTGCTCGGAACGACCCCCTGTTGCTGTGTGTGTCTCTGCACGTACAGCTATACGTTATTATTATTATTGTCTTGGTGAACCGCTGCCACCTGTCTTCAACATCAAAAGCACAGGCACGCTACAAAGGGTTGCTGATGTTGTTATGGCACAGAACATATGGTTTGATAGTGGAAGAAGATGGAGGAGAAGGAACTGGGCTGAGTGTGAGAAAGTATGCAAATGTGTGCACTTGTATGTGCAAAACAGAGCAAGTGTGTGTGTTTTAGAGCGACAAGTGAGTGTGTGTGTGTGTGTGTGTGGGTGTGTGTGTGTTTGCATAATGTGTGCGTCTGCAGCGTCTCTGTGTGTACACATACTATATGCACATGCTTTGGTTTGTACATGCCTGTGTACAAGAGAGCGGGAGGCCGAGCGCGCCTCTCTGTGGAACCCTGAAGTCATGTGATGCTTCTGTACAACTTGCCTCCCCTGCTATTTGTGTTGATAACAGAGAGAAAATTATAACAACCTATTACTTATTGTGATTGTGAACCCATTAGAGTGGACACTGACTTCTGGTACTGTGTTGAACTGCGCTCCTACCCTACAACTCCCAATGAACCCACTCCCAAAAACCTCATTCACCCCCCCCACCCCCCCCCCCCCCCCCCCCACGCAACATTGTGCTCATTGTATATGTTGATGCTATGTTTCCCCTTGTTATTTGAATGTAGACTAATATGATTTGCCATACTCCTCCCTGTGTTGTTGTGGAGAAACAGCCTCTGCTGCAGTTTGCAAAGTGTCCAATGGAAGAAATGCTAAAAACATTCCGAGTTCTCCAGCTCATTACAGAGCATCAGCACCCTCCTGATCGATCCCCCAGGTCCCCAAACCTTCTATCTTTCTTACTCTGTACCTCCTTAATTGCCTTAGCCCCTGTTGCCAATTCCCGCTCACTCCATACCTCCTAAACTATCTGCTCGTCTCTCTTTCCAGCTCCTGACTCCCAGCATCCTTATTACCCTGCTGTTTGTCCCACTTCTTCCCGACCCTCCCATTCCTCCAGTCCCAGCGCAGAACTAACTCTGTTTTCCATTTTTCTTTCATTTTTGGTGAAGTACTATAGATTGTTTTGCTGACTCTTGATAATGTGTTTTAATGTTCTAGTCAACATTTAATAAACATACACATTTTATAAATGGGGAACACCAAATGCGTGCATTATTATTTTCCCCCCCCGCCCCATCTCTCTCTCTCAGTGCATCCATTCGTGCTTACACTGTCAAGTTGGAACTAATGAGCCTGGTTCTTATCTAAAAACACTGATTTGATCAAGCTATTCAAGTGATGACTATTCAGTAAATTTCAAACAGAAAACATGTTGATATCTTTGAAACATCCATCTCAATAAAGTGACAACAGAAAATGCTCAACACTGCATATCCCATAAGAAACATGTGGCAAGCTGGAGCCAATCTCAGCTGATGTTGGGCAGAAGGCAGGGT
>JAFBJQ010000754.1:0-14353 GCA_016785345.1 Trinectes maculatus
CAAAATAAAACAGGAAATAATACCAACACAGAAACAAGACATGACACTTTATATACAGTCACTGATCATCTTTATATACAGTCACTGATCATCTTTATATACAGTCATCGATTATCTTTATATACAGTCATTGATCATCTTTATATACAGTCACTGATCATCTTTATATACAGTCATTGATCATCTTTATATGCAGTCATTGATCATCTTTATATAAAGACACTAATCGTCTTTTTGTGAATTCACTGACATCATTTATGTACAGCCACAAGTAGTGGAGCCATTGTGATCTCATTTTTCAGAATGGCACTTTTAGACTGTTGTGTAGTTATCTGATCAGAAACTTGTTTGTTTTTTAGTTCCCACTACAAACAACCCAGTATCATGCATGGGTGAGTATCACTGATTGTTGTCTTGTTTGTGAGTATTTTGGTTTGTTTGCTGATGACATTTATTTGCATCTTGATTCACAGTCGTAGTGATGTATCTACGGTGACACCATGGTTGGCTCCTGTGGTCTGGGAAGGGACCTTTGACCCGGTTCTCCTCGACAGCATCTACAAACCAAAGAATATTAGCATCGCAGTGAGCGTGTTTGCTGTGGGAAAGTAAGTCACAGTATGAATTCAGCATTTCTGGTTTGACTGATAACCTGACAATGGCCCATCCTCTTGGCTTCTGCACAGGTACATCAGGTTCCTTCAGGCTTTTCTAGAGACTGCAGAGCAGCACTTCTTTGTTGGTTTCAAAGTGTGCGTGTATGTTTTCACTGATCAGCCAGAGAAGGTGCCCCAAGTTAAAATGGCCTCAGACCGACAGGTAAAAAACAAATATAGTTTAATATTTTATATATTTATAATATTTTCTTTCCCAGAACCCAGATCAGTTACTGCGTCCATCAGTTTTATAAAAACAACTCTCCTTCCACCTTCAGGTCAAGGTGATTACAGTGCCCAGCTTTCAGCGTTGGCAGGAGATCACAGCTGGCAGAATGGAGCAGATCCAGAAACTGATAGAGGAGGAGCTTCATGACAAGTTCGACTACATCTTCTGTCTTGATGTAGATTCCACATTTCGTGGCCGCTGGGGAACAGAGTCATTGGGCAGACTGATCGCTGTGACCCATCCAGGTCAGCAGAGAATCCTTGCTAGTCTCCATGGCAACGTCTAGGCTACAAATCACAGCTGTTGTTGCAGAAAGAAATGAATTAAAAATGTAAAATAGGATAATATAAGCTAAAATCTCCATAGAGTGTTATCTCCAACCAATAGTCCTAAAATTTAGCAAAACAAAACAAAGTATTTGGGTCATTTTTGTGGCAATTGACTTTTTCAGCTATGGTTAGAGGAATGATATGGTGACATGTATGTTAGCACAGTGTTATCAAAGGCTCTATAATGCAGATATATGTGATATATTGTAATCCAATCCAAAATGATGTCATAGAATTATAGTTGTAATGTTGTGTACATATATGTAGCGCCAGCTACCATTAAATAAACACACAGTTATTATCCACTGTCAAGAATTGAATCTCATTCAGTTGTGATGAGGAAATCTTTGTTTTTCTTCTGAAGGGTCAAATGGTGCTCAGTTATTTTAAGTTGATTTGAGATGAAGCTGCATGGAGCTGTACTTGTTCAGGTCCAAATCGTGTCTTATCTTTCATACCATCATCTGCAGGTTACTACAAAACTGAGCGCAGGCAGTTGCCCTATGAGCGGCGGCCTTCCTCCACAGCCTACATCGCTCCTGAGGAGGGGGACTTCTACTACTGTGGGGGAGCATTTGGCGGCAGCCTCCATGATGTACATCAGCTGACTAAAACCTGCAGCTTCAACTTTAAGGATGATGCCAGCAGAGGCATGGAAGCTGCCTGGCAGGAGGAGAGTCACCTGAACAGGTGTTAGCTCTGCATGTGTGATTTGATCAGAATCAGAATCAAAGGTCCATGATTCTGGAATCATTCGGATTCTGGTTATAAAGACAGCACTTCCTGTTCTCTCTTCTCAGGTATATGTGGATCAACAAGCCCAGTAAAGTTCTGTCTCCTGAGTACCTGTGGCAGGATTTCAAGGTCAAAGAGCCCGAAATACAGATCATCAGGTTCTCTGGGGTTATTAAGAACTATGCTGAGATCCGACCCAATGTCTCAGAGAACTGAACTGGACCAGACTACGCTAAAGGAGCTGAAACCATTACAGTCTTGGCTGAAAGAGTTTTGCAAAGCTGCATTACACACCTGTGGAACACCTTCAGCCAACATGGCATCATCTCTGGTGCACAGGTTAACAGTCTGGATAAAGGTGGGGTGTTAGTGAACTGTCTTACACATACGCCTGTGCCATTAGCTCCTGTTTGCACAGAAAACATGGGAAAATACGGGACTGAGCTTTGTTTTACTACCAATAACAGGCTCACTGCAGCTACGCAGCAGGTTTCAGCTGATTTTAGCTGGAATTCAGCAATAAGCTCATATTTGTTAACCAGTGAGTTGTACATGAAAATGAACCTGACCCCTACATCAGCAACCTCTGGATGAAATTAACTAATAGCACATAAATCATTTGAAACCTGATCAGACTCATTGGATGAGGATCATAAATTCTGTTATCAAATGTACTTTTTATGTTGATATTTACTGACTTCTACTGTTACATACCTGTACTGGCACTTTTCCTTGAATTAATAATGTGAGCTTTCTATTTTAAAGGTTTGAGAAGATCTTTTCTGATTTTTAAGACTTTTGTTAGCTGTTTATTTGTCGATGTCTCCTGTGGTGCTCCTTTTTTTTGGCTCTACTGTTTTATTTGTCTTCTCAGCTGTTCATTCATGAATAAGAAAAAAGAAACCTGTTACATGACAATAATTTGATTTGTTGTCTGAATGTTCTCCTGGTTACGGCCTTGCACCTCGCTGCACATCTTCTATTGTGTTCTATTGTGTGCATACTGGCAAATGACCTTCATTATGATCTTCTCTGCAGCATCTGGTGCATTACGTCCATATCCTACATCCCCAGCCACTCAAGTGTGTGTGTGTGTGTGTGTGTGTGTGTGTGTGTGTGCGTGTGCGTGTGCGTGTGCGTGTGCCCTTGTATGTCCAAATTCATTTATGCCCTCTGTGTGTGTCATTACACACAAACAGACCAACAGACATGATTTAATTTCAGTGTGGGCAACCACAACAAAAGAATGGGAATGAGAGGGAGTGGCAGACACACACACACACACACACACACACACACAGAGGGAGATGGTGGGGGAGAGACAGACAGACAGACAGAGAGAGGGGGGGGGGGAGGGGGGTGGAAAAACAGAGACAGAGAGACAGAGAGAGAGAGAGGGAAATAGTGGTGGAGAGACAGACAGACAGACAGAGAGAGGGGGGTGGTGGTGGTGGAGAGACAGACAGAGAGAGGGAGATGGTGGTGGAGAGACAGACAGACAGAGAGACAGAGAGAGAGAGGGAGATGGTGGTGGAGAGACAGACAGACAGACAGACAGAGAGAGAGAGAGAGAGGCAGATGGTGGTGGAGAGACAGACAGACAGAGAGAGGGAGATGGTGGTGGAGAGACAGACAGACAGAGAGAGAGAGAGAGAGAGAGGGAGATGGTGGTGGAGAGACAGACAGACAGAGAGAGGGAGATGGTGGTGGAGAGACAGACAGACAGACAGACAGGCAGAGAGACAGACAGACAGAGACAGACAGACAGAGAGAGGGAGATGGTGGTGGAGAGACAGACAGACAGACAGACAGACAGAGAGTGTAGCAGAGCAGGGCATCAGATCGACTGGTCAGAGGGAAGAGGGAAGACAAAGTGATGACTGACTCTTATCTCTACAAACAGGTCTGGACTTCCTCTTCTCTGTTTCCCTTTTCTACCGACTTGTTGTTGTTGTTGTGTTGTTGTTGTTGTTGTTATTGTGTTGCTGGTAACTAAAGATCATCATAAACTGTGTAAATGAGTCAAATCATTTGTTTGACCTGATGGGATCATTTATATTTCAGCTGAGTTAAAATGCTTTGGAATCTTTTCTGTTTCCTGTTCGTTCACGTTGTCTCATCATTTACAGGAAGGCATTTATTTGACATTGAAATTAATGATATAACAATGGACTGGTTTCAAATTTAATCCAACTGTTTAACCAGTCATGACATCAAACTGTGGCTCAGTCTGAGGCTGATTGATCAGAGGCTGATTGATCAGAGGCTGATTGATCAGAGGTTGATTGATCAGAGGCTGATTGATCAGATGCTGATTGATCAGATGCTGATTGATCAGAGGTTGATTGATCAGAGGCTGATTGATCAGAGGCTGATTGATCAGAGGTTGATCCGTCATATTGGAGAACATGAACTGTCTATGGGTCAGTACAGAACCTGTGGTTCTCGGAATGAGCTCAGCCAGTGAGACAGGTATTAAACACCTGTTCCTTTTAACATACAGGGCTCATTGATGTTACATCATGTTGTTCCCATCTTCACAGGTTTGTGTGTCCATGGCATCATGTGTGTGTGCATTGCTGAGTCTTTGCAGTGGTGTGTGTATGGCGTTTAACATCGACACAGCGTTCCCTTTGCTGAAGACGGGTGGAGACGGGAGCCTGTTTGGTCTGTCTGTTGCCCTGCATCAAGATTTGAAGACGGATAAGTACCTGTGAGTACACACCAGTGTCTCTTTCTGTCCACCTGTCTCCCTCCTACATCGGCCTTGAAGATGTTCTAATGAGTCATTGAAAAATCCCATTAAAGCTGAAGGGGTCACTGAATGAAAATGAAATTCATTAGCTGTAAAGCAGAAGCAGAAGCTTGTTGGGGAGGTTGTGTATTGTGTAGCGGGGGAGGTTGTGTATTGTGTAGCGGGGGAGGTTGTGTATTGTGTAGCGGGGGAGGTTAAGATAAGATAAGATAAGATATACCTTTATTCGTCCCACATTGGGGAAATTTCGGCGTTACAGCAGCCACAGGGATAGCAGTGTGTATTAGACAGATGATAGAAAAAAGTAGTAAAAAATAAAAATAAAAAAAATACAGAAATTGCAATAAAAACACTAGACATCTCAGAAAGAAAAAAAAAAAAAAAGGTTGTACAGGTTGTGTATTGTGTAGCGGGGGAGGTTGTGTATTGTGTAGCGGGGTCAATAGAAATGTTTACAGGGGAGCCTGAAGAATGTTCAGGGATCCTTGAGGAAATACATGTGTGTTCTTCAGAGTGGCAGTGGAGCTCATGTTACTCTGGACAAGAGACAAGGTCACTCAGAGGTCACAATACACGCTCTCCATGGTAACCATGACAACCGTTTTCTACAACAAAATTTGTTGTACAGTGTACTGCTTTTAACCCATCACATACACACCTTCTTCTGACGTTGTTCTCTGGTGGTTGGCAAACCACCTTTTGGTGTAACTACCACTTTTTGAATAGTAATTGAATTCATTAGTTTAACGTCCCGTCTGACTTGTTCTGTCTGTGATCTTATTACTATGGTTACATACTTTAGCTCTTGTGTAATCACCCAGGAGGCGATCTGAGATCAGGTCTGAGCTCAAGACACAGGGAATGATGGTCTTTTGCTAAAATTAACACATACAGATACATACACACACACACACACACACAAACATACACACAGACTCAAGGACATGTGTGTGTGTGGGGGGGGGGGGTCCTCGATGTCCTTGAGACTCTTACAGTTATTCCAGGGCTATAGCAATAACAAAGGAGACTAGTCAGATTTATTATCATCACGGTGAGTGTCCTTCTTCGTGTCCTTCTTCGTGTCCTTGACAGAATTTTTTTTCACCGTACATTGTAAACATTCAAGTGGCCTTTGGCAAAGTTCCACCCTGCTGGAACACACAGGTTTATTCAGGAATATAAGATGACACTGAAGGAGTGAGAAGGACATTTTTTCACTTGTATAATAGAAGATATGAAATGATGTCTCTGGGACCTCTCGTAGTCGGCAGGGTCTTCCAGGTGTCATGTCTTGTCTGTGTTGTCAGGTGACTTCCTGTTTTATTTTGTAACCCTACTCTCCTCACGTTTTAGGTCATTTCCCACTTCCCTTCAGCAGTGGCGGCTGGTGAAAAAAAATCTTGGTGGGGCTGGTGTGGCAACAGATTTCCCTGCCTAATCTAGCATAAGCATTCAAATGAACAGTCGGAAAATAACTACAGTTCCACAATAATAATTTAATTTCACAGTTTTTTAAAAAATAAATAATAATAATATAAAAATATTTTTTCCCCTCAACAACTGGTGGGGCTGAGCCCCAGCGCCCCCTATGGGCCAGCCGCCTCTGCCCTTCAGGTGTTTCCCGTTGGTCTGATTGTCGTCCCCGCCCTGATTGTTTCCACCTGTTCCCCTCACCTTCATGTGTTAAATAGTCTGCGTCCCCTTTGTCTTGTGCCAGTGTGTCTTTGTCCGTTGACCTGATATCACGAGCTTTCTGTTTCCAAGCCATAGTCTATGCCATTGCAGCCCGTAAGTCGATTTTCCTCGTTAAGAGTTTCATAGTTTATGTTTTCTTGTCATAGCCATAGTTTTGCCTTAGTCAGTAAGTTTTTCCTCAAATAGAGCCATTTTTTTTTTGTACTTTTTATTGCAATTAGGTTTTCCTCCCTTTTGGAGCGTGTTTTGTTGATTTTGTGTTTGTATCTCTATAGTAGTTTTAGTTTTAAGGAGAGATTACTTTAAGTTTCATAGCTCTGCATTTATCACTCTGTAACGAGAGATTGTTGTCAATAAAGCCTGTGGAACGAGTCTCTGCTCCTGGATCCTGTTTTCGTATCGGCCTGACACCAGGTTTCCTTTAACAAGTTTCATGTGGCATTGAGATTCCTGCACACTACAGGCAACAGGCCTATTCACCCGCCTGTCCTCACAGGCTGTTGGTTGGTGCTCCCTGGGAGAAGGCTGAGCTTTATGTTCCAGCTAATCGAACTGGGGGAGTGTACAGCTGTCCGATGACTGTGGACCAATCAGACTGCAGCAGGATCAAGCTCATAGATCCTGGTGAGACGTGTTGAGGGCTAACTCATCCCAACTTAACTTAACTCCAGTTAGTCTAAGTGACATTGTCTTCTTACTGTCCCAGATGTGAACCTATCCAAGGAACTGATCGAAGACATGTGGCTGGGTGTCTCAGTAGCCAGTCAGGGCCGACCTGGTGGGAGGGTCATGGTAAGTGACCATGCTCATTGGCTGTTTTTCATGACCTGGGGCCTGTTCCATAAAGCAGGATTACCAAATAAGACAGGCTTATTTTGTTATTTCGACAATAAATGATGATAAAAGTTACACAATAAAAGGTGCTTCTCACACGGGTTAAAAAGCCAAAGAAAAGAAGTGGGTTTTTAAGCGTTTTTTAAAAACAGGAAGATCACCATCAATAAAATATTAAATAAAATACATCATGCAACACTGTTTTAAAGACTATGTATTGGTTACATTAAAATATTAAATATTACAATAAAATAATAACCCAATCCATGCCATTTGATCCGTAGGCTTTTCCAGACAATTGTTTATATGAGAGATCCAGATTCTCTAGAGATCTGCCAGCTAATCGGCCCTCACCTTACACACAGCACCACAGACCCACACACTGTGCGCGTGGCACTTTTATGAACACGGTAACAGTGTGTCGCGCTGTGCGCGTGTTAGCCTCAACTCACTTGTTTTGGCTAAGTCTAGCCAGGCTATTCACATTAAGCCTCGCCTTTCTCAGCCTGCTTTATGAAATAGACCCCTGCTGTTATTTTGGGGAACTGTGCCTTTACAGATTCATATTATTGTGATCGTACCTCGATTGTGTTCTAATGGGATACAGTTTCTGATCCACATCAACTGTTCCCTTTAGGCGTGTGGTCATCGGTTTGTTAAAATCTATGGACCATTAGAGGCCAGACAAATGATTGGCAAATGTTATCTCCTTGGAAATGATCTTCAGCACAACGACACTGACATGAACTGGCAGAACCCAGACCAGCCCTGCAGGCAAGTCACATGACAAAAGACACAACTAATGAGACAAATGAAGACTATTTATGGTCAGTAAATGTGTGTGTGTGTGCGTGTGCGTGCATTTAGTCACCTTGGTGATGTCAGAGCTGAAGTCATGTGTAACATGGGGATTTCAGCTTCCATTACTCAGACAGAAGTCATTGTTGGTTCACCTGGAAGCTACGAATGGCAAGGTACTATTCTACTCTACTCTACTCTACGCTATTCTATTCTACTCTACTCTATTCTATTCTATTCAATGCTTTATTACAGTGGTGTGTACACATGTGTTGTAGGAAATGTCCATGTCTCTTGGATGAACCCAGATGACCTCTTTGACACCCAGAGTATCTCCTTCTCCAATTTCAAGCGTAGAAATGTTTATATAGGTGAATTATCCCTTTTCACATTCGTATTGTCACTTAAAACGTTGAGTTTTTCTAAACATGTGAACATGTGCGTTCAGAATGAATGACAACACTGGGCTCAGTATTAACTAACAGGGACTAAATGCACTGGTTCTGTATCAGTCAGCAGTTAATGGACATTGTTATGATTGCATGTGTTTCAGGATATTCAGTCACTCAGGCTCATCACCTTCTCTCAGAGGATGAAACCATAGTAACAGGTGAAACACACCTATCATGTATGAATGGTCCAGTCATTGCACAGACGGCCAGATTGTATTCACTGTAGTATTTTATATTAACAGGAGCTCCCAAAGATGATAAGGATGACGCTCGTGGCTCAGTGTTGTTGGCAGTGAAGAGGTCTAATGTGTTGATTATTCAGCAGACTCTGCGTGGTGAACAGACAGGCTCCTACTTTGGTAACTCTGTGGCAACCACCGACCTCAACAATGACGGGTAACAAAAGCTTCATAGGTCACATGATTAACCCCAACTCTTTTTGTTGGAATGAAGGTCAAAACTAGAGATGTTCAGATACCTTTCATTCCTCCTCATTTGATTCCCAACTTTGTACATAAGCTGATCAAATTGTATACTGTAGTTGATCTGATACTATTGCATTTAAACTCATACAATGTTACACACTGGATCTGACAGCGGTATGTTTGTGACCCTGTGTGAAGTGATGTTACTGTCACTGACTCAGGTTAAACGAGTACTTGGAGATAATGAACGTCCTAGAACGTCTGTTATTATCTAGTTTGATAGTCAGACGCTGCCTCCCTCTCCCAGCTCCCAATGTGACCTGGATAATAAATGAATGAATGAATCCAATAAAAAAAAAAGTGTTAAAATGTATTGCAGACTTGTATATTATGTATAATATATTTAGCAATAGTTCAGCAGTTGAGTTTAAATCATCACATGAAAAATAAAACTAAATCCAATAGAACACAAACCTACACGTGTTAACAGCCTTACATCTTGTATGGTTTTCTGCCCTGCAGGTGGAATGACTTGTTGGTGGGCGCTCCATTTTACTTCCATCACACGCAGGAGGTAGGTGGGGCGGTTTATGTCTACATGAATTTAGGCGGAAGATTTGATTCCAAGCCCAGCGTGGTGCTGAGAGGACCACGCAGATCTGCCTTTGGCATGTCTGTCGCTGCCACTGGAGATTTGAACCAAGATGGCTTCCCTGGTGAGCACCCATCAATATGCTGCTGTAGACATGATGTTCATTAAGAAGTAATCAGTGCTCAGTAATCAGTGCTCAGTCGGTGTTCACTTGTTTTTGTGTTTCAGACTTTGCTGTTGGAGCGCCATTCTATGAAACAGGAAGTGTGATGATTTGGAGCGGAAGCAGTGAGGGGATCTCTATGAAACCAAGCCAGGTTTCAAACACACACACACATGCACACACACACACACATGCACACACACTCATTTTATTTTGTTTATGTGAGAACCTTCATTCATACACAATCCATGTTGGAACTTGGAAAAGACCAAATAAAGTCTTGTTACAATGTAGACATGTCCAGGTAAGTCCCGCCTCCGACTCTGTGCAGGTGATCCAGGGCAACAGCGTCTCTCCTCGGTTCAGGACTTTTGGATACTCTCTGTCTGCAGGCGTGGACGTTGATGGGAACAGATATCCAGACCTGTTAGTTGGTTCTTTGGACGACACAGTCGCTCTGCTCAGGTACATTACGCATTATTTTTTTCATTTATTCAGTAAACTGACATATAACAGCATAAACAGGCATTAATCTTATGCATGCTGTGTGAGTGAAGCCTTACAGACTCTGTGAACTCACATGTTAATAATCTGTGCTGGTTTTTGTAACTGACTGAATGACTGATGCATTGTTTCCCTCAGAGCTCGTCCAGTCATCCACCTTAGTAAGACACTCAGAGTTTCTCCAGACATCGTCGACCCACACAGCTGCCACTTCTGGTGAGATTAACAGCTGATACATGCCAATAGGCTAACGGGCTAACGGGCTAATAGGCTGACTGCATGTGTGTCAGTATTCAGGTGGAGGTGTGCTTCTCCTACATCTTTAGCACTGGACAAAAGAATGACAGAGACAACGTTAGTGAGTAAACAACAACCCTGTCTACACATAATGATTGTACTAACGTGTTTGCACATCTGGACTCACCACAGTCACATATACAGCTGTGAACTAGTGTAGCTTTTGTTTTAAGAAGGTAACAGACACAGTGGAACAGGTGATTCATTCGTCATTCGCTCTGTTTGTGCAAATAATATATTTATTTATCTTATTTCAAAATGGGGACTTGGTTTCATGTCAGTTAAACAGTTGTAAAATAATAAAGGAAAATAAATCAGAACAGAATCCAGTTCTCTGGCCACAAGAATAAAATGCTTATATATGAAGGCTAGCTATCAAAGAGCCACAACTATTTATTTATTTATTTATTTATTTATTTCCCAATTGTTGCAGGACAAATCTTACTAATATTCCAAACAAATATATGTGTTTGTGTCCCAACGATGCACTAATGTGTGTGATTCTCTGTCACAGCCATTCACTTTACTGTCACCGCCGACGTCACCAGCCTCAATCCCCGTCTCTGTTTCCATGATAACAGGCAGAGCATTTATTCTGGTTACCTGTCAATGCCCAAGAAACAATGTGAATCCCTCAGAGTTGGCCTGTTGGTGAGTCAAAGGCTTTTAACAGATTGTAATTATAGTGGCCCCTAAAGGCTGTGGTAGCCACATCTGTCCTGAAAATATTTACCTATATTGGAATCCACTTTGCTCATTTGTAAAGCACTCAGTTCAAAAAGTTATACTTCTCAGACGTACCCACACAAAAACCAAATTTTAATACCAAGACAGTTCAAACCTTTCTCAATAGCTGAGCGAAATACAGTGAAACCTCGACTTACGAACGCCTGTACTTGTGAACGTTTCGAGATACAAACTGGAGATTCAAGATTTTTTTGCCTCCTCTTACGAACCAAATTCAACTTCCGAACGAGAGCACGGAAAAATTAAAAACAGCCGCCGCCATTTCGTGTGACCCGTGAGCGAGTCTCAGAGCATGTCAGGTGACTGAGGCTGTGTCCGAAATCGCTCCCTAACCCCTACATAGTCCACTACATTCATTTCCCTACGTAGGGAATAGGGATTGAAAAAAATCGCTTTGATTTACAAACGTTTCAACCTACGAACCCGATCACGGAACGAATTAAGTTCGTAAGTCGAGGTTTCACTGTAAATGCTGATACTTCCACAGCTTTAACTAATTAAAAGACAAAATGCATGTGTTTTTGTGGCTTGGTTAAATTTAAGATCTGAAATATGACAGAGATGTTTCAGCAGAAAATTACACATAATCGCTCTTATTCCAATTAATCTGATCAAAGACATTCTGCTGCTTCAACTCTAAATTCTGGTCACATGGTATTCCTGCGGATCATTCTCCTAATATATTTCCCTTCATATAGAAGAACCTGTGAAAGAATAACCTTTAAAGTCCTTATTGCACGAGATGCTGGTTTCAGTGGAGAGTTGATATACTGTTCAATGTGTTTGTGTTCTTCAGAGTCCAATAAGAGACCAAGTAGAACCTCTGGTGTTCTCCTTGGATGCCTCTCTTTACGAGACTGTTCCCAACAGAAGAAATGCTATACAGGACATCACAGGCCTCCCAGTGCTGAGTCAAACACTACAACCCTTCAGAACCCAGGTCAGAACCAAACAGACCCAAAAGGAGCCCCAATCAGAACCCAAACGAAGCAAAAGAATCCTAGTATCCTAATCCTGGAACTCATCAGAGCTCAAATCAAAATCAAATAGAACTGATAAGAAACCCAGTCAGAGAGCTCAAGTCAGAACCAAACATAAATGAAAAGAACCAAAGTCAGAACCCATCTGAAGAACCAGACTGTAAAAATAAATGAATAAGAACCCATTAGAACCCAGGACACAACCAAAGAACCAAAAAGAACCCCAGTCAGAACACAAGTCAGAACCCAACAGGACTAAAACCAACCAAAAAGAACCCCAGTTAGATCTCCTAGGTCAGAACCAAATGGAACCAAGTCCAGATCAAAACTTTGACTACCATAAAGAAATGAAAAAAAACATAACAAAACCAAAATCAGACCCCATTCAAACCAGGTAAATACCATGTCCCTCAGAGTTTATTAGGACCTGCATTAGAACCCCCACAGTATTATGTGAACACTCCTTCACTGACTGTTGTATTTCCTCATGTCCCAGATCCATATCCAGAAGGCCTGCGGTCTTGATTACCGTTGCCATAGTAACCTGCAGATGACAGCTCAGTTCACGGATGAAAACCAGAAACCCTTTCTTATGTAAGTGAAACCCACCACCGTGTAAGACTGTGTGACCAGTAGGTTTCTCATGACTGAAATGATTGAATGATTCTAAGCTTACACTCAACTAAAGGACTTGAATACCTTAGGATTTGAATACCGCCCTTGAGATGAGATTTAATTTAATATAAAGATAAGAACTGAAGAACAGAAGAAGGAACTGACTTGAGACTGCAATTGTATTTAGTTAAATGGTTGACTACTTCTTATTTTTATTTGATGGCAGCTGGCAAACAATGTATAGGTTCATTGCCGCCATCTGCACTGCATAATAACACATCACATTACATGACGAGGGACGAGGAGATGCGAGGGGCTCACTGACTCCTTAACCTTTGGACCCTGAAGAGTCAGACCCTTTAAAGATTTTAAACAACTGTCTGACAGTGACTGTTATTCCTGTAGTCAGATTGTCTTTGCATAAGTTATGTTGATATATTTTTGTGTTTTCAGGCAGAAGGGCAGTCAAGTGTTACACTACAACTCCAGCATTAACAGGTTGTTTTTGGAGGTTAACATCAGCAACACACCGTCACTGAGCCAACCAGCAGAGGACGCCCACTATGCCATTTTGAATGTTAGCTTCCCATCATCACTCATATACTCTGGAGTTCGAACAAAGGTAGAGAAGATGGTTTTTGTCATCCAAATTTGAACATTTGTAAAATAAGACTGGGGTGTAGTTAACACTTTGAACATCTTGGTCTGAGCCTTTTGTACCAGGAAAATCAAAAGTTCTAATAATACATTAATTATACAAACTGAAAACATAAACAACATTGTGTAAAAGAAAAAGTATTGCATTATGACCTATTAAGACCCAAAGACGATTGGCTCATTAAAAGGTGCCCTGAGCCCCGCCCTCTAACACACACACGCACACACAACTGAAAGTCCTGCCATTCTGATAACTTCCTTCAAGAATTAGTTGAATGTGTGTTTGTCTCAAGGAGACTGAATCGAACGCAACTGGATTTTTGGTTTTTGCCTTTTTTGAAGACGTTTCACCTCTCATCCAAGAGGCTTCATCAGTTCATGCTCGCTGACTCGGCTGAGACTAGTCCAACTAGCTGGTGTGGAGGTCCAACTATTTAACCTCTAAGAGGGCGGTCACATGGCCAGTGGTATCGATGGGTCATCAGTGCTCCATTTATCCAACGACAGTCGTTAGAGTGACGGTCGTTGGGGTGGTGAAAAGTCTATGACTTCGTTAGTGTCCTATTGTGTTATAACGACAGTCGTTGGAGTCACATGAGGCCATTTGGGAACAGCTGTTGTTCTTAGAGGCTATGTTGTTGAATCTCCTGGGAAGCGATAAAGGAAAGGACAGCATTGTAAATTGGAAAATTGGAGATAGGTGGCGTCGCAGACCTCCTCCTCTGTTTAAATTGAAAAGCCATCTCTAAACCTATCGCTATCAACAACATAGCCTCTAAGAACAACAGCTGTTCACAAATGACCTCATGTGACTCCAACGACTGAGGTCTTGAGATAACTATGACCTGGATGAATGAGAATATTCACAGGCTGTGTGTGTGTGTGTGTGT
>JAFBJQ010000754.1:14402-89760 GCA_016785345.1 Trinectes maculatus
GTGTGTGTGTGTGTGTGTGTGTGTGTGTGTGTGTGTGTGTGTGTGTGTGTATTTCAGGGTAATGCCACAGCAGCAGTGGAGTGCTCTGCTGAGGACACTTTTCTTCTGTGTGAGCTGGGGAACCCGTTCAGAAGCAGACAGGAGGTGCACAGTGTTCTGATACCATCACCACTGACAGTTTTTCTCTGGCTACGTGTGCTATTGTCTGGTTCTACTTGCTATGCTGTTGTCTTTCTGTTTCAGACTCATGTGTTGATCATATTTCAGCCGTCTAACATCAGTTTGGACACCAGTGAGATTCGGACTCTGTTGCAGCTGTCCACGTAGGACTCACCACACACAACTCAACAAATGTGCGTGACAGGATATATGTTTATTCATGTTTTTCTGTCCTCAGTCTGAGCGAACAGTCACATATGTCCCCTGTCCTTGTCTCCATGTTGGTGGAGTATTTGCCACAGACATCTCTCACTCTGTAAGTGTCAACACAATTATCTGTTACCTGTCACCATCTCACTGATGTCATTTCCTGTTTTCCCACTTGGCTGCATATAATTATGGTTTAAATGTTATGATATATGATATGATTAGCGCATTAACGATTCCATGCTGACCTTTGACCTGATGACCTTAACAGTTAATTGTCAAATCTGTGAATTGCAGAATCAGTTCACCAAGCTCCACCTTTTTCAGTGGTCATGTGACCGGTGAATCGACCATGGAAAAGACCGAGGATATTGGCAGTCTGCTGCTCTTCATCATCCAGGTTTCTCTCAGTGCAGTTTTGTTATAATAATGACACACACACACACAGAGACCAGGTGTAACAGGTGACCTTCTGCGACAGGTACACATCGAGGAAAAGCCTTTGGGTCACCAAGGGAATTTGGAGGTGGAGTTTCTTTGGCCGAGGATGGTGTCCAGTGGGAAGTGGCTGTTGTACCTCACAGAGATTGAAGTGCAAGGCACCTTAGAGCCCATCTGTAATCCACCCGACATCATTAACCCTCTCAACCTCATGGTAACATGGCAGCCGGAGCCTCACATGGAGTTCTTTACAATCTCACCAACTCTTCTCTCACAAATGATTCATTTTGTTCCTGCTTCTCAGCTGTCAAAGGGAGAGACGACGAGGAGGAGGAGGAGGAGTCTGGAGAAGGAGAAGCAGAAGCAAAGTGAAAAACCTCTGCCTGTCCTAAACCCGCAGAAGCAGAAGAAAAGGTCCTACACTCTGGTACAAACGCAAGCATTTTATAATATTGCTACCAACAGGCTTGTTCATGCAGTGCTATAGCATTAAGTGGGGTTCCTGTGGAGTAAAAACAAAAACAAGCTGACCCTCTATGGAACAATAATAATAATAATAATAATAATAATAATAAGGAGGATAAAGCACAAAAATTGTTGTTGAAAGTACAAAAGTTAAAATACAATGTGTTTGTCGAGACAGGACTGTGAACATGGAGCTAAATGTGTGACATTCGTCTGTCCACTGATCAACATGAGCAACTCGGCAACGCTGACCGTCAGAGCTCGACTTTGGAACTCCACCATGATCGAGGTACAGACACATTTGTCACGTGACTCTGACACAGAGGAGACCAAACCCAAAGTTAAACTACTGGAACAGTGGACGTAAACAGAACATGGAACATGTTTGTCTGTGACAATGATTTCTGAGAAGAAGTAGTCAACACAGTAGTTTGACATCAACACTAAAACGTTAGTTCATGTTCTGAATAAAGTGACCTTGTGTGGTTCAGGACTTCAGTGATGCGAGGAGTGTGTTAGTTCGAGGCCAAGTGACTCTGAAGCTGCCGACTGAAAAGTCAACCATCGACATCGCGTCTCATTACACTAAGGTAACAAACGAATGTAATGAAACGCAGTGAGCTCCTCCAACAACGTGAATGTGAAACAGTCAGGTTTGTTCTAGGCTCAGTGTGTCACTGTTTTCATTTATCCAAGTATCATTTAATGTTACTGTTCTTTTCTGTGTTGCCTTCGTAGTCACATCCTCCTCTACAGATAGAGGTCCACATTTATCCAGAACTGGGGCAACAGATGGACTCCAGTGCCCCCTGGTGGATTGTTGTGGTGTCTATCTTGACGGGGCTATTACTGTTAGTGCTGATCTGCCTGCTGCTCTGGAAGGTAAACTTGAACACATGTTAATGATTATGTTATCTCAGCATCACTTCTGGATTGTTAAAGTGCTGTTGTGTTACCCCACGCTGCTCAGTGTGGCTTCTTCAGCACAGCCAGCAGCAGGAAGCTGTATGAGCCAAAGAACCATAAAGCCCACATGAAGAGGCAGCCGTCTGAACATGGGAGGCCGTCTGAGGAGCTCTGAGTCTGGGTGCAGTGTCGCCAGAGACGCCTGGCTTAAGGATTGGTTTCTGACTGACATTTTAGACACTGTTACTGACTGTTAATATTTGTTTCCCTCCCCTTGCAGTACAAACTGAGAGATACATGTGTGCATGTAGACTGTGTACTTGTATGTATGTATATCCATTATCTTGGTGATGTTTACTTCTACCTGCACAACTGTTTACCTGCTCAGCTGTCCAGATGTCTGTGCTCCCTGTGGACAGAGAGCTTAGTGACGGTGATCCTTGTTTCTTCTTGATCCAGGATTGTTTCCTCGTTATGTCCTTGATGAGCAGGAAGTCACCTAAACACTCGGTCACCTCCTGGAATCTGGTCATATGTATTGAACCTCTGAATGTTTCCTCCCTCTGAGATGTGAGGTGTGTTTTGTGTAGATTGGACATTTTGTTTTATTGTCTGGACTTTATTTGCTTCAGCTTCTGGTACAACCACAGATTTTTTTTTAAACTCGCACTCAAATGTTGATATTTGCAAAGAAATAACTGTTAATAACTGTTGTATGACTCATGTTATATAATCCAGCTGTTTGTCAGATCTGTTGTTGTTGTTGTTGTCCTCCATGAGTCCGTGGTGTCTCTGACCTGGACGATTCGTGTCCACATACTTCTGGCCAGGTTTGTCGATTTCCCACATTCAATGACATTTGTATCTTTCGAGACTTAAAGAAAATATGCGAGAAATGCAGCGACGTCAGCTGAGACTACAGGAAGTTACGCCCGCCTACACTTCCCACAATCCCCGCTGTGCGAGCCGCGCGCAGCTCCACGTGCTCGGGAATTTAAACAAGAGGAAAGGTGTGGCGGGAAAGTGTGTCACGAGGGTCTCCAGCTGTCACGTGGTCCCGCTGTCTGCAGCGTGAGGCCACCGCGGCTCCCGCACTCTCGCTCGCGCACATCCTCATCCTCCTCGCCGTCGTCCCACAGGGCGCGCGCCCCGTTTGAAAATGTGGAGAGGGGGAGAGCGGAGCGCGTGTGGCCGATAACAGGCGGCTCGCGCTGCAGACGGCCACGGAGTTCAGCGAGACAACTTCCGCCATGGACACAAACAGCAACACCACAGGTAAACGACACACACTGTCCTCACCGCTGAGTGTGTGTGTGTGTGTGTGTGTGTGTGTGTGTGCGTGTGTGTGTGTGTGTGCGTGTGTTTTGTTTTGTATCATCAGACTTGATACCGGAGTTTACAGGAAGTGTCCGGTCTCAGGTGAGCGCGTGTACACGAATCAGTCTTAAACTGAATCTTTGATGCTTCCGGTATGCGCATCGTGCACGCGCACCGAGCTGCTTCATTTCAGTATAAAATACCAAAGTCTGTTTACACCCACTGACCCGGTCACGTGTCATGACCATGACCGTGGCTCCGCTGGTGTTTCGTGAACTGGGTCACGATGGCAGCGGTCGGGCTGTGGGTCGTTCGGTGTGTGTGTGTGTGCGTGTGTGTGCGCGCGCGGTTCACATTGACCCGCAAACAGAGCCATGTGCGCTTTGTTTTCACTGAGCTACGGTGCTGTGATTGGATCAGACAGAGTTCATTGCATAACACCACCACAACACAAATGAGTGAGTGAGAGAGCATGACACGCACAACTGATACATGACACACACAACTGATACATGACACACACACACAACTGATACATGACACACACACAACTGATACATGACACACACAACTGATACATGACACACACACACAACTGATACATGAAACACACAACTGATACATGACACACACAACTGATACATGACAGTTGAGTTTTAGATAGATAGACTTTATTAAGTCATGTAAGTGTATATTCGGGCTGGTCTCATTGTCTCATTGTCTCATTGTCTCATTGTGCAGCCGCCTGTATGGGTGTGGCACGTGGCTCGGGGCGTGGCTACAGGATACATGAGCAGTATGACCTTGTGATGGGTCCTGAGGAAAAAGCAGTGCATGCATGAGTGTAAGTGTGTCTAATTGAGTGTAAGTGTGTCTAATTGAGTGTAAGTGTGTCTAATTGAGTGTAAGTGTGTCTAATTGAGTGTAAGTGTGTCTAATTGAGGAAGCATCGTGTGTGTTTCTTTCTTTCAGCTCTCTCTGAGGAATCACTGAACCCTATTTGTTACCAAGGTTACAGGCCAGCTTCCTCTGCATTAATGAACCAGCATCCTTCCCTTTTCCCCTGCTAGCAGCCCCACACACAGCTCCGTTCATGCATTCGGCCTGTGGGTCGTCATGGAAACAAATAAATTAATCAATCAAATTTTATTTGTATAGCCCATATTCACAAATTCCAATTTGCCTCGTAGGGAAAATCAGTCATGTTTCCTTCAGGATGAATGTTTCACTGTCATCAGTGAAAAATACCACGAGTTTTAAATATTACTTATACTGTATTACTATATTTCTGTCCATTTATATATTTTAATTGGTTTGTGTTAATGTGTCAATCTTCTCTCACCTGCAGCAGGTGTGATCTCTTACGTGGGTTCTTGTGGAGGCTCTCCAGCCCGTACCAGTCCAGTCTCCATGTACAGTGAAAACTCAAATTCTCAGCCCAGCTTCACGGCCTCCTTCCTCAGTAGCAGCAGCTTCCGTTCTGGCTCTGCAGGAGAGGACGCCTCCTCCTGGCTCCTCCTGGCTCCTCCTCTGCCTCCTCCTCTGCAGGAGGTTCACCTCGAGGGAGAGACGACACAGGATCTCTGAGGGCATTACCGAGCAAGTCGGTGGCAAGTCTGATCAGTAAGACACCTTTGTGTTGACAAAACAAGGCCTAAAGTTTGAGTCCTGTAGTAGAATCTGATGAAATGATCCTGTAGACCTTTTTCACCTGGTGGATTCTCTCATTTCATGTCATCAGCAGTTCATTTTTTCTCCGTAGTCTGATGTCTGTGTTTCAGAGCGGAGCAGGATGATGCTGCTGTGTAAGGTTTGTGGTGACAGAGCCTCGGGTTTTCATTACGGAGTTTATGCCTGTGAGGGCTGTAAGGTGTAAGGTGGGACCACACACACACACACACACACACACACACACACAGAAAATGGGTCAGTAAGCCTCATGGATGAAACAGTCTCTGCTCCTGCAGGGTTTCTTCCGCCGCGGCATCCAGCAGATATCCAGTACAAGAAGTGTGTGAAGAACGAGGGCTGCAGCGTCATGAGGATCAATAGGAACCGCTGTCAGCAATGCCGCTTCAAGAAGTGCCTGTCTGTGGGCATGAGCCGAGACGGTCAGTCTTTCCACATGTACACACTTATTGTTCACCTGCTGCACAAACCTGTAGCTGCAAAAATACACAGGTAGCGTGTATCGTCTACCACTCTGCTTCACACCTTCGACTGACATCTTCATAGCAACAGCAGTAGATGGCCATGACCTGAACATGTAGATTGATGCAATCTGCCGCTTCCGGGTTTCATTTCCGGTTGAGAAAGTATTGTGTCCGTGTGGCGCCAACGAGTCCTTGGTACGGACTCTCAGTGTAAAACGCCACAAAACAGCCGTAAAGTATGAATTGTTGTCACGTAGAGAGTGATAAGTTGTTCTTTTATTAGAATCGTAACTGTGGGACTGAAACAGACGACTGGTGTCGAGTTATTTACTGAAACTCCGGTGAGTTTGAGTTTCCTTGCTCGTCAGTATGAAGGAAAATGCACATTAGTGTTTAATTAAAAACACTGAGAATGCTGCCTAATGTGTCTGCCGTGCTTTGGTTTATGTTGTGGCATTGTAGTCATGTTTGAGATAATCGTTCGTGTTAATCAGCGCTAATTGATAAAGCTAATTGCTAGCTAGTGTTGATAGATAACAGCTGTCAGGGTTAATTGGGTAGGACACAGCAAGGTGAATGTTTAAGGAACATTAATTACCCTTATTTTGTTAGCTCTAAAGCCACTTCCTTTGTATGTTGGTTTATTTCTAAAGTGTTTTTTATTTCAATTACAATGTGAATGAGTTCAGTCTTTGAAATTGTTATTGTAATTTGTAATGACAGAGAAACATCACTGTCTACAGAAAGCCGAGGTCATTTTCACACCTTCAGGGACCAGAGCCTTGCAGTTGTTCATAAACCTACTGTTCAGCCACCCCTGACCACTGCTCACAAGCAGAAACACCTGCAGTGGGCCCAGACATACATGAAGACTCATTTTTAAACAGTTTTGTTTACTGATGAATGCCGTGCACCTCTGGATGGTCCAGATGGATGGAGTAGTGGATGGCCACCATGTCCCAACAAGGCTGCGATGTCAGCAAGGAGGTGGTGGAGTCATGTTTTGGGCCAGAATCATAGGGAGAGAGCTGGTAGGCCCCTGAAGGTGTGAACATTTTATAGACTTTCTGACTGATCACTTTCTTCCATGGTACATAAAGAAGAACCGTGCCTTCCGTCGCAAAATCATCTTCATGCATGACAATGCACCATCTCATGCTGCAAAGAATACCTGTGTGTCATTGGCTGCTATGGGCATAAAAGGAGAGAGACTCATGGTGTGGCCACCATCCTCCCCTGACCTCAACCCTATTGAGAACCTTTGGAGGATCCTCAAGCAAAAGATCTATGAGGGAAGGATGTTTCTGATTGAAATAACTTTTGATTTTAGTAGATGAGACCACTTAATGCTGCAAATTCAGAAAATGACAATTTGCTGTTCTTTACAACCTATAAAATCTATCTGTGTGGGTTGTTTTTATTAATCTCTTGAACTACATGATTCAAGATCAGTTTGTCTGCTGGACATGTGTCTAATGAATAATTAGACTCGCCTGTGGTTGAATTATTGTCAATTAGATTTTTTTTACTCTTTGCTTTGCTTGTAAGACTTTAATTGGGATTAGGGTTAGGTCAAGCAGTTTACTTTTTGTGTGTGCAAATTCACGTCACATAAAAGTGGGGGTATATTGTACACACTGTACTGTATTGTACTCATTTATACTGAGCAGGATACATAAGAACAAACAGCTGAACCTTTTGGATTTCAAACACTCAAGTCACAGATTTTTTTATTTTGAAGGACACTGTGTTTTATTTAATAATCCTAATCCTATTTTTTGAAGATCATTTTCGGGCTTCTTCATTGTATGTTTACATTTCTTCTATTTTTATTGTGTTTTTTCTTTGTACAAGAGGAATAAACCTGGAATCTGCAGCCTGAATCTGAATCCTTAACTAAATCCAGAATCCTGATCCCACATCCTGATCTAACTCTGGACCAGAACCCTGATGATGCATCTGGTTTTAGATATGACATCATGTCTAATCAGTGTGCCCTGTCATGACAATGGTCAGTTTGATACATCATGGTCCATGTCATGGTGGGCAGCAGTGCATGCTCAGAGGCACTCTGCAGCAGGGACAGCTTCACACAATGAAGGTCACTTCTCAACACATTCAGGTTTTTATTTGTTTAATTAAAGCTGATAAATGATATAACACAATACTGTTACAAATTACATAAAACACAACAATGGACAAACAAACAGGACAAATAATCTATTTGGATTCAAAAACAAGTTTTATTGTCAGACACACACAAGCTGTGAGACTGACATCTAGTGGACACATGAGACAGAAAGACAAAGAGTAGGAATGAGGAACCTCCTTTAGAGGAGAGAACAGCTGCAGAGGAAAAGCAGCCAGTCAGTCAGACTAAGGACAGGTTTATGAGGCTAACAGGCAGAGAAATGAAAGACAGGCAGAAAGAGAGAGAGACAGACAGGGAGAAAGACAGATTAGTTGTAATTTAGGACAAATATTTTGTAATTTGTCTTCATAACATCAGGGTCAATGATGGCATTACGAGTACAAAGTTATAACTAAATCTAATTATTTGCATATCACATTTGACCTTATAGGACTTTTACAGGATGTAAACATTAATGTAGTGATGTAGTGAACAAATGAAGACTGCGTCTTCTCCCTGAGCTGCTCAAGGACATAGAATTCCTGGTGAGGATGTTAACTAAATCACAGCTGACAGCAACTTCAGTAACAGGTCTACTGGTGTGGTGTTACCTTTAGTCCAGATGTTTCCAGAGTTTGTCCATCTTTGTGCACAGACAGCAGCCGAGCTTGTCCGCTGCTGGGGTATCCCTCCTCTACCTGCAGGTGGCACACCAGTGACGCAGACTTCAGGTAGATCAGCTGACGCTGAGCAGGACGCCAGTCAATGGCAAAACTGGAAACATCAAGACACAAAAAAATGCTAACACCCAGGATGAAAATGTTGGAAGCTACAGAGTTTTCAGATTCACAGAACCTTGTCTTTAAAGTGTGAAATTTACATAAAGTCAGAGAACATACTTACTTGGATCTTAGGGCCTGGACCTCAGACAGCAGCTCGGCCTGACCCATGTAACACTGCATCACCTCCAGCAGGGCAGCGCTCAGCTCCGACCACCTGCCTGACAAGCAGTCCTCCATCAGACCAGCTGTCCCCTCCTTCACCTGCAAAGACACACAGACATCACACTCAGGGTGACAAAGAAGACGACAAGGAGACAACTGAAGAGGACTGGAGGACAGGGAGATCTTAAACGAACAGGTAAAAGAATCTGTCTCATCCAAATCTCGCCACATAAACTGAATATATGAAACATCTTACTGATCCAACATCTGTATCAGCTGTTGGTCAGGTGACTGCTCAGCTGATCAGATCTCGTTAGCCACCTGGGAATTACCTGCAGTCTAAAGCAGTCATCAGGACTCCAGGTGACTGACAGCTTTAGGGGTTCCAGCTCACTGGATGAGGGGCCACAGGAGGGGCGTGGCCAGAGCTCCATGCACCACTCTGATTGGTTGACAGACAGCAAGTTGATCTGCATAACGTTCTGTACAGCAGAGGCGTACACCTGAAGCCTGATGGGTAAAAAGGAGGTAGAGTAACTGATCAATCAGATACTGAACATGGGTCATCGGCATTACCACCAACCTCTGGATTCTCCGTTTCCCTACAACAGACAAAGACAGAAACACACAGACACACAGCCAGGGTTCACGCTCTTCCTGATGACACTTACCTGTCTTTGAGTCCCTGCCAGCTAAACATCTGACCAAGCAATGCCTCTGACTCCATCTTAAGCTGGGTCAGCTGACGATCACATGACTGCAAAGCATTTTGGGCCTTTAGCAGAGACTCGTCCAGCTGTTCGCATTGCTGCCTCTGAGGGAGAGAGGGAGGAGGAGAGGAGGCAAGAGACAAGCCTGTTATTGTCAGTGTTCTGAACTCACACCAGCTTAGTAATGCAATGGTAACCAACTCTAAGACCACTACAACAACCACAGTGCAATAGTTTATTTTGTATGACAACAGCACTTGACTGTCTCAGACTGTGTGTATGTGCGTGTATGTATGGTATGTGTGTGTAATCGCACCTTCTTCTGCAGCTGCTGGACCAGTTGTGAGAATGTGTGTCGTCTGTTGTGGATCTGTTGGACTCTGTCCTGCAGTGATCTGAGCAGAGTCTCTGTCTCTTCCACTCCCAACCTGCTCTCTACCTTCAGAGCCTTCCACCTGCCCCGAGCCCCGCCCTCTGACACACCCGCACACACACACACACACACACACACACACACGAGAGTGCATTGGTTTCAACAGGAACTCTACTATTATGTTGTGGAAAAATATGAAATGAGAGAGGGTTTTTTCAATATCCTAAAAAAAATCAGAGAAATTTGATTCATTTGAATTTTGGTTTCAAATTCAAATTTACCACCAAAATTAAAATAAGTAAATTTTGATGTTACAGTGTTTGGTTTGTGGCACGTGCTCAGTATTTCTACAGCACTGTGTGTAATCTGTGTACCGGCTTGAAGAGGGCGGGGCTGTGTCGCCACCTGCTGGACAGACTGTAGACCCTCCAGTAGAGACATCATGGAGTCCAGGACGAACAGCTGACGCCATAAAACCTTCTGAACACGACGACTTTCCTACACACACACACACACACACACACACACACACACACAATTTCACCCTAACAGCAAACTAATCATCGGTTGAATCGGCTGGTCTCGCGGACAGTAGTAGCGCCGGACCCGGACGCGAGCACTGACCGTGAGGTACAGGACCATGCAGGCTGCCTCGGCGGAGTCCGGCTGCTCGGAGTCTTCGGAGGGATCCAGCAGAACCGGGTCACAGCGCTGCAACACACTGACACACAGCAGCATAGTGTTTTACAATGACAACTGGAAAACTGCAGAAGTAAACAAACAGCGACGAGCGTTAGCATTAGCTCGTTGCTTTAGCTATAGCTGTATTTAGTTGACGGACTAAATACAGCCATCGTCAGTCATGGTTTCAAACGTTAGGGTTGAGGACGGTGTTTGCACATAACCACGTTTACAAACTGATAGAATCCGAATTTACGACACGTTAACTGTGAATATTAAACGCTAAATATTACGGGTTTTTACACACTCACACTCGGGCGTCATCCATTCCTGCTTTCAAATCCCCGCCGCGCGTCATCTGATTGGTCAGTTCAGGATGACGTATGAAGCACGGTCATTCAAAACCACATTAAAAACAAATGCACCAAACGATACACGAAAATAACTTTATTCTTAAAACGTTCTGGTGTTGTTTTACTTTTGTTTAAGTGTAGTAATGCTGTTGTTGTGCAAGAAATATATAATATTTTATTACAGAAAACATAAAAACAATACGTGTATCTGATAATCGAACACATACGGATACAAACACATATTAGATGTATTAGATGCAGTAGATGATGTATCAGATGCAGTAGATGATGTATTAGATGCAGTAGATGATGTATCAGATGCAGTAGATGATGTATCAGATGCAGTAGATTGTTAGGGAAGCTGCAGCCAGAGGCTATCAGCCACACAGGCTACTCCCCCTCGTCCGGTTCTTTTATGGTGGAGCCCAGAATCAGAGGCAACTGTTGGGAGGATTTCAGAATAAAGAGAGACGGAGCTCGAAGGTCGAGTGCAGACACGTTTATATAGTTTTGTGAAGTCGGCTATACAGAGAAACAATATTCCAGTGCTTTACAGTGCACCGGGGTCTTCCCTGACACAGCGGGGTCCTGGAAGAGCCCCGAGACTTCCGTGTTCATTTGTTTTAACCCTAACTTAACTCCGCCCTAGGGGCAGAGTTAGTACCCTAACGTGTATCAGTATTATGTGTCGGCATGTGTGCAGCGCCATATTGTGTAGTGACGTTATCAGTTGCTAAGCTAAATAAAGAGGTGTTGTGTTGTGTAAGCTGCAGCGTCCAGTAACATATCCTTCAAGATGATGTGTTA
The DNA here is from genome assembly GCA_016785345.1 of Trinectes maculatus. Lineage (NCBI taxonomy): Eukaryota > Metazoa > Chordata > Actinopteri > Pleuronectiformes > Achiridae > Trinectes > Trinectes maculatus. The sequence continues at coordinate 26,050 of JAFBJQ010000754.1, forward strand.
GATGCAGTAGATGATGTATTAGATGCAGTAGATGATGTAGCAGATGCAGTAGATGATGTATCAGATGCAGTAGATGATGTAGCAGATGCAGTAGATGATGTATCAGATGCAGTAGATGATGTAGCAGATGCAGTAGATGATGTAGCAGATGCAGTAGATGATGTGTTAGATGCAGTAGATGATGTGTTAGATGCAGTAGATGATGTATTAGATGCAGTAGATGATGTAGCAGATGCAGTAGATGATGTATTAGATGCAGTAGATGATGTAGCAGATGCAGTAGCTGATGCATCAGATGCAGTAGATGATGTGTTAGATGCAGTAGATGATGTGTTAGATGCAGTAGATGATGTAGCAGATGCAGTAGATGATGTAGCAGATGCAGTAGATGATGTAGCAGATGCAGTAAATGCCTCACAAGCAGCTGCAGTGACGCATGTGTTCTCGCCCAGGTCACGTGATCTAGTGTTGACTGAAGCGTAATAAGAAATCTCTACAGCACGGAGGCTAACGGTGGAGCTAACCGCTGTCAGGGGAAACAGCCGACGCGGATACGCCTCGTTATGAGTTAGTCAGCAGGGCGGAGACGTTCACAGGTAGGATGTGTGTCACCTGCTGCGTCGACTGTCTTTGTGATGCTGCATAGACATGTTGCTAATGCACAGCTAGCAGAGTGGGTTAGCTACTCAGCAAATTCCCACTTTGAATTTCTTAGAATGTAGCCGCCATGTGCAGCTGGTGTGTGTGTGTGTGTGTGCGTGCGTGTATGTGTGTGTGTGTGTGTGCGCGCGTGTGCGCAGATGCTGCGGATTGAAGGCAGAATGTGAAGCGGACAGCACACAGGCCGTGTTAGCTCAGAGCCGTGCTAATGCAGCCAGCTGCTGTTTCCTTTGTCACGACAACAAATACACGTTCATCAGGAAATCGGTTTTGTTTATCTCTACCGTGTTGTGTGTTTGTGTGTTTCAGAGTGGATAGAAGTTGAACCAGCAGCAGGATGCCCATCCCCCCTCCTCCTCCATCACCAGGGGGACCTCCACCGCCGCCCACCTTCAGTCAGGTGAGGAACACACACACACACACACACTTATCCACCCTGCTCATAACTGGTATCAACATCTGTTTAAACAGATAAGAGTGGTTTCACCTGCAGACACGCCTCAGGGCAGCATTGTTCCCCGGGTGTTTGCATTACAGTGTAATAATTACACACTTTATTAGGTGCTGAACACACATAAAGGAGCAGTGTCAGGATGCTAACAAACATCATGACACCAGCTTGACCCAATTAGCTGATATCAGTAAATAGTTCCACTGTGACTCTGGAACCACCTGATCTGATACAGTGTCCAACTGAACCAGAACATAACAGTCACCGTCTTTTAGTCAGTGTTAAAGATGAACATCATTAACCAGCAGTCCTTTCTGTTGCCCCCCTCAGGCCAACACCAGCGCTACAAAGCTTAGCAGGGAGGAGGTCAAAGGTCGTGGTGATCTGCTATTAGATATCTGTAAAGGCACCAAGCTGAGGAAGGTGTCGGTGGTGAATGACCGCAGCGCTCCTCTCCTCGACAGTAAGATTCAAACACCAAAGAGCCAAACACGTCTCACAGAGCACCCATATATTCGCTTATACCAATACCTGCACCAGCAACCGAGCCAACCCAAACAGCAGGGGGCACCGTCTGACGAGCAGAAGATGACAGCTGGAGAGCAGAGCTCTGCTCTGTATCTAGAGAGTAAGACAAAAATCATTCTGTAAACTCCAGGCTGACTGCTGGAGGCTGAGGGTCAGAGGTCACACATCTCTCAGGTCTTCTGTCCATGGGAAACTCTCTAATCTCTTATCTCAGAGTCGACTCTAGAGAGTTTGGTTGTCCCAGGACATGACATGTACAGAAAACCATGTTTTCAGTGTGTGTTGAACAGTTTGATGCAGTGATTTGAGACACTAAGACACAGAGTACACACATTCTGTCACAAACACTGATTGTTCCACAGACGTGTGTCCCTGTGCTGACTGGATGTAAACTGTAGGGGGCAGCGTCTGACTATAATTAAATGTAACATGACTCAGGTGACCTGTTGAGTTGTGAGACGTCACAGTTTAAATAGGAGGCTTCTCTTTAACAACAGGCTGAGGCTTTGTCCACACCGATACATTATGATTTCAGTCGAGAACAACAAATGTCACATGATCTCTCAGGTGTAAGCAGGAAGCAGTTGGATGCTCAGGGTAAGAAAATCCTCCGATGGAGGACCAGTGAAGGTGAAAACAGAGCCAGGGTTAATGTCAGGCCGAACCAGATACTGACCCAGAGTCTGACCAGATGATCGTCCACAGTGTGATCCAGTCTTTGTCACCCTTGTTTTTATTTGTGTTGATGATTTATCTTTTTTTGCTCTGACTTCTTGTCTTCTCTCAATCTCACCATGTTGACTGTTAAAATCAGTGCATCAAACGGTTTGTGGTTGTGACATCAGATCCGCAGCGTCCTGCACAGTCAATATCACCTTTCTCACCTGAATCTCATGTGGCATGCAAACTCTCTCTTCACTTATTAATTGATCAGTCTGAAACAGGTAAAAAGGAATAGTTTCTGCCTCTGGCTTCTGTCTTAGAAAACTGAATATGAAAAGACGTCACATGTGACCTTTGAAGAAAAAGATTAATGAAAGTAAGTCACTTGTGATTATCAGAAGACCAGCACAACTTAACTTTGAAAAAAAACACACAATAATAAGAATCTATTCAAAAATTTAAATGTATCTTCTGAATGAAATCAGGTGGATGTAAATGGTTTGTCAGGAGTCACACAGGGACTCTGGTCTTTTAGCTCTAACCACTGATATTAAATTCAGACTTTTCTGTGGATTTCTAAGTGAAGACTTTTCCCTCATCACCTGTGACAACATTTGTTCTTGGATGTTTGTTGTGCTGTTGATGACCAATGCGGCATTGTAGGAGTGCAAACACTTCATTTTACACATCTCACCTCACCTCATCTCATCTCGCCTCTGCTCGTCCAGCGGCACCTGATGTCATCACCTGGTCTCACCTACATCCGACAGCCTCACCATCACACACTGGTCTGTGGTGTCTTGGTAGTGTCCGTGTACTGTAGTGACATCAGGCCATCAAGACGCAGCGTGATCACTCACCTGTCCACTGATTGTGGTTCTCAGAGCCCAAAGGAGGCAGAGCAGCACCTGGAGGAGCCGGTGAGAGTCAGTCAGGTTCTGCTCTACCAACTGGAGGACTGTTCACAGGAGTTCCCAAACTGAGGCCAGTCAGTGGTGAGAAGTTCTATCATGTTTTATTTTTTTCATGTATTGATTTGATTATACTAATTTAGTTTTAATAGTTACTGTATTTAATTATAGATATTTTTCTTAATTTCTTTCATCAAACTGTATTTTTTGAAGATTATTTCTTAACATTTTTGTTTCAGTCAGCTCCTCTGGACGTTCGCCCTCCACCCGAGCTGCAGCCCCACAACCTCCAAGTCATCCTCATGTCGACACAGAGAGCTCCTCCCCTAAGGCATCATTGCCATTAGAGATGAGGCACTCCCAGCATCCTTCACTCCCCATCTTGGACTCCTCGCCCTCCTCTGCTACTTCCACCCCATCCACTGGCATGAAGCACTCGTCCTCAGCACCTCCTCCGCCTCCTCCTCTCTGTCGTCGTGGTAATGCCTCCTCCTCTCCCACCGCATCCTCTTCTTACAACAGAGAGAAGCCCCTCCCTCCAGCACCACACAACACCCCTCCCCTGCCTTCCAAACCTCCTCCATCTCCTGGCAGCAGCAGACGCCCTCCCACCTCAGGAGGTAACGCCACATCTTCCACTCCCTCCTTGTCTTTGGCTCCACCCCTTTCAACTTACCGCATCACTAATGGTCCCACAGCTAGCAGCAGGGAGATGGCGCCTGAGCTGCCACAGCGTCACAACTCGCTGAGCAACAAGAGGCCTGCCCCCTCACCTGGAGGCCACACCCCCACCAGGGGCCCTGCCCCACCCCCACCCCCCGCTTCTCCCATTCTTTCCCAACAGGCCACTAACGGGTCACTGCCTGCCGTCAGAGAGGGGCCAGGTCGAGGAGCAGGTGAGATATAATGTGTATTTTTTATTTTCAATGACTTTATTGCTTTGTATTTGAAATATATTTATGTTTCATAGTTAAATTGTTTTTGCTAAAACATATTTATAAGTACTAATATGAAATACTAATAAATATATTTCATTAATTTCTGAGTTGATAACACCAAAATTAGTTTTCCTGTGTATTACCAGTATTTGTCATTATTATTAGTGGAACTGTTGTTATTGTTGTTATTTTGATTCTGTTTTGTTTCCTGTTCATCAGTTGTAATAATCACATGTATTGATGTCTCTCCTCAGCTCCGCCTGTTCCAGTCCAGTCAACTTCCTCAAGGCCGGGAGGCAGAGAAGCCCCTCCTCCTCCTCCTTACAGGATACATGGTAGCCCCTCCATCTCCTCTGATCCCCCCACCAGAGGGAAACCTCCACCTCCACCCACCCGCACTCCCACTGCACCACCTCCACCTCCCCCTCCTCTCCGCAACGGACACTCCTCCTCCTCCACCCCTCGCTCATTTGTCGGTGAGTCTCATCTGATGAGAAATGAACTACTTGTATTAATTAATCCACCGATCAGTTATCCGTTAGTTCCCCTGCGTGGTGTGACTGATCTAAATTTAACCACATTACATTGTGGTTCTTCAGTTTGCTGAAAGAGTAAAGTTGAATAATGTATGAAATAAAAATGGAAATCTTAATAGTTTGCCCTGATAAAACATTAAGACTCATTATGACTGAAGCAGGTGGTTGAGAGAATTGTGTTCAGCCTTTATCATCATCTCCTCTTGTCTTCATTCTTTTTCTTCATTTGTTCTCTGTCAAAGAACAAACTCTCCCTTTTTAACTGAGCCAAAAGTCACATTGTGTCTCTTATCGTCCTGCAGATGACTTTGAGTCCAAGTATTTGTTTCATTCTCTGGACGATATACCTCCACCAGAAGAATACAGACAGTTCACCAAGATCTACCCCAGCAGAGCGAACAGAGGTACGCTCAGTTCTGACCTGCTTGTTAGATGCGCCTCAACAAAAGTGCTTAAATGAATTTATTTATTACAGCTCATATATGTTTCCTTAACCCACTGGTGTTGTCTGTTGTGTTTAAGGATGCAGATGAACACACAATTTGCATCTCTCGAACATGAAATGAAATGTGAAATGTGTGACATATACAACAAACAGATTTAAACAAAAACATGACAAGCCATTTTAACATGCTATTCATTTTGTCAGTTTCAGTGATGAGGGGAGCTCCTCCACTGCCTCCTGTTGGGAGGTGAAGTATGAACCACAACACACGCACGCACACACACACACACACACACATCCAGACATCCTCCATCCTGTCTGAAGACATCTGCAGTGCCCATGTCCAATTACCTTGTTTATGCTGACAGCCCAGAGACAAATTGACCAATCCTGTGTCTGCACCGTCTAACGTTTATGTCAGGCCGAACATCTGATGATGTTAATGACAGAAGAAGAACGGTATGTCCAGCAAAAGCTGCATATGAACATTTTGAAAATATTGTCTTCTCTTATATGAATATGTGATTAGTGTTGTGATCAATCACAGAAATCACCAGGTAAAATCTAGTAGACCACAGGTAAACGAGCTGGTGGTTATTTGTCAGGATGTCTGTCAGTCTTGCGCTTTATCCTCGTCAAGGTGAATGTCACCTTGAATGCTGAGCAGTGACACTCAGAGACTTGAGAAGGATCGACAAAGTCTTCAAAATGCTGACATTTTCCTTTTAATAGTCATTATTCAGACATCCTAGTGAACCATGGGGACAGTCTGTCTTTCAGTTACCTGGACCTGGATTCAGATGCACTGAGACTGGATGAAGAAACCTGTAAATACTCTTAATCATAATCTGACACACCTATCCTGGTGAGAAGTGCTTTATTTTGGTGGGACTTGATTGGAACTTTGTGTGTAGGACAGAGAATAAAACATGTACACTTGAAAAGGTCAAGTCTTTAAGTGCCAAGATGGACCGAAGTGTACCTGACAGACTCAGCGGGACCTGAACACCGACCTTGTTGCATCTCGACGTCCTGACGCAAAAGGACCATCCACTGCACTGCGTTTGGGGTGTGAGCAATTAAATAACTTTCAAAATAAAGTCATAAAATTCAGGTGGAACATGGTGAAATGCAATTACAAGAAAAATTAAAAATATATAATGAGAAATCTTGGAGTTGTAACATTAAATGCAATTTAATTTATTCGTGCTCCAGCTAACAGATGATTCTAATATCAAGCTTTTGATTGTTTTCTCGGACATTGACTGATTGATGATCTGAATAGATGCGGATTTATTTTCCTCAATGTGAGCTCAAAATTCACAAAAGAACAATGAAACCATGTCAGAACGAGTGAATTGGTAATATTATTATTACAGTGTAATTTATAACTTTACAAGAAAATATGTTCAACCTTCATTAAAAAGTTTGAACATCATCAAAGGTAAATTATCCCATAAAAGCAGCTGTCATGATGTTTGATTAGAATCTCAAACAAATGTTGTAGTATTTAGCGATTAAAAGCATACAGTGAACACTTTGCTTTCTCACATGAATTCTTGATATATTCTCTTTGTGTTGTGATGTTACATGACATTTTTTTTTCTGCTCCATGGTTGGCTGTTAATGATATTAGAGATGGAAGGTTTTTTTTAACCAGTTACTTCAAGAATGTGAGATGTGTTTTTATATGAAATTAAGTTTTTCATCTGAAAACGTGACTGAGACTGTGACTTTTTCTGTTTCAGTATTTGGTCAGAAAAGATTCCAGGCATTTCCCTCCATGACCGCTCTGTTTTGCTGTAAATCTCATTGACATGTTATAAAGTGTGAAAAGACTGCGGGACTCATCTGCTGAAAGAGTCGTACTGTCCTGTAGCTTTACATGTTAACTCAGTGTGAAATTGCATGAAATAAACTGTCTCATTAATTTATCTTTCATTTAAAAGATTAAAGAGTAAAAACAGAATAAAACAACTTAAACACCTGAAGTTTAAACTTTGTATTCTAATAAGTAACAATTATGTATTATTATTGATTATTTTGATTTGTGAAATCTTTAAATGTCAATTACAAAGTATTCTTTAAATGTTACTTTTATTCATTTTGTTAGATTGGTTGTTTTATTCAGACAGTTTGAAGTTTCTTTCTGAAAATACGACACAAGTTATATTTGTTCAAAATCGGTGTAGTAACGTTTCTGTACACTGGGGGCGTAGTGAGGAAAAAAACCCCTACTGCCAAGTGCTTCCGGGTTGGTCAGCTTCCCGGAAGCACTCATCTCCCGCATGTGCAAACATCCGCCGCTCTGTTCGCGTTCCGGCATCGTTCTCACTTGTTGCCTCAGGTTGTCAGCTAATCTTAGTCTCTGTCCACAGTTTGTAACAACATGGACGCAGACGTCACTCAGACGCCTCCGCCAGGCGACAGAGCAGCGGCCAAGAAGAGAGCGCGCCCGCCGAACTTTGACCCAGACGCCGAAGAAGAGAAGCGGCAGAGCCACGTGAGGCGCGTGGCCGTGCTGGGCGAGAAGGAGCGCTCGGTGCAGCTGCTGGAGCAGCTGGTGTTCGGGTCAGAGGGCGAGCTGCTGCACAGACTGGCAGAGGTCACGGTGGGGTTCTCTCTGTTTATTGGCGCGTGGTAAACACATTGACCTCACTGTTGTCTACAGGGCGGTTACACAGCGTAGTTCACAGAATGTAAACAGAGTGAAGAGTGTTCATAGCGTTGATGTTTGTGTTGTCCTGTCACAGGACTGTTGTCACTGAGGCTCCTGCTTGTTGGCTCATAATGTTTCTGTGTTGATTTGACTGAACGTCTTCTCCTGTTCAGGAGCAGGAGGACGAGGACCATGCTGGACCTGTGTTGCTGCAGGATGAAGATGAAGAGTCGGAGGATGAGGTTGAGGGCAGTCAGCAGCTCCAACAAACAAGAAAAGCTGCCTGGGTGGATGAAGATGACGCGCTGGACGAAGAGTGAGTGGTTTGTGTTGTGGGGACATTTTGTCCAGGTGTCTTCAGTGGGTTAAGGGTAGGTTTGTCCACGAAATGCGCGTCGGTCATCACATGACCTGCTGAGCTCAGGAGAGAAAACGTCATTGTCACATTCTCTGTCTCCGTCTCTATCTCAGGGTGGACATGAATCATCGTTACCGCAGAGACCTGAGCAGAGGACAGTCTGAGTCCTCCATGTCCAAACAGAAACTGCAGCAGCGAATGAGAGAGCAGTGAGTGAACACACACCTGAACACACCTGTGCACGTTGACCTGTAACCGACCCTGTGTGTAGAGCTGAAGCGGCTGTGTTTCAGGTTTCAGAGGTCGATGGGCGGAGCTCCATCCTGGGCCCAGAGCAGCGGCAAAAAGAAAAAGGGTACAAACAGGATTTAAAGCACTCTCTCTAAATTCCTGCATCTTGGCTCCAAACCTAATTAACTCTTTGCCTCTGAAGCTGCTGACGATGATGACGATGAAGAGGACGATCTGCTGAGGAGGACTGGAAACTTTGTGGCGTCTTCAAACAGTCTGCCCGGCGGCATCCTGAGGGTCAGTGATTCTCCAAAAGATCAATAAATCAGCCTTGTACATTATTTTGATGATGATGACGCGACCGTTCATTTTCTTAACATCCTGACTCAGATGAAGAAGTGTCTTTATGCCAACAATGCTCGTCCATCAGAAGACAGACTGACCACGGTTCAGTTCCACCCCTCAGCTCAAGTTGTCATGACGGCCGGCCTCGACCAATCAGTCTCCCTCTTTCAGGTTAACAGCCAGCCAGCTCGTCCACTGTCTGATCCAGGTTCAGGTGGAACAGATCATGTGACCTTTTGTGTTTCTTCTCTCATCTCATAGGTCGACGGGAAGACGAACCCAAAGATCCAGAGCATCCACCTGGAGCGGTTCCCTGTCCACAGAGCTCAGTTCAGCATGGACGGAGAGATGGTGATCGCGACCAGTCTGAAGAACAAGATGTTCTACCTGTATGACATGATGGAGGGCCGAATCACACCTGTCCATGCCATCAGAGGTGAGTTCACAGAGAGAATGATAAACAACTCTGTATCTACAGCATAATCTATATGTTGCTCTATGATTGGCTCCAGCTGCCCCGCAACCCTCAGAGGATAAGCCACAGATAAGGGATTGCCTTTCAGAATAAAAGCCTGTCTGTTGCTTCAGGTCTGAATGAAGCCAGAGTGAAGGAGTTTTCAGTTTGTCCTGAAGGAGGGACTCTACTCTTCAATGGGACTAATGGATACCTGCACCTCATTACGTTGCGGGTAAGAGACGGGGACAGTGACCTTTTGGGGGTTTTTTTCATACTTTAGATCTTGATACAAACAACACATTTGGAAAAGAATTGAAAGTAAACATGTTTGTGTTCAGACTAAGGAGGTTGTTCGCAGTATGAAGATTAACGGTGATGTCAGCAGCGTCACCTTCAACCAAGACGGCAGCAAAGTCTTTGTCAACTCAGGTGAGTCTGTGAGGTTTGACACCTGTCAGTCACATTATTTATCACTTATCTGCCTGCCAGTCACGTGACACTGAGGTGTGTGTGTGTGTGCATGTGTGTGTGCGTAGAGGAGGGGGAAGTGTATGTGTGGGACATGCGCAGCAGTCGGTGTTTGAACAGGTTTACGGATGATGGCTGTGTGAAGGGGACGTCCATCGCCGCTTCACGAAACGGACAGTACCTGGCCTGCGGGTAAGACACGTCTGTGAAAACCCTCCTGCTTTGTGATTGGCTGACAGTTGTAAGTATTGATGTTCTTTCCTTTCAGGTCTCAGTCAGGTGTGGTCAACATTTATTCACAGGAGACGTGTCTAAATTCGACCAATCCGAAGCCTCTGAAGACCGTGATGAACCTGCTGACCTCAGTGACCTCCTTGAACTTTAACCCCTCTTCAGAGATCTTGGCCATCGCATCCCGAGTGGAGGATGAGGCCGTACGACTGGTAAGATGTCTGTGGTGAGAAAACAAACAGAGACTGAAGACCAACAGTGAGACTGAACCCAGTGTGGTGGCTCTAACCTTGTCCGTGTAGGTCCACCTGCCCAGCCTCAGCGTCTTCTCCAACTTCCCCGTCTCTAAGAGGAAGATTGTATATCGAGCCTGTTGCATCGACTTCTCGCCACATAGCGGCTTCTTCTCATTGGCTAACAACAAAGGACATGCGCCCCTCTTCAGGTTAGTCATCTGCCCATGTGCAGTGTGTAGATTTTTTTATACATTGAAAGTCTAATATTCTCATTTAACATTGGTGCGGTTTGTTCTAATTGGGGAGCAATGACTTGTTAGGTGATCTTAATTTGTGTGTCCATGTTGTGTTTGTTCAGGCTGCTGCATTACAAAGACTTCTGAGGAGAAACTCTGGCTCCGCCTTCACTCACTCTTCAGTGAGTTAGGGTTCGGGTCGGGTGTCCAGTGTTAATGAGGTTAAAAGCTGAAGAATCGCTGTCGGCTGTGGCACAGACACTGAAGATGAGAGCGAGCAGATGATCAGGAGCAGAAGTCAAATCACTCTGTAACTGAAGCAGCAGATAAACTGTGTCTGTCCCATAAACTGAACCAACACTGATCAACACATACTATGTCTATTTTGTTTCTTCCTCTTCCAGACAGCATCGACTTAGTGCTTTACAGCTGATCGATCAGCTGATCAATATCAAGGTCTCACAGTGCTGATTATTTTGTACATAATGCTTATAGGAGTTAAAAACAAATTTAGTATTCAAACTTAAATTTAATTTCCTAAACAAATGGGCTTTTTTGTACTTATTTTTTGGTGCTGACTATGTAAACAAAATGTGTTGTTGTTGTTGTTATTGTTTTTTACCTTTTTTTTTCTGGCGTTAAATTTGTTTCTAATGACATTACAGCAGTTAGAGTTATACAACACTGAGGATCTAGGCTGACAGTTCAGCCAATCACAAGCCAGGATGAGCAACCACTGAACAGGCTTCACCACCTCACACCTTTACCTACATGAGCGCACACACACACACACACACAATGCAGCAGGAATGCCCTCGGTCCTGTCTGTCCAAAAGATGAAAAATGACAAACATGCGTCTCACCCAGTGAACAGTTCAACACCAAGTCTGACCTGACACTGATGCTGTCTGTGAGCAGAGCATCAGCGCAGCTGCTCTCAGACCAGCTGCTGAAATAAAACATATCCCCCACAATGACATTTAAAGACGATGAAGCTTTGGGTTTGGTTCTGTGAATAAAACGAACAACTCACAAAAATAAATCCACCAGCAAAACAGTTTCTAATATTTTGCACTTTTGTGCATTTAAACAATTTTTTTATATTTGTATTGCATTCATATACATACATTTTACTTTAGATTTGCTATAGATATATTTGGTGTATTTGTACTTTCATCAGTCATTGCATTTAAAATCAGTAAAATATTTAATATTCAACATAACAAATGAATACATGCATGTTACTGTGGAAATATTGATAAACAAAAGTCATTCAAAACTGGAAATAAAAGTACAATGCAAAAAATATGTATTATTATCTTATAATACAGTATGATCTGAATGAGGAGAGAATATATTTATTTGTCTTTTGGTGTTAAGTTGTTCATTGTTGTTATTATTTCACTTCACACATCTATTGACTGTGAAGGTGATTCAATTATTTTTCTTCACTTTTCAGAGCAGTGCGACAAACATCACCTGTAAACTCAAAACTCACCTGACAACTTTCCACACCTGCCATCATCGCTGAGTGAGGCACCGCCCACTGGTGACGTCACGTGCAGGCAGTAACCTGAGTTTCAGGATTTCAGAAACAGCCGGACTTGTTGAGAACAAGGTAAGAATCTGCTTCTCTCTGAAGAAACATCTTAACTGCAGAACCAGGTTTTATGAAGGTGAATAAATCTGTGATGAAAAGTGGTGGTGTTGAAACTGAATTTTAGTTTTAACATAAAAAAATGCCCTCAGCAGTTAAAGTTGATTCTAGTTTGGTTTCACCTGTTTTCTTCTTCTGGTTTCAACCCATTGAGACTTCCTGAAAGATCCCAGCACCTGTTGTTCTCAGCTGTGATGATCAGCTGAGTTTCAGGAGGCCACATGTGACATGTGGATCATCACACCTGCGCTGTCTCTTCTCAGACATTCACATGTGTCAGGTGCTGTTGCTGTGGCTAGCTTAGCTTAGCTTAGCTGAGCATGCAGCCTGGACAGTAGAGGAAGTAATATTTCATACATGTAAGAACTGCTTTAAAGATGAGTTCAGTGATGATGAAATAAAGATGTCAGGAGATGACAATGAAAATGTTTCAAGTTTAAAGTTATCACACAGTACGCAGGCCATACGTGAAGTTATTTGTGAATTTGAAAATGTTGTGTTGACATAATTAGAAGAGTAGAAGGGTGTTGCTCCTCCGATGAGCTACGCTGGTCTCAGCCAGTTTATTTTGTTTACAGTTTATTTTGGAGCTGTTGATCCAGAGATAGTGAGAAGATCAGCTGGTCAATCAGCCGCTGTTAATGTCAATGTCAATAAATATAATATAGATTTACATCTGAAGATCACAGCAAACCATCTAATCCACTGTTCCCTGAAAGGCCCAGCTTCCAGAAGCTCGACAGAAACACAACACAAATGACTTGAGTAACAAGTATTCAGCAGCTGAAGAGCATTGTCCCCACTCCTGTATTCTTCATACAGGAACATCACTCTGTTCCATCAAAACATCAGCTGATTTATTTTGTACTTAGAGAACAGTTGCCAGTCATCAGGAGCCCAGATCTGACAGGAAGGAGTCACATTTTAACTCACAATATGAATTTGTTTTTTATTTTTAAAGTTCCTGTCTTGCTTTTCATTTCTGCGGAAATCTGTCTCCTGCGTCTCTGATGTCTCACCGTTGAACCTGATGTGGTCTCTGTCCTCTGATCTGTCCTCTGATCTGTCCTCCAGCAGCAGCAGTATGACGATGGCGGAGGCAGCGGCTCCAGAACTCTTCTCCGAGCAGGAGTTAACCTGCTCCATCTGTCTGGACCTTTTCAGTGAGCCAGTCTCCACTCCCTGTGGACATAACTTTTGCCAGGTAACGTCCAGACTCACTCACCTGAAGAACAGTGATCAACACACTGATCAATATTTCTCCTGATTGTAAACGAATGTGGGAGTCAGTTATCACAGTTTTATTCTCATATCTTTTAATGAACAACTCTGTCTCCTGTAGTCTGATATGAAAACCCAGAGTTAGCTGACCTCAGGTCAGTGGTCAAGCCCTGGTGCAACAGGTGGCATGAAACCTCAAACAGTGCCCTCTACAGGCTATGATATCGTGTTAAAGCAGCCACGCCCTTCATTGATCGATGGTCTGTGGTTTCTTCTACTCCTTCTTTGTAGGCATGCATTGGAGGTTACTGGGCGTCCAGTCCAGTCTGTACCTGTCCTCTGTGTAAACATCAGTTCGAAGAACGTCCTCAGCTCAGCGTCAACAAAGTCTTCGCTCTCATCGCAGATAAATACAAAGTTGCTCGCTATGGAGCCGCCGGGGCATCGATGCCGGCCATGAATGGGATGCAGGGCGACATGTCGACAGCCACACACGCCAGCAGTGTTAATCCATTCGTGAGTGCAATGGCGACGGGGTCGGGTGAGGAGGCGGTGTGGTGCGACGTGTGCACAGGTGTGAAACAGCCTGCCGTCAGCTCCTGTCTCACCTGCACTGCCTCCTACTGCAAAGAGCATGTGCAGCCTCATCACATCTCAGCCTTCTACTCCAAACACCCACTGATGGACCCTCTGGAAGCTCTCAAGGGACGCACCTGCTCGATACACCGCCGCCTGCTGGAGGTGAGTGGAGATGCACTGTCAGCTGGAAGGTGAAAGCTTTGGAGAACATTAGTAAAGCTACTGTTTCCAAGGTCAGGAATGAAGCTTCCAGGTCAAAAGTATAAAACTGTAATGATGGATTTGGAGATGAGATGATCTGTGGCATCGATTCTCATGAAAACTCCTCTGACTTCTTGATGTGTTTACCTGTCCAGGTGTACTGTCAGACATGTGAGCGTTGTATCTGTGCCATTTGTGTCCTGGAGGACCATCGAACACACAAAACTGTTTCTGTCCAGACGGAGAGACTAAGCAAACAGGTAGACACAACAGAGACGTGATCTGATCGCACACATCTTACATCACCGGCCTGAACACAACCAAAACCGAACACTGTGTCATTCGTCCAATAAATGTGTTGGCCTCTTGTTGACTTGTGTGTTCAGAAACAGGTAGCGAGGACGGAGCAGGAGATCCTGAACAGGATCAAAGAGAGAGACATCCATTTGACACAGCTGAAGAAGAAGCTGGAGGGAGTCAAGGTCAGAGCAGAACCTCTGCACTCACACCTTTCACAGGAGATTCAGGTTTGAAGCTCCATTATGTTGTGATTGTTTGGTTACAGAACTACGCAGACAGAGAGCGACATGAGGTCGAACACCTGCTGGATGAGGTTTCCACGTCTCTGGACCGGATCCGGACAGAGGTGGTGGGCGGGATTCAAAACCAGCTGGACGCTGTAATGACAAAGGGGGGGGGGCTTGTCAGCCATTTGGAGTCGGAGCTTTCCCAGCTGATGGACAGGAGAGCCACGCTTGAGGTGCAGGCCATCAGTCAGGATCACATTGGCTTCCTACAGGTGAGAGCTGAACACCTGTCATCACGCTGCCCTGTAGGTGGAGCTTAAACTGCTTCATGCTTTGTGACAGAAGTCAGCTGCAGTCACAGTGAAACGTCTGTGTTGTTCTTCTTCTGATATTGTTTAATGGTGGACGGCAAACATCTTCTAGGTGCATCATCGTCACCACCTTCTGAATTCTGAAACACACACACACACACACACACACACACAATCACCTAGGTCTCTGTCCTCACTGTATTGTCGCCTCTTCAGAGTTTCCAGGAGGCCACAGCTCCTCTGGCTGACGATCAGCACCGTGAGATGGACGAGGATGAGTTTTCCCTCCACTTCCATCTAGCAGAGATGAAAAACTCATTGGGCGAGGTGAAGGACAAGATGGATGACATCAGGATGGGGGAAGTCCGGTCCCGTGGATCCCGAGGCTCCTGTGAGTTAACAGCAGTTTGCCATTTAAATGTATCAAAACAATGTGTGATTGTGCGCCTCATGGTTTGATGTGTGTCTCAGTGTCATCCACAGATCTGATGGCAGCAGAGAGCATGATGAGTCTGAGAGGAAGCACTTCCAATCTGAGGAGGAGTCAGTGGACTCTGAGAGGTGTGTGTGTGTGTGTGGGGGGGGGGGGGTCATTAATGATATAAATACAGCCAGGAGGCCTTTTATTTTGAAAGGATTCACTGTGGTTTCTTGTTCCCCTGCAGAGCCGAAGAAGAACAAGTTACTGTCAGGTTGGGGTCAGACTTCCTTTTTCTTTATTGTCTTTTACAGCGTCGTTGTTTTTTCTTCAGTGAAATAATCTGTTCTTGTTTTGTCCCAGCACATAAAAAGGCTCGAGTCTACATGGGTGAGAACAGATTCATTTTTCTTCAGCGATATCTGGGTTTTTGTGTCAAAAAATGACTTTTTCTTTTTTTTTTTTGAACTTCCAGAGGACGTGACACTGAACCCGGTGACGGCGTATCCATTCCTCATCCTGTCTGAGGACAGGAAGCAGGTGAAGCGTGGAGAGAAGCTGCAGTTCTACAGGAACAGTCCACAGAGGTTCGACGTCTGGTCGTGCGTCAGCGCCAAGGAGGGATTCAGCTCCGGACGTCACTACTGGGAGGTCAGACACCTTCTGACAAAGGTCAAATGTCAGGACACGTATGTGCTGAGTGTAATGCCTTCATCTTTGTCAGGTGTGCGTTGGTGACAATAAGGACTGGAAGCTGGGCGTGGTCAGTGAGTCAGCACAGAGGAAGGGTCTGTTTGACATGAGTCCTTCTAATGGATACTACGCCATCTGGTGGGGCGGCAGCCAGCTGAGAGCACTCACCACACCACCTCTCACCAAGGTCTGAACAGTAACTGTCACTCCCTGTCTCTCTGTCGGCTTTTTAATGACAGACAGTAAGACACTTTTATAGAATAGAATAGAATCAGAATCTGAAGCCGGTGCGTTTACACAGACAGGGAAATAGATATTATTGTTCATGTTGTTGCCAAGAACAGAGATAAAACTAAACACAGTGGTTGTGTCTCTCTGTGAGAGAACATGTGTTACTGGTGTGTCTGAGCTATTCAGACCAACTTCAGGCTGTTCATGTTTGTCTCCGTACTCCAGGTAAAGAATTCCGTGAAGCTGCGGCAGGTGGGTGTCTTCCTGGATGTGGACATGGGTCAGGTGTCCTTTTACAATGCAAAATCAGGCTCTGAGATTTACAGCTTCACGAGATCAGAGTTCACCGAGAGGATGTTTCCTCTCCTGGGGACTGGAGACAAAGAGGTCCCTCTGATCCTCATGACCACGCAGCAGCACCTGGCCTGAGGGGAACAGAGACGTGAGGAGACGAGACGTCAACAAACAAGGAGACATAGACGTGAAGGGTTCGGACATCAGGTCAATCACAGTTTCTCCTCAATAACAGATTTGTCTGTTTACGTATGTGACAGACATGTAAACATTCAGCAGTGCATCACTGCCGCCATGACAGGAAACAACACTGGGACGTCTGACTGTCTTCACATTTAAACACAAAGCTGTCAAAACAACAAAATCTGAAGATATAAACCAGATTATTGATCCATTCCTTTATTAAACTAATTAGCAATTCAGTGACAAAATCAGATTTTTTTCAGCTGAACAGAGAAACTTCATTCACCACACAAACACTCCTGAACCCTGCTGATTGACTTACTGTCTATAGACAACCTGAATAACTAACAATAATTGACAAAAGGACAAAAGAATCTGTGAATGTGATTAAAATAAGAAATAAATTCCTCATGAAAAGAGAAAACTGTTTTTTATCCTGCTGAAAACAACACTTTGCTCTGTGAACACATGAATCTGACTGACTGTATAAAATTAACTTTATCACGCCTACGTCAAGTATAATCTGTCGTCATGAACGTATGACATCAACAAAATTTACATCCGATCGAATGTTGCCTTATTGTTACATTGTGGTTATTTTTACAGATTTTTCTTAAAGTGTTTTCTTCTTGGTAATAACAGGTCTCCGTGCAGAGTAATCAGTTTGACCACAGCAGTAACTAGTGGAACACAGAAAGGACACTGACCGCGTGTGTAACTGCACGATGATGCTGTGGTGGAAAAGAAGAAGATGTTCAGCAATGAGGTTGATGTTAAACGCTGTTTACATGCGGGAGCTGCTGGAGGAACTGGACACAGGGGGTTTGATGTATGGCAGAATCGGATCTCCTAGTTTGAGAGAACAGATCGGGGGTTAGTTTTATTCTGTCATAGGTGAACCTGACACTGATCCACTGATGACCACATATCAACGCTGATGATGTGATTGGTCAGTCCCAAGGGGCAGGGTCAGTTTCGGTGGTGATTTACAAGCGGGATAAATACAGATCCGACTTCAGCGTACAGAACCCAGGCGTAAGACGGTTCCTCAGGGTTAGTCCTCGTGTTCATGGTGAATGAGACAAGCGATTACATGTTTCTGGTTTGTTCATATGTCAAACATGTTCCGATGGTCCCAGATGTTTAGTTTTGTCTTCTGTGAATCAGGTGACTCAGGTTAGGACACTGGGACATGTCCTTACAATTAATCCAAATGTAACTGACTCGGTGGACAGTGTCATGTGGGGAAGGAAATTGTAAACAAGAAGTAATTGATTTCAGAATAGTTATAATCATTCAAGTCCATATTTTATTTAACATAAATCATATTGCAGTCAATGTGAACAGCTGGGGTTTTAATATACATAATAGAATCAAACATTTTAGGCCCCTCCCCTCCCCTCCACCCCCGCCCAAAATGTGAAAACCCACCCCTTTCCCATAAACCCCTTCCATCCTGCGCTCCTTTAAAACATATTAATCACCCCCCACCCCCATGACAACACAATCATCTGACGGATAGCTCTGCCCCTTGATGCTGAGTGTGTGTGTGTGTGTGTGTGTGTAATTTAGCAGCAAACTCCTAACTAATCAGTCCTTCTAAACAAAAAGCTGTGAGCAAACTCAAGTGTTGTGTTAAATTCACTGCAGTCCAGTGAGGTGAGGTGGACCTCAACACCGCTACCGTCAACTGGCTGCAGATGATCACATGACTCTGCTGATCACCTGCAGCCTGGTTTGGATCAACCTCTGGAGTGACTACAGTTCAATAACAGATTTGTTCACCTGCAGAAGATTCTTTAAGGCTCATATCTTTCCACTGACTCACTAACTCACACTAACTCACACTAACTCACACTCTGGTCCTGACCTCATCACCTGCTGCCACTGACGTCTGGCTGAAAACTATCCACAGTTTACATTGGATTACTGAAAGCGCATCTGTACCTGTAGTGACACACTAGCACCCCCCTTAGCACTGGCCAGTGTGCAGGTGTGGAGTCATCTCAGACCAGATGTTGCCGTCAGGTTGGATAGTGTGTCCTCTTACCTATAATAAGCTATAATCCAACACCTTCCCCCGGCTCAGACCCGTACACAAGTCTTGTGTGGGTAAAACTATTTCACATCTCAAAATAAGAGAACTTACATCTTGACCCCCACAAGCCCTCAAATTAGCAAGCTCCACCCACGCAGGCTCAGAGGTGGCTGACATTGCACTTACTTCAAGGCTCCTCCCCCATAGAGTTGCTTCTCACAGAAAATACAACGACGATTCATGGTTTTACAGGCAGCTACATCAAGCTACAACAGCTGTGTTTCATCGTCACTGTGACGTTGCCAGGCAACCGCTGCCGTCAGGCTCTGGGGCTACCAGAGACTGAAGAGCGGTCATCCTGCTGATTGACGAGAAAACTGCTTTTAAGTTTGGAGTTTGCTGCTGTTTACAATGTTTGTCAAGAACAACAAAATGGTGGCAAGGGGGGGTGGGTGGGTGGGTGGGTGGGTCCTGCTGACCACTGGCATCTTTGCCCCACACACAAAATAAACACAAAGAAATCACTTGGGTATCATTGTCATCATTGTCATCATCGTGAGGTGTCATGGCGTCCACTGAATCACTGACTCACCTGAGGAACATTCACTGTCCACCCATACCTGCCCCCCATCCCTCTTCCCTTGTCCCACAGTCCTCCAGCATCATTCCTCGCTGCTGCTGTCGCCCATCTTTTTGAGTCCAGTCAAGTGTAACCCCTGTGGTGTGTAAACAGTTCATTTCTGCGCTTTCAAAAGTAAAACAGAGAGACGTGTGGGGGGAGGAGGAGCCGGCGGTGGGGGTGGTGGGGTCTTCTGGTGTGCTGCCTTATCGCAGAAGCCCCTCCTCCTCCTTCCAACAAGCAGGACTGACGAGGAAAAGGGGGAGGAAGTGAGGAGTGAAGAGGGAGGGGTGAGGGGGAGTCTGGAGGATCATGGGATGCCAAGTTATTTCAGACACCTCTCAAAGTAGGTGGCGCCCACATAGCCGCCCCTCAGAGAGCGGCTGACATTCTGCTCAAAGAGCCGCCGGTTTGTCTGGAGAACCTCTGCTGCCTCCTTGTTCAGGGGGTCCTCGGGGTTTGGCTCCTGCAGAGGGAGGAGGGAACTCGTATTTACATTGTCAGTGTAACCCTGTCTTCATATAGTGTGGCTCAATGTGTGACACTCACTAAAAATAGATACTGTAGACCATAGATGATGGAGTTTATTGTCAACACAGGCTTCCAGTCCTCTCTGAAAAATAAAAACAAATAGTCACTGCACAGAAGGTGAGCAAGAGGACACCGAGTTCACATCACTGACCATCTCCATCCAACTCCACACACCTCAGGATGTTTAGACACACGTTTCCCTCCAGGTCGATGTTGGGGTGATACACCATCGTCTCACACTTCACCTTGGGGGGGTCGTGGGGGTAACCCTGCCCTACCTGAAACGCACATACACATGCACATGCACAAGAAGAGACACAACCACTGTACATCCAACTCACAGTGATGGACAGACAGGCAGTAATGGACAGAGAGACAGTGTGGCTCACCTTAAAGCTGAAGACAAACTTTCCTCCTTTGTAAAACCCCTGTGTGGCAAACAGAAAGCTCACATCACATGACTGCAGTGAGAGACAGCTTCATCATACTCATCATCATCATCATACTCATCATCATCATCATCATCATCATCACCACAGGTGAAGCACTTAACATAAACGATACATGTAATAAAGGCAGTCTCCATTAGGCTGTATAAAAAGGCTGTGTAGCAGGAAGTGAACGCCACCTCATCTGGTGAGATTATGAGTCTAAAGTTAAGGAGGTCATCATCATCAGGAAAGTTGATCTCACACGTCTTTGGGAGGTTCAGTTCATTGATGTCTGACACAGAAAAGACAAAAGAGATCAATTACACATTGGAATTTCAGGCCACAGTTGATCAATATTAGAAATAACACACTGGTCAATGAGTGAAGAACATGTCACTGTAGAATATATAACTACAATCATGTAGTTATATATTTGTTTACTAATGTGTATGTATGGTCAACAAACATTTAGCGTTACGTACAACAGGAATGTGTGTTACTGTGGTGAATTTGGGGTTCAGTTTCAAACCCTGTAGATACAGAAGGTTGTGTAGAAAATCAGTCACAACAGAGGCAGATGTAAACAGATGAACGTGACGAGTTGATGTAACAGTCTGATACAGAAGCTCCATGAGGAGGAGAATAGAGCGTCGTTACTGTCATTACACAATAACCACAATAACCATGACGAGGTGAGAACAAGCAGAATGTGAATCTTTTTTAAGTTTCCATCAGCATCACACAAATCCAATGACATCTGTCTCCTACAACTTCTACCTGTCAGATCTGTCACCAGGTGTTAATGAGATGACCTGATTGCACAAATCTGTGAACCGTGTTTGTCCCGACAGGAAGCGAGACAGACAGGTGAACTCTTGGTCTACCTGCGGTCAGAGGGCTTACACCTGACCAGGGGCAGACAGACAGACAGACAGACAGCTGTGAAACAGAGCTGACACGGCGCGTTAGCCGGTTAGCACTGGACATGGAGATTTGATTTGTGTTGGTGTATGCAGTTAACAGCTAGAAGCTTGTAATGTCTTAGGAATTCGAAGGTTGTTGTGATTAGCCGCATGATAAAGTAACTAGCAGACGGCTCTTAGCCTCTGTGTCTGCGTTCTATTTCCAGCTGTGGCACAAGCTAACCGCCGCTAGCTCACAGCACTCCAGACTAAAGTTAGCACGCTAACAGCTAGCATCGTTAGTTAAAATACTGATTTTTACTCCGTGAGTGTATTTATTGTGTGGGTTGGGGGAGGGTAGCTGCTCGGCCTGCTAGCCGTCCTGTTAACCGGGCCGGGCTGTCGGTAGCTAGCTAGCATACCTTTCTGTATTCGGAGCTGGGCCGCGCTGGCTTTTTTACCCCCGGCTCCTGTTCTGTTTCCTCCAGCAGATTCCTCGTCTTTCTTCTGCTGCTTAAGGGAAAATAGCCTAATCATCTTCAGCTGTTCGGTCAGTGGATGTCGGTGCTGTGTCGCTGCTGTGTGCGCAGTCTGAATGTGTGCTGTGGGCGGCTCGGTCCGGTCTATCGGCACCGTTCTGTGGATGGAACCGGTGCGTCTCAACTAAATACACGGAGGAAAACTGCTAGCTGCTGAGGGGAGCTGGTCGGTTCCTGAAAGACCCGGGTTGATGGTTCGAATCTCCTTACTGAATCGAGAATCACGAGTCCGAGGTCTCCTTTGACTCGAGTTAGCAGACTCACCGCAAACGCCCCGGACTCAGATGATTCGTTTCACTGACTCCACTCCATTCAGTGAATCTAAGTCATTTTACATCAAAGATACTGGATCATGCCCTGCGTGTCATCAGTGACATCATTATTTGTATTGTTATTACTGTCAACATCATCATTATAATTATGTCATTATTTTTTATTATTGTTATTATCATTGTCATTATTATTATGGGGGCAACAACATTGACTGAAGTGATACAAGGGAACCGGATCACTTTAGCGAGTGACTCAGAGTAACCCGAGTCCATAAAATGAACCGAGTCTTCCACCACTACGCTGAGCTAGCATAGCTTGTTAGAGTGCAGGGGAGGCCGGGCGAGGCGGGGTGGGGGGGGGGAACCCCCCCCCCCCCCCCCCCCCGGGGGGGGGGGGGGGCAACCCCCCCCACCCAGACCCCGCTCTCTTTCTGTCTGTCTCTCTCTCTCTCTGTCTGTCTGTCTGTCTGTCTGTCTCTCTTTCTGTCTGTCTCTCTCTGTCTGTCTGTCTGTCTGTCTCTATCTCTTTCTGTCTGTCTCTCTCTGTCTCTCTGTCTGTCTCTCTGTCTGCCTGCCTGTCTGTCTGTCTGTCTGTCTCTGTCTGTCTGTCTGTCTGTCTGTCTGTCTGTCTGTCTGTCTGTCTGTCTCGAGGAGTAACGCAGTCGTGTTATAAAGTAATACATGTGTGTCAGTCAAACGTCGGAGGAAACTGAAGTGTTTGTAGTATTTGTACTGCATCACTGGCATAGCTGAAAACGATACAAGTAACAAGTGAGACTGAAGAGAACAAATTATTAACAAAACATATAAATTCCACTAGCAAGGAAGAATAAACCAAGACAAGGTTAAAGGTCAAGCAGATTAAACTGACCAAACTAATATGAACGGTAACCTTTAGTAACCTCTAGTATTTAAACCTGCATCTAGAAAAAAGCCCCAACCGGGGGGTGAGCCCAGAGTTGAGATCAATCCTGACAGTCTAATATGCAACATGAGGTTATGTATATGTAATGTATATGTAATGTATATGTAATGTGTATGGTAATGTATATGGTAATGTATATGGTAATGTTTATGGTAATGCACCTTGCTGTTTGCCAAATGCTATGAAACAACAGAAGAAGACTCTTTATGCCCAACAGTTAACTCAGTAACTCACAATTTGAGGTTCGGGTTGTGTTTTTCATTGCCGTCATTCAGTACAAACATCTGCACAGTACTACAAGAAATACCACAACCCCCCAAATGCCAGTATACAACTAGTGCATCACGATGTCACCATTCAGAGACAGAATGCATGTTTATTTCATTGTCCGTCGTTTTATCTTTTGTCTTGTTGTAATTATTTCCTCCTCTGCGGAGCTAACAGAGCTAACAGAGCTAACAGAGCTAACAGAGCGAAGTAGGCCGAGCTGTCAGTCATCAGCGTTGATTGAAATCTTTGGTTCATCTGCTTGTAGATAGAGTTGATGTAGTAAACTTATAGTTTGTTTCTGAACAGATGTGGTCAAATGAAACTGCACAAAGAAAACTACAAGCCCCAAAGTGCTAATTCACAGCAGGCGCGTCGTGACGTAGTAAGGGGCGGGGCATGTGTTGAGGTATCTGCCCATAACGTTTCAGTCGATTTAATTTTTTATTTATTGCTCTCTCTTCCTTTAAGGTAGCGGGGGGCGGTGTCTGCGGTCACCTGTGTGATGTAATCGGTGCGGGGGGGGGGGGGGGAACAGCTGACTCACAGCAGACCCCGCACAGCCCCGCAAAACACACGCACACACACAATACACACACTGAGAACAAAAGCCGCGCGCTGCTCGTGACCCGCAACATCGGATTCATGTTTATGCGGTGATCCGCAGGGCCTAGTTCCTGCGGAGGGTTATAAGCCAATGTGGTATTAAAAGAGTGCTCCTCCGGTAAAATGAGCCGTGTGAGGTGTGTTGACCCCCCCCCCCCCCCCCCCCCCCCCCCCCCCCCCCCCCCCCGGGAAGAAACGGAGAGGAACACGTTGTAACGTGCAGTGGAGGGAGAGAGAGCTAGACTCACACAGGGGGAGAGAGAGAGAGGGACGGTGAGCGAGTGGGGAGAGGAGTGAATGGGCACGACTCACTGCGCCCTTCACGCACACATATCGATCAGTTCGGTTATCGAGACGTTCATGCCCCCGCGGCCCCGTTAGCTTAGCCCGGCAGCTAGCCACAGCAACAGAGGCTACCGCGATGGGACGTGTGTGAAGCAGCCCGCAGCTAACAGCAGCCTGGCGGAGAAAGGAACAAGGAAGCGGGCGGCTAGCTGCGCTGCACCGAAGCTAACGTTGGCTAACTGTTGGCTAATATTGTTTCTAATGAGCGACCGAGGAGCATGCGAGCTGATACGAAGAGGTGAGCACCTGCACCCTGGTCCCCGCGCTGTGGACCCGGGGGTCGCCGACCCGTCCCACCGGGTGGACTGCTTTAATGAACACGGAGATAATGAAAGAGGAAGCGTCCTACGAACGGGGGGGCGGGTAGCTAGTGTGCTAACATATTAGCAGCCTAGGCGTTAGCCTTCTAGATACCTGCGGGTGAGGGAGCAGGGAGGGACGGCGTGTCCACACGCAGGTCCGCTTCTTAACTTAATTAGCTTGAGAAACTACGGGCTGCGGTGTTCTGCTTCGTGGACCAAGTGTCGGGCACCGTGACGCGCTAGCTGTTAGCATTAGCTTCTCCAGGTGGTGCCAGTTGCTCATCTTTCTGATTCCCTTCAGGGCTGAAAACGTTGAAAGAATCAGTCCCTGAAGAACAAGTGCTTTGACTGCGGCTCCTGGCACCCACTGACACATCACTGCTCACAGAACATTACATGGTAACCGTGTTGATAATCGATTAACCGCTGTAGTCGTTTTTCTTAAGCACAAGAGTGAGGAGTGTGATGGGAGGTGGTCACGTGATACAACAGAACACCTGAACCAGTTACATTAGGCTCTGAAGCCACTACTGTTACTGTGACTGTGGTGAAGAGCAGGTTGTTTAGTTGTTGTCTTGAATGCTCCTCCTGTTGGAGACACACTGTTCAGTTAACTGTTTTATTGTCTCATGTAAAAACATGAACATATTGTTAAACTACTGGTGAAACAGCCGACTGATGAAGCCGTCTACGTTGGCTACAGGTCACATACCTGTCTAATTGCTGAAATCAAAATGCCCGTTTTCCGTGTTAATCAGCTTTTAGGCTTGTAACAGTCTGGAAATCCTCACAGATGATATGTCAAATGATTAATCAACTGTACATCTGAAGGATGGAATTCGTCTCTTCGGGCTGTTGGACATTCTAACGAACACGTCTTTCTCTTGTCAGACATTTTTTTTACCGCAGTCTCATAAATAGCTGGTTGCTGATCAGGATACTGGAAAGTTGCAGCCTGTTAAGGGGTTTTGGCACCTGCAACATCGACAGAAGTTCACTGTCATTTTAAGTAAACATTAAAAATCTAATTTAGTTTATGTTTGTGTTGCAGGACAACACAGATCATGTAGAAGTGGACTGTTTTAGGGATCTCCACACTTCAGTTCAGAGAAAATGAAAGGACGACTTGTTCACCTGAGTGATGTCCAGAGTTAATCTCTGATGACTCACTGTTTAACCACTGGCTGCTCAAAAATCAAATACTTGTTTGTTGACTGCCTGTTGCACCGGGATGGATGCATTCGATTGGACAATTATGAGGCACAAATGATGTTTTACCTGTTGCAGTCTAATTGTTTAATTGAGTATCATTAACGACAAAAAATATTAGCAAATGCTCTGTATAACATTGTAACCACATAGTGACTTTCTGTGCTTGTCTGCTGCTGGCCTTTTGCCGTGCTCTTTCTTTCTGTTTGCAGCTGACTTGTTCCGGGATGTCGGGCAGTAAGGCACTTGGTGGGGGGGCTGGCGGGGGGGCAAGACGCAGGCGGACGCGGTGCCGGCGTTGCCAGGCCTGCACGAGGAACGAGTGTGGAGAGTGTCACTTTTGCAAAGACATGAAGAAGTTTGGAGGGCCTGGTCGGATGAAGCAGTCCTGCCTCCTGAGACAGTGCACAGCGGTGAGTCCAGAGCACACACGCGTGTTGGATTGACTGTACAGTTGGTGGGTGGGTATCTTCATGCTTAATGGCTGTTGCCAACCAAAAGGCATGTCACACCAATGTGGGTCACTTGGTTTCTCTGAGCTTAAGTTAAAAAGTTAAATAATTTTGCTTTTTTGTGTGTAGATATGCGAGTCAGAGACGTCACATACGGTGGCTTGGTTTGTAGAAAAAAAAGGCGAATGATCCTTTACAGCTGAGCGCCACAAAGCAGCTTCTCAGTGGAAATAAGTAGAGCTGAAATGGTTACTCGAGTAACTGGTTACAAAAAATAACCGATGCATTGTGACATGGATGTATGGCTTTAACCATGGTACTCACAGCCATGGTTAATGAGGGGGAGGAGCCAGAGCAAGGGTCTGTGTGGTGGTGCTTTTTCATGAGGCGTTTGAAAACTGCACAATGTTTATTATGTTTATTCGAGACAGTTCGAAGGGGAAAGCAATTAATGACACAATCACAAAATTCAGACTCAGGGCATTGCAGGAGTCTGACACTGTTTATTTACAGTTTTATATTGTGTGTTATCTGCCTGGTACCTGCCTGCTGTCACACAGAATCATGTGTCACCTGAACATATGTTAACTATCGCTGTTTGTAATGACTTGTTAGACACATCAACAGTATTGGTTGTTTGTAATGAATTTCATACCTCTAACCCAGAGAATGATCAGGATAGGGCAGAGACACTGAAAGTGTCCGTTTTATTTTTTTATTTATTTGTGTCAATTCTTCAAATAGCATCAACTAAGAGCTGGGCCCAGCAGGCAGTGATGCTGGGTTTCCACAGCAACCAGAAATTGTTGCAGGAGCTCTGTGTTCTCTTTGGTTCATGGTCCATTGCCATGGTTCTTCAGGTCTGAAGAATATAATGTAATTATAGATTTGTGTGTGTGTGTGTGTGCACGCGTGTGTGTGCGTGCGCTTGGAATTGAGAAATAGAAAAGAGAAATGTCAAGAAATTCCAATTATTTCAAATGATGCAAGTGTCTTTATTAACAGTTTAAACTGTAAATGTCCCCCAAGCACTTATCCACCTGTGACCACTGAACATCAGCAGTGCTCAGTATATCTTCTTGCTGTATATACGAAGTAATGAAGATAAAACTCTAATCAGCTCCGAACAGTGACAAACAGTGTTGTATCTGTCTGACTCTCACCTGTGTCTGTTTCCATACAGCCTGTGCTGCCTCACACGGCGGTGTGTTTTGCATGCGGGGAGGCAGGGAAGGAGGACACTGTGGACTCAGAAGAAGAGAAGTTCAGCCTCTGTCTGATGGAGTGCACCATCTGCAATGAAATCATCCACCCCAACTGTCTGAAGGTTTGATCTGGACTCCTCCTCCATTACTTCTTCTTCTTCTGTCAAGTGAGGAGGAGGAGCTCATCCCCTCAAAGAACAAACAGCTCTGATACATTTTCTGTAAAGATTCCCTTTTTTTCCACAGTATATTTTTGAAACAGTCCCCATGGAGACCTTAGAACCCTTTGCTGACCTTAGAACCCTTTACATTACAACGCATATGATGCGTTGTAATGTAATGTGATTTTGCATTAAAGCACCCAGAGGTTGTTTTCCTAACAACCATAAAATAGCAGTCATTCATTTATGTTCTACCACTTATCCACGTGGAGTTTCATGTGGGGGCAGACGGGGGGCAGAAGATGACATCGGGTGAGAGGCAGGGTACACACTGGACTGTGTGGCCAGCCAATCAAAGGGCCAACATGTATGGAGACAACCACTCACACTCACATTCACGGCTTCCCCCTGTTTATGGACTGTCGGAAGAATCTGTCAAAACACATGCAGACACAGGAGAACGTGCAAACTCCACACAGAAGACACTGTGTACTGTGTGAATCAAAAAAAAGGGATATTCTTTAAACACACGTGTCAGGCGACAACCACCACACACACACACACACACACACACACACACTGTGTAGCTTGCAGGAACAGAAGGAGAACTGATGTGTGGTGTGTGTGTGTGTTCCTCCCTACAGATGGGAAAAGCTGAAGGAATTATCAACGATGAGATTCCAAATTGCTGGGAGTGTCCTAAGTGTCACAAAGAGGGAAAGACCAGTAAGGTGAGTGAGACTCGGGTCCTGCATCAGTAATCAATCTTCCAAATGATGGTTGACACTTTGGTTTTCTTACCTTCTTGCTTCTCTGTCATTGTTCATGTGTAATGAATGGCTCGTACATGAAAAGACCTCTCTCTGTTTACAGGACCAGGCTGATGGGTCAGGGAAGCGCAGGCTGGATAATGGGGAAGTAGGCCGCTGGAAGCTCACAGATGACCCTCCTCTGAAAAAGAAGGCTGCTTCCTCCCTAGAGGAGGGGACAAGGACAGAGGGGGGACACAAGAGGAAGAAGGAGAAGGAGCTGCCTCAGGAAAGTGGGCCTAAGAAGAAGGTAGAAGTTTTTCTGTCATGAGTTTCATACAGGTTTAACACTGTGCAGCTTCAAGAAGAAAGAAATCTTTATAGAAATCAAAGTAAAAGCCTTGCAGCTGCACAGAGGTATCACTGCAGGGTTTCTGCAGGCTGTAGTGTCGTCATTGCGTGCGTGCGCGCGTGCATGCCTGCGTGTGCGTGTGTTAAGACTCTGAATGACTCTCGTGTCTGTTTCCTTCCAGATCAAAGGTGTCCATGAAAAACGTCTGAAAAAGGTAGGCTTTATTCATTCTTTGGTCTGAGGTCAAAGTTCAGTACCATCAGTGTTTTTAAGTGTCAGTCAGTCCTAGTACACACACACACAAACACATCATCAATCATTATACTCAATGAATATATGAAACCCTCAGCACCCTCAGCACATCATCTTCCTGTAAAGTTTAAGGTTCAAACAGGATGGCAGAGGTGATGAGCAGTATTCCATTCAAACCAGTTAAATATGTCTCCACTGTCCAGCTCATGTTCCTGAATAAGGACAGTAGAAGAAGCTGGTGCCATCAGGGTGTCCCTCTTTTCCAGTTGACATGCCTTTACTTTGTTCTCAGATGTCCGAGGAGACAACTTCCTGTTGACTGGCTAATGGCTGCCGATCATTAAAATGAATTAGAGCACAACCGTTCACTGGGTTCACTGTGTCCCTGAACACCTCCCACTGCAGACTGTCCCGTCTGTCATGTGATCATGAGATTTGATCATTACATCTTAACTTCAGGTGTAAACGTTGTTAATGGAAGAGATGTCTGCCACTCATCTGTCATTAAACCTCTCCTCTTTATTGTCTTTCCTTCAGAAGCCCAAACAGGAGGCAGTGGAATCGAATGGACCCACGCCCTCAGCTGGAGGGGCTGGAGGACTGCAGGGATCCTCCACATCCTCCTCATCCTCTCAGCCCGGAGGCGGAGGGGGAGGAGCAGGGGTAGTGTCCAGCGCAGACCAGCGCTCCCACCACAGAGAAAAACTGGAGCGTTTTAAAAGGATGTGTCTCCTGGAGCGACGACCATCCTCATCCTCCTCCTCCTCTTCCAGCTCTGAGTCCGACTCAGAGTCTGACTCGGATGACTCCCTGAGGGGCGAGCAGGGCGGAGGCTCCTCGCCCTCCTCCTCCTCCCCTGCCCCGGCTCCTCCTGTTGTCTATGGCAACAGCAGCGGGGGCCGTGCAGAGAGGGAGAGGAGTCGTAGTGAAAGGGAGAGAGAAAGGGAGAGAGAGAGACGTCTGGCTGAGCTGGGCTTCAGTGCCAGCGAGGACTCGGAGGTGGAGGGAGGGCGGGGGGAGGACGAGGAGCGGGAGGAGGAGCAGGCTGGCGGAGGGGGAGACAAGGCCCGCCGAAGAGGAGGTGCAGGAGAGCTGGGATTCCTTCCACGAGGACGGAAAGGTGGGCTGCTGGATGGAGATGAGGAAGACACACCCACCTCTGACAGGGTGAGGAAAAGCTCCTCCTCCCTCCCACCACCCTCACCCCTCTCCTCGAATCAGTTGCCTCCCTCCTCTCAGCACGACGGCTTCACGGAAAAGCAGCGGAGCAACGGGCAGGAGGCGCGTAACGGACGGACACGAGGAGGGAGGGAGGGAGGGGAAAAAGAAAACTCCAGCGGAGTTCTTACCAATCACAGACACAGTGGGGGGGGAGGGTGTGGGACTAAAGGAAGTGGGAGTCGTGGCAACAAGATCCGTAGCAACAGCAAAAACCAGGCGTCTAGGAACAACATTTCCTCTACTTCGTCCATCCCTACCTCCAACGGGGAAGGGGGGGCGGGGCTAGGGGGAGGTGGATTGATGATGTCAGTTATGGCTGCATCTCCCTGTTCCCAGCCATCACGTCTTGCCCCTCGCTCTCAGATGATGAAGCGTAGCCCCCCGGCGGTGCCCTCGCCGCCCCGACCCATTCAGATGGAGAGACACCTAGTGCGCCCCCCACCTGCCTGTCCTGAGCCCAGCTGTCTTCCTCTGGACTGTGGTGCCTCACACATAATGACCCGGGACGTGTGGCTCAGGGTCTTCACCTTCCTGAGTCACCGAGAGCTGTGCATCTGCATGAGGGTGTGTCGCACATGGAGCCGCTGGTGAGTCCACAACCGCCTGAGACACTGTGAGAAAACGAGACAGTGAGAGACTTGAGATAATGAGATGCTAAGAGACATTATTTTAATGGTTGAGGCGATACATTTGTAAACATGTGCAGACCTGCCAACGTGTACGCATTCTGACCTAGTACACTTGTAAGATTCCATGTTCTAAAGAACGCGTGTCGTTTGATGTCGCCTTTCGCCAGTGTCAGTCAAGTTATCACCAGGTTGTCAGTGAAGTTGATTTTGCTGAACCACAAAGATTTGCGTGTAAGCGGAGCGCTTCATTTTCACCCAACCACCCCACCCTGCTTCAGTTCAGTGCTGCAAGCAAGCCAGTGAGATAGCTCCTGTCTTTCAGGTGCTGTGACAAGAGGCTGTGGACCCAGATAGATCTGAGCCGCCGGCGCTCCATCACACCCCCTATGCTAAGTGGTATCATCCGCCGACAGCCTGTCTCCCTCAACCTGGGATATACCAACATCTCCAAGAAACAGTTAATGTGGCTCATCAACCGCCTGCAAGGTGGCCACACACACTGCTGATGTTACTCTGTTGTATTTCAGCTGTCGTTGTAAATTTCTAGAGCTCCAGGTTTAGTCCATAATCTTCATCACATGAATCTTAACATGTTGCTATTTTCATACAGTCAGACCTTTTTGTTCTTGACATGTCTGCAATCTGTGTCTCTGACCTGTCTCTGACCTGTCTCTGTCCAGGTTTGCTGGAGCTGAATGTGTCTGGGTGTCCGTGGACAGTGGTCTCAGCTCTGTGTCAGGCTGTCTGTCCCTGTCTGAAGCTGCTGGATCTCAGCAGAGTGGAGGATCTCAAAGACTCACATCTGAGAGATCTTTTGGCCCCCCCACCTGACACCAGAACAGGTGAGACACACACACAGCGTCACTTGACAGGAAAGCTAACAAAACATGGTGACTGATGGCGATTTAATTATCTGTAATTAAATTTCAGACACTTTAATGCTTTCTTTGGTATAAGACCAATTAAATTGTGAAATACTACGTGCATGTACTTCATAACCTGAGGCGTTTCCCTAAGGGACATCAACACTGTCAACCAAATAATGAGTGAAATAAATTCAACTGTAAATTAAAATTTCTCTCAATTATGTGATTTTATTAGTGTTTTAGCTAAACGGGTTCAAAACTCTTCCACTAATCAGAATTTTTTTAAATGAAAGTACAGTTTATTGATCTCTATCGGGGCTATTCATTTCAAATCACGTTGACAGCATCATTCTGAACCGTATTTCACACATACAAGTGATAATGCTTGTCATTAAGGGCCTGATTTACTAAAATCCCTGATTGCGCGTTCAGTCTTTTACACGTGCTATTGGTTTGCGTGTTGTGGGTGATCTACTAAGATTGCTCGCACAATTGATAGCGGATGCAAACGTGGTGGAGACCGGCCTATTTAAATGAGGTTTTTGCGTGTGATACCAGTTTTCGCCATGGAGAACGCAGAAGAGAGTGGCTGCAAGCACAAAATGAAATTTGAAGCCGTCAGTGTGCTCTTCTTTTTACAGCATCACAGTGCGGAGGAGATGAACTCGTGTTGTGCACTACTGAGTACAGGCGTCATGAGGAAGGGATGTAGATGGTATGCACTTAAAGTAGAATATAAACTGCTATCACATATTTCTCATTTAATGTGAGGTATGTTTTTTTTAACGCACCCAAAAGCCATCCATCTCCAAATTCGCCGTCTCTCATCTTTTGAAAAGGAACACTGTTCCTTAAGATGAATAAGTTGTGCACTGATCACGGATATTTTGCCACAACGTTGGTAATGACTCCTTTTGACTCACACACATTTAAAGAGTGCGTGTGTCTGACGGGGGACAAGTTGCACATGTGTGCAGTCTACTGCGCCAGTAATTTTGGGAATTTTATGTATCTTCCCATTCTGCATGACATCGCATTTAATACTTGAGACAGCACTCCGGAAAAACACAGTGCGCTGGACTGATCCAGATGAAGGCGATATGTCTCTATTATTGTTTCTTGCGTCATTCCAAAAATGTTGACGTGAGCAGAAAAGACTTGTTGTCTGCGTCACTTTTCGATGTGCCGAGGCCTCCTTCTTGTTACAACAACCGCAGCAGTCTGCACAGAACTGTGCCAGTTAACACATGCCTTTCAAACGGGCTAAATAAAGGCGCCAAATTAGCGCACTCAATCGGTTTCAGGTTTAGTAAATCACATTTCATGTGCTATTTTAAGCTATTTGCATCTGCTCCGCCCAATATTTTGCGTGTTCTGGCAGAGACGCTCACATTTGCATATTCAGGCAAACACGCTAAATGGACTGCACGTGCTGTTTTGCCCGTTTAAGGGACGCGGTAGTAAATCAGGCCCGAAGTGTGTATGGTGCTTGGGTTTTGATTGGTTGGCATCGCATGCACGTTTGAATGGGCATGATCTGATTAGCTGATGCATAAGTTGCCACTTGAAAGTTTAACCTATTTTTTTGCCTTGAGCAATGCAACACAGCTCACCCACACTTTTCTACAGCACATGACATTACTCCACTCATGTGTATGTGAATGCACTGTACTGCACACATGGCACTGCTGTTGTGAAGGATACTTTGTAATTCTGCAGCCACATGGAAACCTTTTGTTGGCTGAACCTGGGCTGCGGGTCGCCTTTAGCAGGCCTGATCTATAATGTGTTTGTTTTTTAAAATCTCATTAACAACAAGCTCATTAATCAGAAATATATTGAAATATTTTGAATATATCACAATCAAAAAATAATTAATAGCTGATTTAAATAACCCAGAATAATTGATTAAACTTTAATTCAGCAGTTGATCTGTCACATGAAATGTGTAGTTTAAGGGCAGACTAGTCAGATTGAAAGTTTATTTTTTTTTTTATTCAGTAGAATCTAATGGCAAAAGAAATGTTTAAAATCAGAACCTCTTTATCATCACTTACACTGTTCTGATTGGTCGATCAGCTCACGGTGAAGCCAGAGTGGGCCGCTTCCAGAATGTGACAGAGCTGCGATTGGCTGGTTTGGACCTGTCAGATGCGTCGTCTCGTCTGCTTGTTCGTTATGTTCCTCACCTGATCAGGTTAGACCTGAGTCAGTGTGGAAACATCACAGACCAGACAGTTCACATGCTCACCTCCCCCATCTCTCCCCTGAGAGAAAGCCTCACCCACATCAACCTGGCAGGTAAACACACCGTAGATTGTAATCGAATGTATTTCCTGTATTGATTGATTGGTTGGTTGATTGGTTGACTGTACTGAGGCCTGACTGTCTGTGTGTCTCAGGTTGTGTTAAAGTGACGGAGCAGTGCATCGCATTACTGCGTCGCTGCAGCTCTCTGCAAATGGTTGACCTGCGCTCCTGCTCGCTCCTCTCCTCTGAGACTGGACAGCTGCTGTCCTTCCCCTCCCGCACCTCCACCACCACCTCCTCCTCCACCACCACCACTGCTTCAGCCTCCTCCTCCACATCTGCTTCCTCGTCCTCCTCCTCCTCCTGCCCCCCTGAAGAACGAACGCTGCTGAAGAACAGCTAAACTCATCTTCCATGTCTGTGACACTGAAAGCATCGCCTCCCACATTATTTACAATACAGACAGGTGAGGAGGAGGAGGATGTGATCTGTACAACATTATGGTTGGATGAAGATTGTTTTTGGAGGAGGAGGAGCATCTCAGACATTTTTGGGAAAAACATTGTTGGTAAAGAGTTAAAGAAACCTTAAGCATGTACATATCTGTTCTCTCTACAATTTAGGGTGTGTGTATATATCTGTAGTTACCTGTAAATGACTCTTAACCTTTGAACCCCCTCCTCCCCCAACACACTCCTTTTTTTCCTCCTCCTTTTCTTCAATACTTTTGTCCGTCCTTCCACCATGTGACCAATCATCATGACTGGCATCCGCCTGCTTGTCTGTAGCCGGATGGAAAATTCATACTTCATATTATCCCCCCCCACAGGGCAGGAGTGCAGAGTTGTACGTTTGAACCCGGGGATGATATTGAGTTGAAGAAAAGTTAGTGCTAGCAGTTTCCCTTTGCTTCCAGTCTTTGTGCTAAGCTAAACACACGTGTCCGCCTTGTCACCCATCTGAAAGGGGGATGTTCATTGTAAAATGTGGGGTTGTCTAAAAGCTTTTTTTCAATATGAAGTCTGCTACAGTTCACACAGGTCAGGCAAAGGTGATGGATGCAGTTCTGATTGAGTCAGCATTTTAGAGTGAAATAGACGTTTGAAAGGGGAATCAGCTCAGCAGACTGACGCAGACTCAGCATCCCTCAGCTGCCTCCCTTCTTTTCCATCTGTCAAAATTTAAATGTCAACTTTCCCTAGAATAATACCTGGTTGATACCTGATTATTCCTGACGTCCACGTTCTCCTCCTGGTTGGTTCTTATCAGTCAGGACTCGACCAGCAGTGAACACAAAGTGTTGTTAAGGCTTCATGTCAGTAACAGTTTCACCCTGTCATCAATCCCTGCTCTGACTCTTCACCATCACTGTTCCTCCTCCAGAGGATTCTCTGTTGCTGATCACAACAGTCCACTTAGCTGAAGGGTGAAGAGCCTGAGACAGATTGTCCCTCTGTTGGCTCCTTCTGTCTGGGAGAACGAGTCTTTAGAGTCAGAGGTTCTTTCAGAGTCACAGTTGTCCTGTAGTGGAAAGAAAGCAGCTGTTCTCAGTGAGTGTGAGCAGGTGAGTTGTGAATGTAATTAGTCAGCTCAACATCATGGAACTGAACAGACAGAAGATTGACAACCAGCACTTGACCTCTGACCTCAGCCGCTGACGTTAGAACTGCAGGTTGTTATTCAGCCAGTGTTCCTCTGTCCATGAACATGTCCTCTCTGGATTTCTGTCTCCAATCTTTCAGTAAACATCAGACGTGCTCATGTTGGAGTGAGGCCCACACTGTCCCTGTTTCTACTCATTTTGCCAAGCTCAGCAAACTCGACCCATGTATGTAGTGGAGATGACCTGATATCTATTGTCCAGACAGATATGAAATGTTGGACTGTTCCTTTTAACTGTTGTGGATGTTTTGGAGATGGCGCCGCTGCTGGTGATGTCTGTTTCTGTGTGTGTACTTGAAACTGAGCCTCAAATGTTTGTTTGTTTGTTTGTTTGTTTGGGTTTTTTTTATCATTTCTTGTCCTTCCATCGCTTCTTTGCCTGAACTGATTGATCACCTTTTTTCTCAGTAGCATTTTTTTCTTATTCTTCACATCAGGTTTTTGTTTTTTTCTTTTGATGCACATCACAGCTCTCATCCATTCCTGTTAAATCCAAGCCACCTCGTGTAGCAGTCCATCCATTCGAATGGATGTGTGTTATTCTGTGTTGTACGTTGTGAACATAAGTTCCTGTGGTTGAGACTGTGGATTCGATTCTGTTTTCTGTGGAAGCCCAATTCTGCCAGGAAAAGTCACAAGCTGTTAAGACATTCTTGATTTCAAACACATCTGGATTTACTACCTCATTATCATCACATAAGTCTAATAATAATTTAGTATTTTACAACCCATACCCTATGGGTATGATATAATCTGACAGTGTGTTGCAATTATGATTTAATTAGGTCTTTGAAAGTGTATCATGAGCTTAGTTCACCTTTTAATCTTGACTCCTAATCCAATTCATAATTTTTTTTATTTACTGAAATACATTCCTGACTTTACATTTTATTTTTTTGGCTGAACTGGGCTTCTGTAGTTTCTCAGGGGCCTGTCTTATGATATAGATTTCACATTCTGATCATTGTTCATCAGTTTGTGACTTTTACAAAAAACGGTAAAAGCAGTGGATTTTGTCAGGAGAATCAGGATTTTGTCGTCAATATAAACTGATGTTTCTGATGTGGATTTTTTCCATGTGAACTGGACGTCTAAACTGTGGTGGGGGAGGGTCAGACATACTCTACATTGCATATTTTCAAATGTACACACCAACGACCGATCAAACAGCCAATCAGTCATGGACTACACTTACTGTAATGAAAGAACTGTCTCCCTGTGCTGGCTGCCATGTTGATTAGCTGATTGCACATTAGCCACTTTGTTGCATCACCTTTGTTGCTCTGTCGTAGAAACCACTTAACAATGTTGTGAATTTAAAAAAGTCAGAAAATTAGCTCAAGAGAATGAGTGAGAAAATGGATTCTCCCTGCACCTTAGAGCTGCGCTGTAATGATGGTAATGTTAGCCATCAAGCTAACACTAGTTAGCCAATGACACAAATAAACTCTTAAGGTTAAGCTTATGATGGAGGCAGAAATGGTTCGTAAATCACTTGTTTATTTGACCAAGTAAAAATGTATCAACACAGTTTTGATCATCAGTAAAGACATTGTTTAGGCAGGAAAATCTGTTTCTACTAATTTTCTTAATTGTTTCTGGGTCGGAACGGTTTGTCAGTCACTTACAGACATTATTATTGTCATTATTGTTATTACTGTTGTTAGTGCATCATTGCAGTCAGTGCCAAACCACTGATCAGGCCGAGACACAAAACCACCACGATGCAGCCATCATATGAGGTGGTTAAGCGTCTGTCAGTGAGGGGGGGGGTCTTTGTCCTGTAATCTGACACATTGCTCTGCAGCAGATTTGAACTGTTACTCTAACCAGCAGGTTGGTGTTGATGTTTGTTTTAGCCAATGAAATAAATGCCATCAGTGGTTTAATTTCAGATAGCCATGACACCATGTTGTGCCATTAAATCAGCACATCCACACATCACTGTGTAAACGTCTGTTTGGGTCATTTTTATATGATTTCTTTGTATTTTGTTGTCATGTGTTTTGTTTTGTTTTTTACTGTGACATGGGGCTGGCATGTCCTGTTTTGATGCTTCAAACTTCACTTAACAAGTGAGGCGATAACATCTGATAGGCCAATAATCTCTGATTCCCGAAAGCTCTTATCTAATCCGACACCCTGACATATCGCACCCTCTGTACCTTAGTAAAAACTGACAGGGTGATTTAAAGATGCACTGGATCACCTTTTTGCCAAATGTAGTTTTGTGAAAAGGGGCATTTAAACTATGTTTTCTGTTTGGTTTTTGTTCTTTTTATTCTTTGTCCATGACTCTTCCATTGTATTGATGGAAAAAACGAGGATGAAGTTGTGAAAAAAAGTAAAAAGAGACAAAAAGACCAACTCAAGGCAGCTACGTATGAGTGACTACTGTAATATGAACCAATAAAGAAGCAATGGGGTTTTTTTACAGTGCCTGTGTCATTGTGTGTTTCTGTGTGGTGAAATGGAGTTTGAGGTAAATATTGCCTGATGCCTTTACATGTGGTTTTACATTTAAGTGTGTGCGTGTGTGTGTGTGTGTGTGTGTAAATTCCTTGTTCAGACTCGCGCACGTGTTCACCGTGAAGCGCGCTCATGAGAAGCGAACGGGGTCGCGCGGGAGGAGGATGAGTTGAGTCTGTTGTTGTGTTCAAGTGTCCCTCGTAATCTAAACGTCCCACGTTAAAGACGTGTCTTGAAATCAGTTTTTGCATTTTTCTAAAAAAATTAAAATTAAAAAAGATAAGTGACGTTTTTATTTTAGAATTAAATGAAAATTTTGCTGTCAATTACATGACATTCGAGAGGAAGCAATGGCATCATTATATTCGATGAAAATAACTTTTGATTTCAAAACTATAAAAACAAAAGCAGATTTTACATCTAGTACAAAGTAAGCACCATAAACTGTGCAGGAAGTGAAAACGATGAGTCAGTTCATTCAGTTCATTCAGTTCAAGTCTGAGCCTCTTGGAGAGATTGGGAGATGAATACTTGAATGTGTTGATGTTGAACGAAGAGAAGTGGTGATTCTGAGACAGTCGTCTTACATATCATATTTATTTCATTGATAAATCAGTCAGGTTTCTACACAAAAGGCCCTCATGTTTCTGATCTGGCTTCTGCCGTTTGACCTCAGTGTAAAATGTGATGAAATATTTACGTTAGATCTAGGGTTCGACATAAAAGGCAAGAATCACAAAACAAGCAGACTGTTAGTTCCAGGTTAAATACTCCATTGACTTAAATTGTATACGTACATACATGTATGTTTCCCTTTTTTTAAAACATGTAGAACGACGCGTTTCTCCCGGTGTCAGTAAAGAGCGCAAACGTAATTTCCGCTCATGACTCTGCGCACTTTCAAATGTCTGTCTGCCCCTGAATGCAACACGGCCCCGTCACAGTGCGTGATATCCCTCCGCGGGAGAGAGGCGCGCGGCCTTTTCCCTCCCGACAACACAGGATGCGAACGGGCGGAGGAGAAGCTTTGATTCTGTGACCTGCATCACGGACCCCAACGCGTCCCCGCACATCCGCGTGAAAGAGCCGGACAACAGCACCGAGCGGCCGCCGTCTCCTCCCCCATCGACCGAACCGTGGCTGTGAGTGACCGAGCCGGAGGAAGAAACATAATCCCGCTGTGAGCGCTGCGCGGCAACGACACCGTCCGACAGAAGAGAGCGCGCCGGGGCGGAATGGAGCTCATCACGATCCTCGAGAAAACGGTCTCTCCAGGTGAGTCCCGACACCGCAGACACAGCGCGGCCGGGCCCCGAGGCCGCTGGTCGGCGTCCTTGGTGTTGTGTTGGCACGGCGACGGGCGGGTGAAAATCCTGAAGGAGAGAATGCCTCGTTACTACCCAGCTAGCTCGGGATGCTAACTTTGCTAACGTTACGGCCTCAGTTCCTGCTGCTGACTTAGCATTATGTCCGGAGTTTAAACGTGGTTCCCCTCTGTGAACCATCCACCACTCCCCTGAAGCGACATGGATCCGCGTTGTCACGACACGGCGAGGCGGGTTTCCCCGGTGGAGACGGACCTGGCGGCTGTGTGCAGCTGCTAGGTGCCAGCGACCCTGCCCATGCCTGTTGTAGCCTCCATGCTAACTCGTTAGCCGTTAGCTCGTGTCATTCAAACTATCGGCCGCCTGTCTGCAGGCATGTCCCGTCTCACGTTCTCGTGGAGCCGCTGAGAGTAGACGAGAGTCTCTGTGACTGCTGCGGTGATCTCCATCACCTCCATCATCTCCACCACTCCCACTCAATGTTGCTCTGACCGACACATGTTTTCTAAACTTTATTTCTGTCATGTCGGAAACCGGCTACTGCTAGCATGCTAACCAACACCCCCTCCCTCACGGCGGCTAACACGCACACTGAGGACTTCGGCGAGCCTCTGCCGCTGGAGCCGCGTCTCCTTGTCGCAGATTTGAAGCAGCAATGGTGGCGAGAAGCAGCGCGTGGCGGTTAAAGACGCCCGGGCCAGTTTAGCCGCGTCTGTAAGGCTGGTTCCTCAGTGTCCTATCCTGCGTGCTAACATTTGTCAGCCATGATGCTAACATCATACTGATCTCCCCCTCTCCCCAGATCGGAATGAACTGGAGGCGGCGCAGAAGTTTCTGGAGCAGGCGGCGATTGAGAACCTGGTGAGTGGCGGGGGGCTAGCGGGGTGTTTACGGGGTGTTGTTCCAGGTCAGGGCGGAGGAGGAAGTAGAGTGAGTCGCTGCCACAGAGGGACAGCAGCGTGAATGGCGCTGAGGACCCCCCCCCCACTCCCTCCTCCGTTCCCCTGTCGGTCTGATGGCGGCGCTGTGCGGAGGCAGCTGTAGTGTGATGAGAGGTGTGCAGGTGGTTACATGAACACAACTTGTATGTGTTACTGAGGACAGTGTGTGGCTGGATGACGTGCTCACACAGTGTGTTAGTTTTCCCGTGATGAACCTGCAGGCATCAGTCGTCTCAGGTGAAGTCACCTGATCCGCCATGGTTTGAACAGTTTATAAACTGAGTTCAATTCTGAATAGAAAAAATAATCACTCGCTAATTGAGGCAGTTAATGGGATGCATCAACAGTTAACTGAGCCCGCTGTGCTGTCACTGTCACACACATACGTCAGACTGTACCTGCTGTACCTGCTGTACCTACACCGCAGCCGTAACTCATCTGCATCGTGGTAACAGGCAGCCACGTTATAAATCACCTGATAACACAGGATTGTATCGGCGAGTTTCTGCACAGAGAGGAAGTCGGCAGTGGCACTGTACTGTCACCATACGCTGCATTAGCATTAGCCAGCACTAACTACCATGTGAACAGTTTGAACTGTGTCAGCTGTAAAGTTTGTTCATGCAGATGTGTCCTGCATGTCAGATGTCTGTGGAACCACATGCTGCTGTTGCAGTCTCTGATACCATTACTGTGTGAACATGTAACGTTTGTATACAGCGCTGCAGTTTCACAGCTGTTTACTGGAAGTTGTTATTGTCGTTTACTGCTACAAATACTAGATATATACAGATGTTTTATGTTGTTCACTCTCTGTATATATTTGTTTATCAGAGGATTAAATTTGAGTCAGACTGTATCATCACTTTATATGGGGTCACAATCATACACCTGTCAGATACAGTATATAACATGGTATTAGGTTAACTGCACTGGTGCCAGATCTCTTCACCTCTTAACTAATGTACAAAGTGCGGCTATTGAACATCTCTCTTACTAGGAGTCTATTTAAATCAGCCAGAGTGTGGAGAGTTTGGTAATGTGACGTCAGTGGGTCTTTGCAGTTTTTTGGTTAATAGTTAGATATTTGAGTTGATGACGTCTGTGGTGTTGGGATGTGTCGAGGTGAGTGTCAGGTCATGGTGGAGGAAGCAGAGCCAGTGTGGAGCTAGATTGCATCATATCATTTATATGGTGAATGTAGCAGCTTGCCAGCAACCATGACGAGGAGGTGGTCTCCACATTACATTATGTCTGTAGTTTTGTTGATGTCAGTTATTTTATATATGTGTGTGTGTGTGTGTATATATAGTGTACTCATTTTCTAGCAAAATGTGTCATTCAATGTGAAAGTGACTGAGATTTTTATTTTTTATGAATAAAACCTTTATTTTGAATTTTACAGTAATACATTTGTACTACTGGCAGCGAAGTTACAGTTGAAACAGCAGGAGAAGCTGTTAGCCAATCAAGGCTGTTTCTCAGAGGACGACTTACAGGGCGACCTCTGCTCTCGTTAATGTTGATGTCATCCCTGTAATGCTTTTTGTGACCCTAAACGTACAGTTGTCATCTTTAATTATTCAAAATTACCCACAGCCCACATTCCTGGTGGAGCTGTCGAAAGTGTTGGCGAACCCAGGAAACACCCAAGTGGCTCGAGTTGCTGCCGGTTTGCAGGTGAAGAACTCTCTGACCTCCAAAGACCCTGATGTTAAGACGCGCTACCAGCAGAGATGGCTGGCCATTGACACCAGTGCACGGCAAGAAATCAAGAACTATGTAAGGACTCAGAAAGCATCCATATGCATCTCATCTGTGAATTAATCAGATGATGATGATGATGATGATGATGATGATGATGATGATGATGATGGTAATAATAATTGGTTCATTGGTCCAACCCCCTCTGTCTGGTTCGGTCTGTCAGGTTTTACAGACACTGGGCACTGAGACGTATCGGCCCAGCTCAGCATCTCAGTGTGTTGCTGGGATTGCCTGTGCGGAGATTCCTGTCAACCAGTGGCCCGACCTCGTTTCTCTGCTGTTGGCCAACGTTACCAACCCCTCCAGCACCGAGCACATGAAGGAGTCCACCCTGGAGGCCATTGGATACATCTGCCAGGACATAGTAAGTGATGTCTCCCACACTTGCACGTTCTCAAACAGTCTCAGGGTAAGGAGCTTGGGAATACGTTAGCCAAACCCTAACCATCATAGCTGAATGCCTAACCCTAAACCTGAATCTTTTATGATAAGACAATATTTATAAAACAAAACAAAAAAAATGGGTTAGTTTGCAATACATCTGATGATATCTGGCTCCTCAGGACCCAGAACAACTGCAGGTAAATGCCAACCAGATCCTTACGGCCATCATCCAAGGCATGAGGAAGGAGGAGCCCAGTAACAATGTCAAACTGGCTGCTACCAACGCCCTGCTCAACTCTCTGGAGTTCACTAAAGCCAACTTCGACAAGGAGGTACAGAAATACATCCATGTCATACATACATAGATGCTCTCACACACAGGGAGTTTCCCTCTAAATGGAACAACATATCGGCCTCCAGCTAACCTTCTCAGATCAACATTTATCTAGGATACTTTCAGATACATGGCTACCTAGAGGTCATTGTGGTCTTCAGAAGACGTTTTGGTTTACACGAATGTCCATACAAACACCAACTCTTTTTGGTTTGATTCAAGTAAAGCTTAAATTGTTTGAGTGTCAATGAAAACATTACTTTTCTTCTGTTCACTTTGACTCATTGTGTTTTAGACGGAGAGACATGTCATCATGCAGGTGGTTTGTGAAGCTACACAGTGTCCAGACACCAGAGTGAGTAATGTCCCACCATGTCCTAGAGTTTAAAGGACACTGTTAAATGTCTTCTGATCCTAATGTCTGTGCCTGTGTCTGGTGTTTTTTCAGGTGCGTGTGGCAGCCTTACAGAACCTGGTGAAGATCATGTCTCTGTATTATCAGTACATGGAGACATACATGGGCCCTGCTCTGTTTGCGGTAAGATGGCACACAGGTCAACAGGTCAAAACTTGTCTGTTCACCTATCTTATGAACATTTCTCAGAAACACTGGGGATTGTTTATTGAAATCTGGCTCAAACTTTCCTTCAAGAAACTGAGATTCTTTTTCTCAAGTAGAAAGAATGAATAGAATGAATGTGCTGATCACAACCAATTGCTTTGTTTTGTTTTCTTGTATCTCAGATCACAATTGAGGCGATGAAGAGTGATATTGATGAGGTGGCCTTACAGGGCATTGAGTTCTGGTCCAACGTCTGCGACGAGGAGATGGACCTGGCCATCGAAGCCTCTGAGGTCTGTCTGCTGGTTTTATTATTTCATGTCCTAAATTGTTGAAACCTCCACTCTGACTGCTTCTGTGGTTTCCTTTTGTTTGTCATCCAATGGCAGGCATCAGAGCAGGGGCGCCCCCCAGAGCACACCAGTAAATTCTACGCCAAAGGGGCCTTGCAGTACCTGGTCCCTATCCTCACCCAGACTCTCACCAAACAGGTAATCAGATTAAAACTGACCAGAGCACCTGATGTGGTTTCTTCCTGTAGGAAAGATTCTTGCATAAGTTTCCTGTTTTGACAGGATGAGAACGATGATGACGATGACTGGAACCCCTGTAAAGCAGCAGGTGTGTGTCTGATGCTGCTGGCGACCTGCTGTGAGGACGATGTGCTTCCTCACGTTCTGCCCTTCATCAGAGATAA
The DNA here is from genome assembly GCA_016785345.1 of Trinectes maculatus. Classification (NCBI taxonomy): domain Eukaryota; kingdom Metazoa; phylum Chordata; class Actinopteri; order Pleuronectiformes; family Achiridae; genus Trinectes; species Trinectes maculatus. The sequence goes on from JAFBJQ010000754.1 coordinate 69,982, forward strand.
CATCAAACACCATGACTGGCGTTACCGCGATGCCTCCGTCATGGCCTTTGGATCCATTCTGGAAGGACCCGAACTCAGCCAGCTCAAACCGCTCGCCACCCAGGTCAGATGCTAACCAACGACTTCACACTACTCGCACTGAAGAGGCCAGAGTCAGTTCATTATTATAGTTTAAAGTAAAGGCAAACTGGACTGTTAAATCCCCCCCCTCCACACACACACCAACACAGGCAATGCCAACGATGATTGAGCTGATGAAGGACCCCAGTGTGGTGGTGAGAGACACCACAGCGTGGACTGTGGGCAGGATCTGCGAGCTGCTGCCTGACGCCGCCATTAACAATGCCTACCTGGACCCCCTGCTGCAGTGTCTGATCGAGGGTCTGGGGGCTGAGCCCAGGGTGGCCTCGAACGTCTGCTGGGTGAGAAGTGGGTTTAGAGGAGGGGTCATGGTGTGTGAGCTTACTGACTGTTGTAAATAAGAAAACGTGATAAGGAAACATGATAGAATAGAAACATGACTGGGTACATTTCCTCTCTACTTGGGAAAAATGAGTTAGAGAAATGTTATCACAGTGAACAGCGCCCTCTGCAGCCACATTGTTTTGGTGCTCATTGAGATTTCCTTATATTTTAGGAGGTTCCTTATGGAATAATAATAACGATAGTTTTTAATTGCATTAGCCCTTTTAATTTCTTTACGGTTTGATAAGATATAAGATAAGATAAGATAAGATATTCCTTTATTCTTCCCACATTGGGGAAATTTCAACGTTACAGCAGCCACAGGGATAGCAGTGTGTATTAAACAGCAATGTGCATTAAACAGATAATAACAAAAGTAGTAAAAAAATAAAAAATAAAGAAATTGCAACAAAACACTAGACATCTCAGAAAAAATAAAAACTAAAAAAATAAGTATATCAATATGTAGATAAGTTAGGTACATTTACACATTGCGCATGTACTACATGTAGTAGTATACATTATATACACATACATATATGTCTATATATATATACATATATATCATATATATTACACTTGAGCTGATTGCGACAGTTTGAGTCATATGGCTCGGTTTGTATCAAGTCTTGAACATCACATAGAGAAAGAAGAGAGTGTGTCCCTGTGTGTTATGAGCAGTGTTTGAGTTCATTCACTTCATACAAGTGGTGTTTTTCTACTGTCAGGCCTTCTCCTCTTTGGCCGAGGCGGCGTATGAAGCCACAGATGCTGCTGGGGATCAGGAGGAGCCCAGTACCTACTGTCTGTCCTCATATTTTGAACACATCGTCCACAAACTTCTGGAGACGACAGACCGGTGAGCTGTCAAAATGATATCTGCAGGAATTCTTTGTTGGCCTTGATGGTGATAGTTGTTTGAGACCCTGGTCCCTTTCAGCCTCTGCACATGCATCCATCTTATATTGATTGTTTAATATTGTATTGATTTGGGCTTGATCCCCATGGTTCCCGTTTAGACCCGATGGACACCAGAACAACCTGCGTTCTGCTGCCTACGAAGCTTTGATGGAGATAGTCAAGAACAGCGCCCAGGACTGTTACCCTGCTGTACAGAAAATCACACTGGTCATCATGGACAGACTGCGGCAGGTCTTGCAGATGGAGGTGAGATGGGGTGGAGTTTAGGAAGCACACATAGAAGTCATGATGAACTTGTGCTACAGCATTTTAGTGGAACATCTTGATTCTACTTGTTTCTGCTTTTCTCTGAGATTCTGGAGTGAAAATAGTTGATTCATTTTAAATGATGGTCTGTTATTTTGACTCTGAACTTGAGTTATGTTCAAAGTTGAAAGATGGCTGCTGGAACAGAGCACTAACAGAACTGATCCGTGTCCTCAGTCTCACATCCAAAGCACTTCAGACAGGATCCAGTTTAACGACCTGCAGTCGCTGCTGTGTGCCACTTTACAGGTGAAGTGTCAATCACACATCTGACATGTCAGATCAGTTCTTCTACAAAACAGATTTACACCTTTACCTGTGGATAAACTAGTTATTTGTACATGATAGGATTTGGACTGTCTCCTAGTTCTGTTTCTTGTTTTGATACAGAATGTTCTCCGTAAAGTTCAGCATCAGGATGCCCTGCAGATCTCAGACTTAGTGATGGGGTCTCTGCTGAGGATGTTTCAGAGTACTGCTGGCTCAGGAGTTGTTCAGGAGGATGCTCTGATGGCTGTGTCCACACTGGTGGAAGGTACACATGCAGACAAAGTTAATTCCCCCCTTATCCTGACCTTAACCACAACTGAATAACTAACCCTAATGATAAGCTGAAGGCTATAGCTGAAGGCTATGTACAGTAGAATGTATCTCTGGCTTAGTTTTAGTTTCACAACAGTGTTGTAAGTAGTGAAAGCATTGATTAAAATCATTCATCTTGGCTTGTTGATTAGCATGGAGTTGAGCCAGCCAGGCAGGCTCAAGTTTCTTGACTCATTAGTTTGTGAATGATGAGGACTGGGCCACATGGTGGTTTGTGCTTCACCGAATGTTTCAGTTCTGGGCAGTGACTTCCAGAAATACATGGATTCCTTTAAACCCTTCCTGGCTGTCGGACTGAAGAACTATGCCGAGTATCAGGTACGATCTTAACCAGGCTGTCATGACAGGACCTGTACAGGTGACAGGTGCAATAGTTATCCCCTGATGTCTGACTGTGCAACTCTGTAAGTGTGTGCATGTCTTATTCTCTCTCTTTCGCCTTCACTCTCTCAGCTGTGTTGCTAGCTGTCTCTTCCTGTCATTGTTGTTTCACACTAAAAGCACTCTGTTAAGGCCGTAATGTGTGATAACTTGCATATTGGCAAATTTGTTAATATTGATGAATTTGATGGACCTGATATTGATGATTGGTTGTTGCAGGTGTGTCTGGCAGCTGTGGGTCTGGTGTGTGACCTGTGCAGAGCTCTGATGTCCAACATCCTGCCTTACTGTGATGACATCATGCAGCTGCTGCTGGAGAACCTCGGGGTAATCAATCATGCACCACGCTGAACATGATGTCATGCTACTGAATTTATCTGATATCGCCACACTTCTACTTTTTGTTGAAACTTTTTATATTTGCAATGTTTTCTTAATTTGTGATTTGAACTTGTCAAATCAGTCATCTTCTCCTCAGCTGCTGCTTCATCATCAAATTTTCTTTTCAGAACGAGAATGTCCACCGCTCAGTGAAGCCTCAGATCCTGTCGGCATTCGGTGACATTGCTCTGGCTATTGGAGGCGAGTTTAAGAAATACCTGAATATCGTCCTTGACACCCTGCAGCAGGCCTCACAGGCTCAGGTCGACAAGGTAAAGACACCTGCACACACAGGAAGTGGACAGCTCGATTATCACAATTTTAAAAAATACAATTAAAATAACGTGCCGTAACTGATCACAACAAGCATGATTACAACTTGAAACATTACAGGGTAATAACTAATTATACTCCAATTATCAGAATGGTAACTATTTTAATTCTTAGATATATATTGTAACAACCCGGACATCACCATTTCAGACAGACTATGACATGGTGGACTACCTCAACGAGCTGAGGGAGGGTTGTTTGGAGGCTTACACTGGGATCATCCAAGGCCTGAAGGGGGACCAGGAGAACGTCCACCGTAAGAGACGCAAACTCGTATGCTCACATGACATGTCACGTGACGGCAGTTCCTCCTCCTGGCTGGAGCTAATCAGGAGGATTTTATGACGTCACAGAGAAACCCGGGTCTTTTCACCCAGAAAGCCTCAGGCTACAGCCTAATGTTAAAGTGGCCTTCTGGTTTTGCGGGACCCAACACAAAAGCACACGCACAATGGAGTCAAGCAGAGAATTTGTAATCTGTTGCTTAATGAACAATTTCTCGTCTTCTTTCTACTCTTTTTTTTTTTTTTAATCCTTTTTGTTTTTTCAAATCTTTCACTCGCTCCCTCTCACCATCTTTCATTACTCCCTCCATCCTCCCCTTCCTCGATAGCTGACGTGATGCTGGTTCAGCCTCAGGTGGAGTTCATCATCTCCTTCATCCATCACATAGCAGAGGATGAGGATCACTCTGACAGCGTGGTGGCCAGTGCTGTTGGACTCATCGGGTGAGATGCAGGAGTTGCTCAGTTGCTGTGTTGGTCTGTGAAGAGAAACCATGCACCACTCTGATAGTTTGATGTCAAACCAAACCACAACGTCTGAGACCGAACAACAACACACATGGCATAATTTTTAATATGGCTCTGTTGGTTAAATGTTTTTGTGTAGACTCAAAAAGAATCACTGAAAAACAGAAAAACTCAACTTTACACCATTTCAAAATTTGATTTTATGCGCGTCCTCAGTGACCTGTGTACGGCATTTGGTAAAGACGTGATGAAGATGGTGGAGGTTCATCCGCACATCAATGACCTGCTGACAGAGGGTCGACGCTCCAAAACAACCAAGACCAAGACACTGGCCACCTGGGCCACCAAGGAGCTCCGTAAGCTGAAGAGCCAGGCCTGGTGAGACGCGCACACACACTTATTTAGTGGCCTTTTTTCTGGGGTTGTGGTTGCGTAATGGTTAGAGTGTTAGACCCCAGCCCCTCCCTGGGCCCCCTGCACTGTATGCAGTGTATGTATGGCAGCACACTGCTCACACATGATGGGTTAAAAGCAGAGACCACATGTGTTCTGCACAATCAGTATGTTGTGTCCCACTAGTTATTTGATTTACTTTATGGCAACTGGTACACAGCATTGGGTACAGCTGCTCATCGTGAGTAGCTGGAACCAGGTGCATTCTGGGATGAGAAGAGTGTACCTCAGGGTTAATAGGTGGTTCCAGACGCAGCTGAGGAAGGAGGAGTCATGTGACTTAACACTGTCAATCTTCCACAGATTGTCCTTTTGAACATTTCTCTTCCTCCTTTCTCCAGATTGTTGCTAGTTGGGGGAAAGCGAGAGAGAGAGAGAGCTGTGAGAGTTCGACATCAGTAAACAACGTGGACAAACTGCCCCCACTGGACTTAACACTTCTGTCTTTGTCACGAACGTCCGGTCGAAGCAGGAGCAAAGTGTGAGTGTGTGTGAGAGAGAGCGAGCGAGCGAGCGAGAGATGACATCACACCACCCTAAGATACAGCAGGTGACGACTCAACCCCAACCCCACCTTCTGGACAGCCTGTGGACTGAATTCTAACTCTCCCCCTCCCCCTTCAAAAAACGACCTTACTTCCAATCCTAACGCACCTCCATCCCCACCCCCAATCAAAATGCCGTTCTCTGGCTGTAGCTGGCCTCTCCTCCAACATCAGCGTGACATTACCGATCCAACACCACTGCCCCTCCAGCCTCAGGAGGGGCGGGGGAGGAGGGCAAGTGGAAAAGGACGACGAGAACATAAACTTGGAGTGGACTGTGGGAAAACTGAAGATTTAGTTGCTCTTAATTTTCTTCTTTTTCTTCCAAGCACTAAAAAGTGAAGGAGGTCTGACGGACACAAACACCTCCACCTGCTCGGTCTGCAGCGTTTCACGCTCCTTACAACAACAGCACTAAATTCCTTAAAAATTTAAGTCCAAACCTGATGAGGGATCTTCACGAGTGAGTGCCAAATGGAAAAAGGTGTGAAGCATTACAGTTTTTATTTCCCTGCTGCACTTGGTTTGGAAAAGGGTCACTCACCATTTTTGCTTGTTTAAAAAATTTAGAGAATTGAAGACATTTGTATAAGGTTATATTTTTCCATTTCTATAATGAAAATAAAGTTGGAAAAAACAATAAAATGATGTGAAACATTTCCCAAGCAGTTCTGGTGATTTCGGTCTTTGTCGTCTGTTGGACTCCTGGACTGATGAATCCTTCTGGACTCTGAACTTTGACCCCTGAGCTTTGTGGGATGCTTATTTGACACCACACTGCACCATGTTCTTTTTTTTCTTCTTCTTCTTTTTAAAGTCATTGCTGGTTTGGCATCGGCAGCTCTGTTGTTGCTCCTCAGTGACAGTTATTTTGGGCGGCGGGTTGTATTTGTTGAGTTCAGATGCTGCAGAAACCTGCTCTTTGCCACCTGTTCACTTTGAAGGCTCCACTTTCGGATCACTTCAGTTTCCGTTTTTTTTTTCACATCTGGAATAAAGTTTCAGTTTGGAATATGAAGTGGTGCCAGACTGGGAGGGCTTTTATTTTGTAGAGGTATAGTGGTCGTAGGGGAACATACTTCTTGTGTTGAAATGATGAACATGGAAATTCGATTATTACTCGATTGTGAATGATTTACAGCCAATCTGCTTTTTATTTCTTTTTTGACTTTAGTGAACTAATAAAGTCTATATTGTACTGAACCACCTGCTGCTGCTTCTTCTGAGAACATCTGTACATGAACAACACAGAAGATCAGAAGACAAATCTGCTGTCATTTTGTTCATTGTGATTGATTATTAGATTTATCATCACTGTTATTGTCACAACACTGACACACAACACTGACACACAAAACACCACCACATAACGAAGTAAACAAAAACAATCCCGTGAGTTCAGTTAGTGCAGCTCATGTGAACGTGAGAGAAAGGGCCCTTTTGTTATTGATCGTTTAATCGATAATAAATCGATAACAAATCGGTGACGAATCGACGGCTGCGCTGGATGTCGACCCCCGTTCATCAATCTGCACCGATCGATTACTGATGTCGCCGCTGCGCAGCCGCCTCGCGCGTCTCCATCATCAGCTCGTGCGCGTCGCCTGACCGGAGGATGAGTCGGTCGGAAGCTAACAGCTAGCTAGCAGCTAGCTAACGTTACCGAGCGGCGGCACCGGACGGGATTCTCATGTCTTTTCGTGTCCTGTCGTCGTCCAGCGGAGCCGTCATCGTCACGACCCGGTCCGGACGCTACATGGCCGGGGGTCGCAGTTCCGTCGGAATGCCCGGTTAGCTCGGCGGGACGATGCCGCCGCTAGCCGCCGTTAGCTCCGCAGCCGTTTCTTCGCGTCGCTGTTGCCCGTGTAGCCGCGCATGTAGCGTTAGCCTGTTAGCCTGTTAGCATGAACGACGCGCAGCAAGAAATGTCTCCGGACTTCGTCCTGATGCGGCTCGTGTCCGCGGCCGAGTACGACAGGCTGGACGAGCCGGGCGACCTGACGTCCGGGGGCGGCGGATTCGTGCTGGGACGCGGGTTCGATGTGGACCGCAGCGACCCGTCCGCAGGCCGCGGCTCGGCCTCCCCGCGCTACAGCTCGCCGCTCCCCGGGAAAGGCGGCCTGGACGGCGGCCCGCCGGGTTCCGAGCCGCCGCTGTCCCCGCCGCCGCCCGACGACTTCGCCGTAGCGGCCCAGCGGTTCGTGGACTTCCCCGTCCCGCGCGGGCACGGCCCGGGGGGACACGGGTCGAGGGCGCAGCTGATGGTGCTGCAGAACCTGCTGCGGTCCGGAGACCGGATCTTGGCGTGCGGACTGGAGCAGCCCCCCCTAGGGTTTGTCCAGGAGGAAACGGAGGGACACAGACAGCAGCTGGGTTCCGGATCACGTACCCGCCCTGGAAGCGCAGCAACCGGTCCTGGGCCTGGAGGAGGGATGGACCAGAACCCGCACCGCATCTCAAACCCAGAGGAAGACCAGCGGCCGCAGCTCCTCCAGTGGCACCCAGTCCTCAGACTGTCCAAAGGTTCTGACGGATCCCCAGCTCCTCAGACGGGAGTCCCGGCACAGGACTCTGAGTCTGGGTCGGTTCCGTGCCACCGGCATCACCTGCTGACGGCTCGACTTCCCAAATGGCCCCCGGGCCTGCTGGGTCAGGCTCTGCGCCTGGGCCTGCTGGAGCCCAGAAAGAACTGCTTTGCCGGGGGCGAGGATCCGGTCCTGGCTCTGGCTCGGAGGCTGGGCCAGCTAGGTGAGGGCACGGAGGGTGGCGACGCGGGCCAGGGAGACACCACGGTACCCTCACCTTCTCAGTGCTCCTGTCACAGTGTCCTGGCCTCGAGGACGGGGATCATAAGTCCCGGCGAGGACCCGAGTGATACCAGCGATGCCCTGCTGGTCCTGGAAGGTTTGGGCTCAGAGGAGATTGGGGGGCTGGGGGAGGACGGGGACAGAGCTGGAGAGGACACAGGTGATCCTGAGGAACAGGAGAGGGCAGAAGGAGGCTTGATGATGCCAGGGGGGGCGGGGCCCGGGGGGGCGGGGCCCATGTTCTCCAGCGGGACTCTGAGTGGTCTGATGCTGCAGGTCCACAGACTGGCGGAGGAGGCAGGAGTCTGTACCAACCAGAACTGCCGCTCCTCGCTCGCTCTGCTGGGTTCTGCAGTGCCCTTAGCCCCTTGTGTTGAACCCTGCCCCCCCATCAGCAGCACAAATGACCCGGGTCCAAACCCGTCCACACCCCTGCAGGTCTCCTCTGACCCGCTCCCGTCCTCCGTCTCTGACCACAACCACTGTTCACAGCAGCGGTCCCAGTCCCTCCCCCAGAGCCGCGCTGCCACCCCAAGACTGGGAGGGGCTGCGGGGGGAGCAGGGAGGTCCTTCTCGCCCTTGGTGGTCTTGGAGGCAGAGGCAAGAGGAGGAGGGAAAGAGGGGGAGAAGACGCCACGAAGGAAGTTCAGGAAAGGGGGTTCCCTGAAGGTCCGGCTCAGCAAGCTGTTTAGAACCAAGAGCTCTGCTGGGGGGTCGGGGGGGCTGCTGGAGAAGCGGCCCTCCCTGGCCTCCTCCACCTCCTCTGGGGGAAGTCTGCTGGATGTGTGGGGGTCCAGCAGCAGGTAAGAGGACGGGTTCTGATGCTACGCAGGCAGAACGTTAGCAAACATTTTAGATTTTTATGTTGTTTACTTTCATTAGAGATGAAACTGAAATGATGTCATGAACCAGCTGATCGATTCGTTTCCTGAGGATGCCTGTTGCTATGACAACGGCCCTGTGAGCTTTGCCCTGCTGTGTGAGACACTGAGCTGAGTTCAGATGTCTGAGATGATTTTACTCTTTATTACTCCTTTATTATCTTTGTAATGCACATTTCCTCTTGCTCCCCCTGTGGCTGCTGTAAAGGTGACATTTCCCTGATGTGGGACTAATAAAGGAATATCTTAGCTTATCTTAGCTTAGCTTAGCTTAGCTTAGCTGTGACATTTGACTCTTTCAGGCTGCAGCTGTCCAGACCTCACAGTGCCTTCTCTCCGGTGTCGTCCTCTCCTGCTTTCACCGGTGAGTCTCAGTGTGTCTGTGTGTATGTGCATGTGTGTGTGTGTGTGTGTGCGCGCGCGCGTGCATGCGTGCTGGAATGAGTCTGTCCAGCCCGTCTGTCCTCACCCCCGTCCCGATGCCGGTCCCTCACCCAGCTGTCTTCTTGTTTAACCTCAGGAGGAAGTCGTCTTTTTCTTCTCTGAAGCTGAACACTAACATTTCACACTGTCAGGTTTCTGCTCTAACGTCATGTCCCCTCTCCCGTCCTCAAACGTCTGTGTCCAGGTGAGACAGTGTCTTTGGTTGATGTGGACATTTCTCGGAGGGGGGGGGGCTGTCTTCATCCTCCGACTCCTCCGCCTCCACCCAGACGGAGCCTCAGTCTGCTCGGTACTGCTACTACTACTACTACTACTACTACTACTACTACTACTACTATTACTATTACTACTACTACTACTATTACTATTACTACTACTACTTCCACTTCCTCTGTGTGTGTGTGTCTGTGTTTGTTTCTGTGTTTGTCTTTGTATCTGTTTGTGTTTGTTTATGTGTCTGTGTGTGTGTCTGTGTGTGTGTGTGTGTGTTTGTGTTAGGCTGTATATTATTTTCAACTCATCCGTTTGCTCTGTGGCGAGAGACGCCGCGCTGACTGTTGCTCAGCAGGAAGTAGAACGTGTCTGACTTATCGAGTCAGCAGTCATTGGTCGATCACAGCTACAGGTCAGGTGACTCTGTTTATGTCTCTCGTTTGTCTCCAGATGATTTTGGTTGTCCTCCCCTCCAGCAGATGTCTTTTACAGAGCGCAGTGCGGGGGCATCAATGCAATCTCTGCCCCCCCGACCACTGGTCCTGCCCCCCTCCCTCAGCACCATCCAGCATAGCCTGAGCCTCAGTGGTGAGACACACACACACACACACACACACACACACACAGAGTTTCAGAGTGTCTTGTTACAGGTTGAACAGTAAGTCATTGTTCTGTGTCAGACACCTCTCTGAGAGGTTTACCCAGACCGCTCCCTCTGCGCACCGACCATCAGCACCTCCCACCTCAGCTCGCCACCCGCTGCCCCCTCAGTCGACCTGACACCAGCAGCTTTGCCACCAGCCTCAGAGAACTGGAAAAGGTGCAGCTTCACTCAGGGAAAGTGACTTAAACTGATTTGTTTTCTCAATGAAGTTAAAATACCTTCTTAAGAATTATAAAAACAAAAAAATCTGAACTTTGGCTTTTTACCTCTCACTGTGACTGGCAGAAGTTGGTTTCATACATGTGGAGTAGAATGGAACATTGATTAGTGGTGCATGTGTGTGTGTGTGTGTGTGTGTGTGTGTGTGCTCAGTGTGGTTGGTACTGGGGTCCGATGAACTGGGAGGATGCTGAGATGAAGCTGAAGGGGAAACCAGACGGGTCGTTTCTGGTTCGAGACAGTTCAGATCCTCGATACATCCTGAGTCTGAGCTTCAGGTCACAGGGCGTGACTCACCACACACGCATGGAGCACTACAGAGGTAACAGCCGCCGTTTCCACCGCTGGGTCATATTTCTACAGTCATGCTGTGGTTTTTGTGGTCGTTACCATTGTTCTCGCGTTCTTGTTCTTCACCTGATCCTCTGTTTCCCTCAGGGACCTTCAGTCTTTGGTGTCATCCCAAGTTCGAGGATCGTTGTCACTCGGTGGTGGAGTTCATAGAAAGAGCCATCATGCACTCCAAGAATGGAAAGTTCCTCTACTTCCTCCGCTCCAGAGTCCCTGGTAACCAAGCACCCAATCACCTCTCAGCATCTGTCTTCACCTGTTCGTCTGTACAGCACAGGTGGCGTTCTCTCGGTGTCAGATAGATCTCCGTTACTGATCACATTCATTCAGACAGCTTTAAACACAGCTGAAGACAAAACAGCAGCTTGGGCTTTTATGGATTCTCCACCTTGTGAGGTCAAACTAAGGGTTCACGCGATGATCTCGCTCCCCAGCCTGAAGTCTTCTTTATTCAGCGTGGTCATGTGACCAGAGTCTGTCCGCTGTTTGTGTTTCCTGTTCTGTGTTGTCTAACTTAGAAGCTTTGATATGTAACTGAAAGTAAAATATGTGTGTATGTTTGTGTGTCTCTGTGTGTGGGGGTGGGGTCCTCAGGTCTGCCTCCGACCCCGGTCCAGCTGCTGTACCCCGTCTCCAGGTTCAGCAGTGTCAAATCTCTACAGCATCTCTGTCGCTTCTGCATCAGACAGCTGGTCCGTATCGATCACATCCAGGAGCTGCCGCTGCCCACGTGAGTTTACCCCAGAATCTGAATGAAAAAACATCCGTCTGCTAAACAGAAAATATATAGATCTAAGCCTGTTGTATAGATATAAGACTTGAGCAGCTGAGATGACCCCATGACCCCATGACCCCCTGCTGGCAAGTTACAGTAAAGTTCATAAACCTGTGAGCTCCGTATACATTATGATTGACAGCTGACGCTGACTCATGATAATACAGGGGGTCCTCGAGTTACGACGGAGATCCGAATTTCGACATAAGTCGGACCATACATTCATTGTGCCATTGTGCATACATTGTGCCACCAGATGTCGCTATAACAACACGCTAAAATAAGAGTTTATTATGGTGAATTGCCTTCTGTCACCGTAGGGGTTGATATCGCGAGTGTAATGAACATTTCCTTTTGATTTCTGATATCAACCGTGTTGATATCAGAAATCTTTATTAACCCTGTGTTGTGAATAAACCTACGGTATCGCCACGATCCCGAACGCATCTGTACATATTTACGGGGCAAACCGCTTAAGCCGAAACAAGGAAGTTCACGGGAGATGTGTCGTAACCACGAAAACAACGTAACTCGTGACCGTCGTAACTGGAGGACCCCCTGTGTCTGTATAGACCCTGGCTCCAAACACCATCACCAGAACAGGGTGGCATCTCCTGTATCCAAAATATCCAAAATCTTTTTATGCAATAAAACCGTATCCTGATCACTGTGTTTGTTATTGTTCTCCATGCATCTCTGGGCTGCAGACGGAAAAGCATCAGTATAGAAATAAAGAGTTTGAAAATGATGCTCGTTGAGCAGTTTGATTGGTTTGTTTATCCATGCTGCCTCTGTCCTCAGGCCTCTCATTGCCTACCTGAGGAAGTTTTATTACTATGACCCTGAGGAGGAGATCAGCACGACACGAAAGGAGAGGGGCCCGGACTGGAGAAGCCAGCCGGGAGGGGTCGACTCCCAGAGCAGCGTTGGAGCCTGAGAAGACGACAGCTCGTCACATGGGAACTTCACTTTAAAGGAACTGGACTGAGGACGTGACATCATCACCTGTCAGACAGCTGATGTCACAGAACATGAAACAGCCAGATAATTATTTATTTAGTACATACGTGGACCTGGGCGTAATAAACATGTGTCCTCTACTTGTCCATCCAATTCTTTTCTTTGTTTTCTTTGGACACTGAAGAACATCCAGATATTTGACCTGGACTCACTGACTGCAGCCAATCAGCATCCTTCACTCAGTACTGCATACAGGCGAGTTTCTGATGATCCACCTCCTCTGGGCTTTCTGATTGGCTCATGGGCTGCAACCAGGGGAGGGACAGGGGATGTGAAAACTCCGCCTCTCTTCTGATGTCATTACTGGGCAGCTGGACCTGAGGGAACATCACTGTTTGTGAAAAGAAAATCCAAGACTTTCAGTTTCTGGAGAGAAACATTCATCCGCCTCCAGGATCCTTGACACACACACACACACACACATACACACATATATACACACACACACACACACACAGAGTGAGGACAGGGTTCCGGTCAACTTGGCACGTGCTCATTTTTTGATTGGAACCTCCTGACTTCCATGTTGAAGGAGTAAGAACGGTCAAAGAGGATCCTCAGACATCTGAACAATCACTGAGGTTGTCGGTGTTGACCTTTAACCTTGTCACTAATGATAGAAGTAAATAAAGATCCTGGTTCGTGAATCTAAAACAGCACAAATCTAAGAGAGCAGTCTTACTCTCATAAATACACAGTGGGAAGCAGAGGATCCTGGAGGCGACAGCGTTATCAAAAAATGATGGAATGTGAGTGTGGGTGAGGACGCAAACACAATGACGACAACTGATGTTTGACTGGAAGAGCTTGTTTGATGGACACTGAATCTGAGTGAGTTCTGTCCTGCCACAGACAGCTGACCCTGTCGGGACACTTCCATGATGTCAAACATGCTGAACTCATGTTATTTTGTGATGAACATTGAAGAAGTAATCTATCATGTTTGGTGCAAAGTGGCTATTTTGTGCACAGACCTGCCAATAAAACAGTGTGGGTGGTTTTACATTAGTCTGCTGCTTCTGGAGCTTCCTTCTGTCTTTGGTGACGTCAGCAGTCGAACCTCGGTTCCGGGCTGAAACGTCTTCACAGCACAGAGCTTCAAACTAACATCTCACTCTGGAGCCAAACGTCACTGAACCAGGACGATGACAGTGGATGTTAAAGTCACTGTTTCCACTGTGTTTCTATGGTTTACTCCTCTGCACTGTGATGGTCAAAGATTCCTCGTCCAACTATTGGAAATTTGGTCCATTTCACTGGATGGCATCAAAATTCCACGATTAGGACCTGAGTTGGTTTGTGTCACAAACTGAAGGCTAAGATTGACCTGATGGAGGCGCTAAAGGAGAAGGTGTTGGAGTTGCTGATGAGGGGAATGCAATCAGCTGGTGTCTGAGTCATAGAACAGTCACATGCTGAGTTCAGGGGCCTCGTTTACAAAGCTTCCTGTGCACAAAACGATTATGTCAACAGGATCAGCATCTTTCACCACAGACGCCCATTCAGAGGGAAATACTGTGAGAAGAGTGAATATTTCTGCACATGTGTGTGGAGCTCATGCAAAGTTCTCCAGACACAGACGCAGGAATCAGTGGTGACACAACGAAACAAAACACAGAGGAACCTGCAATATGCATAGCACATCATTTCTGTTACAGTGTCTGAAAGCAGTGTTTAATAAATGAGGTCCCTGGACTGAAACTGAACTGAAATCGTCACAAATATAATAAAAAACAAAAATAAAAAGGCATCAAATATATATGTAAGCGATTTAAAGTTAGATAGAGTTTATTTTGTGCTTCATTTGTTTTGCGTCACTTGACAACAATTAGCAGAAATATAAGCATAATAATTCAAATCGTTCACTGATATCGTGCTTCACCTGTAAAATCTGAACGTGCAGTTTCACAGGGCAGTTTGTTGCTGATCTTGAACAAAGCAACTGTGATTGATTTCCTGGGAGCAGTGCCCTGGTTTATCATGGAATCAGGAGCAGAGCAATGCAACACATTTAAATGAGTGAGACATGGGACGACCCCTCCCATCATCACTGGGCAGGGCAGGGGGGAACGTTCACACACGGCTGGATCTGGATCTTTTCTCCATCATCTGGCGCCGAGCCGCAGTCGGCACGCGGAGTCCCGAAGAATGTGGCCTTCTCCTTCAGACGACTGATGGTGGGACTGCAACACAGACAGATCCCGGTTCATCAGATATGGATCACATCCACACTCGACTTCATAACCGCACACAGCCACTGTCGACGTGTCACCATTTATCTACACTGATATGTGTCACTCTGAAGGAGGAGGCAGAGACTGACCTGTACTGACTGTAGTCAGGTTGACAGAGTCTCCTCCTGAAGCGTCTGGAGTTTCCTCCACAGGGCGGATTACACAAACTCCACGGCTCCCAGCCTTCCCAGCTGCCCTTCACTAGAACACACACACACACACACACACACACACACACACGGGTTTGTGCGTCTGTCAGTAGGAAGGACAGTCACTGACATGACGTGTTGACCCAGCGCCCTTCACACTGACCTTGTTCCATTCCTTTCGTTGTTTATGCTTCATGTAGGAGATGAATGCTGATGTTAGGGTTCAGTGTGAGTGTGCGTATTCTGGATGTGGATGTGTGTCATTTGTGCGTGAGGACCAGTTGGCCTGTGTGAGCCGTTGTAGTGAGAACATGTCTCTGCTGTGGAGACATCTGGTCCTTTACTATGTCTTCAAATGTCCATGATTTGATGGTGTATGTTGGAATCAGGTTTAAAGTGGACAAGTCCCCATGAGTTTGGAAAGACGTGTGTCACTCACTATAACAACTGCTGACGTCATAGCAGACCCGTCTGTCCGTCAGAGTGTCTCCACTGCAGATGGATCCATTGTGAGCTCGATGAAGACACCGACGCTCTCTGGTCTGAATCCCTCCGAGCTGCTTACAGCGGATGACCCGCTCACCGAACGGGAATTTACACTCGCTCCATGGCGACCACTCAGACCACACCCCATCCACTGCAAACAGACAAACACTTATTCAGAGCTAACACTTTAGCTCTCATCCAGTAAATACACATGGACACTTGTGTGTACCAGGACAGTGGACATTTGTTGTACAGAGCCTGGTTTGTTGCTTCTCTCCAGGGCACGGACGGCCACCATGCTGAGAAGGTGGGCTGTCACATCTTCTGACTGACACCCGAAGCCCCACCCCACAAGTGACAGGACAGGAGGTGAATGGAGACCAGGACCCCCATGCTCCGTCCACTGGTACAGAGACAGGTAAAGGAAATAACTGATGAACACATGATGAGAGAGTGCATCATTGTTACCGTGTGACCACAACCAGGACCAAAGCTAAGCACAACCCGTTCCTCCTTCAGTGGGACAGAAAACTCTGAGTAGATGGTCTGCTGTCTTCATGTGGCCACCACTGAGTGGTTCAAACATCTGGGACCATATCTTCAGACAGGCGTACCTGGGCAGTGAGGCACGTGGTTGCAGCTCTCGATCTGGCGCTCTTCACCTTGGCAGTCTCTGCCAGGTGGGCTTGATGAGGGGGGAGGGTTCCAACAGGAGCGGTAGCGTGTCCTGCTGGGAGGTCGGCCATGCTGGATACAGGAGGCGGAACATTCACCCCAGCTGGACCAGCCAGTCCAGAACCCGTCAACTGTTGGAGACAGAGACAGAAGGAGACCTCACTGCTGCCATCCCCAACAGGAAGACATGTGGACATGTGGACATGTGGACAGTGTCCGCAGCAGCAGGGATCACACACTCATTTGGTTTGTGTGTAACAGGAAGTCAACCAGGGTGTGGGTTTATACCTGCGTGTACAGGTGTGTGTGTGTGTGTGTGTGTGTGTGTGTGTGTGTGTGTGTGTGTGTGTGTGTGTTACCAGGACAGGGACTCTGGCAGACAGTGCTTCGAGCATTTGGTCCTTTGCAGAATTGACCGCCATATTTGGGGGCAGGGTGATCACAGGTCCTGATTGACAGCTGAAGCCCCTCCCCACAGGAGACAGAGCACGGCCCCGGTGGAGACCACTCCCCCCAGCTGCCGTCGACTGCAGAGACAGCCAATCACAGCACACACAAGCTTCTTATTTGATATATTGTATCTGAGCAGCAGCTCACCTGGACTCACCTGGACTCACCTGGACTCACCTGGACTCACCTGGACTCACCTGGACAGTTGGGGAGCTCGCTGCAATCCTCAAACTGTGACGGGTCACCAGGACAACCATTTCCCGGTGGTACCGTGTCAGCGGAGGGGGCGGGATTAGAGCAGGAACGATTTCGCACTTTAGACGGGTTGATGACATCACCATGGTCATCAGCAATACACAAACCAGAGCAGCCAGACCAATCAGACCACCTGGACCAACCTCCATGGACTGAGAGAGGGAGAGAGAGAACCAGAAGAAGAGAGAATGACAGAAGCAGACAGACAGGCAGGCAGACAGACAGACAGGCAGGCAGAGAGACAGACAGCGAGGACAGGGATTACGCCACCTGGACAGGGGTTGTGTGTTGGACAGTCTTCTGTCTCCTCTGAGACACCACTGCAGGCCAGGTGACACTCAGGAGGACCAGAGCAGACTCTCTCTCTCCTCCTCACTCCACCCGTCCCACAGGTGACTGAGCACGGAGACCAGGTTTCCCACAAGCTCCACCCCTTTGCTACACATAAACACAAATCACCACCTCCAACTTGACCTTTAAGGTTTCAGGTCAAAGATACTCTTGTGCAAGGTCAAAGGTTAAGGCTCAGAGGCGTATCCTTTAAGAAGTGTGTGTTTGTTTGTGCGTGCGTGGGTGTGTGTGTACCATCACAGCAGGTGCCGCTGCAGGGTTCTGTCTGCAGGTTGTCTGCAGCGTTGGTGCACTCTGATTGGCTGATCCCAAAACAGGTCCTCCTCCTCTGCCTCACCCCCTCCCCACACAGGACGTTACACATTGTCCATGGTGACCAGAGAGACCACACCGGAGGACTGAAGACACACACACACACACACGCACACACGCACACACGCACACACACACACACACCTTGTTGATTCACACTGACGCTGATGTAAAACACATCTTTACTTTCATACGGACGTTATGGGGACATTTTGACCTGACTGTGTAAACATGTTTTTCTGATGTTGTGCTGTTGTTTTGAGTCATGTGGTCAGTTATCATCGTTATGATGATGATGATAGCTTAAACCTTACATAGCTTATGTAGTGTTATCATTTAAGTTAATTTAATGCTTTGCGGTGTCCCGGTCTCACGTACTCACAAAAAAACTCTGCACCTGAAACCACACCTGAGTCACTGTTGTGTGACGTCATTACGTCTCCGCTGCGCATGAGCAGACACAACACAGAGAAACTATACAACAAACCACACACTGCTTTACAGCAGACAACCCGGAGAACACAACTCATACTGGAAGAGGGTATCACACAAGTCGAACAGTGTGTGTGTGTGTGTGTGTGTGTGTGTGATTCCACAGACCCACAGGACTGACAGTCTCCGCCCGCTGCCTGGTGACCATACTGAGGGTTCTGACAGCAGTCATCTTCATCCACGTCACCGAGCTCTTCATCACACTGACCTGAAGTCAGGCTGAATCGTCCAAAACACTGCACACACTCTGTGCACACACAAACACACACACACAAACACACACACACACACACACACACACACACACACACACACAGTGCATGTAGCTGCTGTGAGTGTGTGAACTCAGGATAAACACATCCACAAAAAAAGGAAAAAAGGACAGAGCATTGTGTTTGTGTTGGGGGAGGGGGGAGGGGGGAAGGGGGAGGGGTGAGGAGTGAGGGGTGAGGGGGTGAGGTGGGGGTGGGGGGTGGAGGGGGGTGAGGGGGGTGGAGGATTTCCAGGATTTCAACACAGGCTGGTTCTTTTGTGTTTACAATCATACGTGTTACACAATTTGATGACAAATCAACAGAAACCCGATGGAAAACTTAAAGGTCTGAATCTAACGAGCCTGGTGTGTCTCTGTTGTGTCTCTGTTGTGTCTCTGTTGTGTCTCTGTTGTGTCTCTGTTGTGTCTCTGTGTCTCATCAACATGATCAATAACACTGGTCTCACTCTGAGCTACTGTTAAACAGTCTGACAATAAATAAATAAATCTCCTCGTGTAACTTGTGATTTGGTGGTAGTGTGCTCAGGGGCGCCACATAGGGGGGAAAAGTTAGGGCGATTGATAGGGCGCCCTGAGTGTACTAATTGTTTTCCAAACACTAATTAACAATGGGAGAAAGTGTTTGTGGTCTCTCTGTCCAACCTGCAGGGGGCATAGTTTCTCCAAGTGTCCAATCTAAGAGTGAATCACATCAGTTTGTATGAAGCCATAAGAGATGAAACGATTCATCGACTAAAAAATATTCAATTACAATTTCCCTGAAATATGAATCTTTGTTTCCTTCATTTCGTTGCTGCTAAACATCGACACAAACAACATGGAGCTCAGAGAGGAGGACAAAAAAGCAGAAAGTGTCTATAAAGAGTGTTGACACTTTAAAATGAGAAGAAAACATAGAGTGCAGTGCATCTCGTGTGCTACGCAGCTCATTTATCACACGATACAAGGCAAATACTATTAAAGCTAATGCTAAAGCTAATACGTTTAATTTAATACGTCAATGAACACTCAGAACGTATACAGCGTTATTAACGTTAGCTCAAGAAAAGATTTGATGTTTGTTAAATATCAATATGTATAAATCTATAGATATTCTACATATACTTTGTTATACATGTTGTTGTTATTGTTGCTGTTTTTTCTATTTGGATATTTACATACATCATTTTACTTTTATACTTTTTGTGGTTGTTGTTTCAGCTAGTTCAGAAATAAACGACAAGTTGTTTGTCATTTTCAGACATGTGTTTTTCACATTTTTAATATTTCTTTTGGCCATTTAAATAATTGTTTCATTGAATTGAACAAAATAATCGATAGATTAATTGACTGCAAAAATAATTGATAGCTGCAGCTCTAAAAAACATCACAACACATCACACTGTGTTTAAGAATAACAGAGCAACACAACACGCAGTGATGAAACAGCGGTTCAATATTCAGACTGACCTGAACACACCACAGAAACCAGCAGCAGGAGCAGAAGCTGCAGGACATTCATCCTGACCTGAACACACACCAATCACTGACTGCCCTCTTTTCTTATTCACCCCCCCCCCCCCCCCCCCCCCCCCCCCCCCCCCCCCC
>JAFBJQ010000754.1:89776-118092 GCA_016785345.1 Trinectes maculatus
CCCCCCCCACCCCCCCCACCCCCCCCACACACACACACACTGTCTCTGTAGATGAACAGCATGCAGCTCCCTGAAAGGTAAACATTAGTGTTTCGTTATAGTTCCTGTAAAGTTCAACAACCTCCGTGACACACACACACTCATCCAGACTCTGCTATCTGTGCTCAGACATCCGAGAAGCAGGGTTCATTTGATTTGACCCCAGTATCTCACTGCTGTGTGGAGGGAGTGCTGACCTTTGTACCACTGAGCTCTGTGTGACGTCATCACCTTCCTGTGCTGTGGTAAGTAAATGATCAGTGGAATTTTGAATCAGTGAGTGGATTTATCACACACACACACACACACACATTTTATATATATATATATATATATATGTAATAAAGTTCAATAGGCTTTGGTTAAAATCCCACTAAATGGGGAAACTACGCCATCTACTGTTCGACATGCCTGCATTAATGTTTAGATCAGCGAGGGATTCTGGGTAATGCTCAGTGTAATGGAGGATTCCCAGTGAGAGGTAACGTCTGTGCGTCTGTGGACAAAACAAACACCAACTAACTTTAAAAACACTTCAAAGTGAATATGAGTTAACTGACTGTAGGAGAATTATATTAGATTCAGTCATGTTTATGTTGGGTTAATCATTCGATGTGTGTGTTTTGATACATGTTTAAACAAACAAACATCTTTGAATACAAGTAGCTGACAGTGTGTGTTGCCTTCCCTGACAGACAGTGCCACGTGTCCACATCTGATGACACTGACTCTCTTGTGTCCACTGGTTTGTGAACGCAGGTATAATAATAATAAAAACCCTGGCAGTGCTGTTAGCATCACCGAAGCTCCCAGACTCATTTATTCCAAGAGGAGACATCTTAGATCGGTCACATAAATATAAATAAAACATCTGATGATGATCAGCACCACAACACAAAGTGTCAACACACGAGGTCAGTTCCGTGTACAAGTGAAAGGAAGTGTTCCTTTGAAATTTAAATCTGAAAATTTGTTCAATTAGTTTCATTCAAACACAAAGAAATCAATATAAAATAAATCTAAAATCATAAATCTGAAGGAAAACAAAATGACGCATGTTCACTCCTTCCTCTTGTCTTCAAACCTTCAGTCGATCAGTCACTTTGCTCATTCACTGGAGGAGAAAGGTCAGAGGTCAGCTCTACTTGGCTATTACATATATAAAAAACAGCCAACCAGTGCTCTTCATTTCCTGACGTGTGGACACAAAAGTACTTTTAACAACAAACTACCTCTGTATTTCACTGTTAATTCAGATAGAACAGATAAAAGTATCAGTGAGCTGCTGATGTTCACTGAACTGAGGCAGAGAAAAACCTCAACAGCTTTTTAAATCAAAGTAGAGCAAAAGGAAATCAGACGTTTCTTTGTTTTCCTGTCATTTTTCATCAAACACTGAATCACTTTAGTTTTAACTTTCATTTTAGTTGTGGGAAAAATGACTTTTGAGCAGGTGACTGTGAACTCACCTTGCAGCTGTGTTCAGGGGCAAAGGTCACTCCTTTCCCTGCTCTGTCCTGAGATCCACTGCTACTGCCACTGACAGAGCTCCTCCTCATGATGCCTGCATCAAAAACAACAAGTCCTTATGATTCACTTGTTTCCAGCAGGTGCATGAAGCAAGCTGCAGTGTGTCCCCCCCGACCTGTAGGAAGCAGCACATCCAGTCTCTGCAGGCTGTTTCTGCGGGCAGGAGGGTAGTTTCCTGTCTTAGAGAGGCGCCGTTGGCGATGGTTCAACATGGCTGCTGGAGCAACGATAACAGGGGGCGGAACTTTGCCCATCCTCAGGTACAGCGCCTCAATCTCTTGCTTCTGATTGGCCTGCAGGTTCTGTACCTCTGACAGGTGTCTGGAATGGGGGGGGGGGACAGGGGGGAGACACATGTGTAGAAACATGTGTAGAAACATGTGTTGTGCAGTTTAGGTTTGGGAATTGTGTGACTGATTGTATAGATTGTGACGTACTTCCATATTGGAATGTCACAGTGGAGAAGAGCTCGCTCTGATTCCTCACACTGATTCGTTGGCTCATTTTTGTTTCTATGTTATTTTCATCACCTTTCACGGAGCTTCTGTAACTCCTCCCACATTTCCTCATCCCCGCTCTCTGATTCGTCAGAGCTGATGAGTGGTGCAGAGCGGCTACGTGATTGGCCAAGGCAGCTGTCACTCATTCCAGGGCTGCTGGTTGACCCGTCCCAACCCCCCCTCCTCGTTCTCTCTTCATCCTCACCCCTCGTCCTCCTGTCCTCCTGTCCTCCAGGGTCCTTATGGTTTTCATCAGCCAGGAGCACTGTGGAGATGCTGCCTTCCGATTCGCTTCCATCCTCTGTGCTGCTATCTGAAGTCTCTGATTGGTTCAGTATGGGGGGAGGTGGGGAGTGGGCAGTGGGCGTGACCTGGATGGGTGGGCGGTGCTCCTGATCACAGACATCTGGATCACCTTTAGAGGACGTTACCTGGAAACGACCTAAAGTGAGAACTGAAGCTTTCTTCACTGCAAAGAGATTAAAAAAAAGACAATCAGCATAAACATGGCGTTTGTCCTCTGGATGTTTCCACGAGAAAGACAGCAGAGAGGTTAAAATCCAAAGGGTTAATCATAACCCTAAATGAACTCGTTATCATCATCATAACCCATTAACATAACGGGTGAAAGGTATTTGTTCTAAGCTGCTCAGGTGTCTCCCTCTAGAGTCCTAATAGAGCACCACTAAAAGGTCTTGAAAAGGTCCGTTTCCATGTGGACATACATTTTCCAGCATGTTCAGATTGTGCGACATGTTGACTGTCCACTGGTCATCAGTTTATTGCACCTGTCTAACCACAGTTTGTGTGTTTGTGGCGATAAACATCAGTGTGGCCAACAGACAGTTATTTCTCACCTTCATAGATGGGAGACAGTCTGTGTGATGCAGAGATGGGGGGAGATATCTGAAGTGGACAAAGAATATATTCAAAGACAAATTACAAAGCAGCTCTTCCTCTGACCTCAGTATGAGTTCAACTAAAAGTTACAAACATCAGCACATTTCCCCTGTAGGGTCTGTGTCTTACTTTGATGAGAGGAGTGGAAGACGGTCCAGACGTCAGACTGGGGACACAGGTCAGACTAGGGATGCTGGTTGGACGGGAGACATTGGTCGGACTGGGGACATTGGTTGGACAGGGGATGTTGGTCAGACTGGGAACGTTGGTTGGGTTGGGGACACTGGTTGGACTGGAGACACTAGTCAGACTCGGGACACTAGTCAAACTAGTTACACTGGTTGGACTGGAGACACTGGTCGGACTGGGGACATTGGTTGGACAGGGGATGTTGGTCAGACTGGGAACGGTGGTTGGGTTGGGGACACTGGTGTGACTGGGGACGTTGGTTGCACTGAGGACACTGGTCAGACTGGGGACGTTGGTTGCACTGAGGACACTGGTCAGACTGAGGACGCTGGTCAGACTGGGGACGTTGGTTGGACTGAGGTCACTGGTCAGACTGGGGACGTTGGTTGCACTGAGGACACTGGTCAGACTGGGGACACTGGTCAGACTGGGGACGCTGGTCAGACTGGGGACGTTGGTTGGACTGAGGTCACTGGTGAGACTGGGGACGCTGGTCAGACTGGGGACGCTGGTCAGACTGGGGACGCTGGTCAGACTGGGGATGCTGGTCAGACTGGGGACGTTGGTCGGACTGAGGACACTGGTCAGACTGGGGACGCTGGTCAGACTGGGGACGTTGGTCGGACTGAGGACACTGGTGAGACTGAGGACACTGGTCAGACTGGGGACGTTGGTCGGACTGAGGACACTGGTGAGACTGGGGACACTGGTCAGACTGGGGACGTTGGTCGGACTGAGGACACTGGTGAGACTGGGGACGCTGGTCAGACTGGGGACACTGGTGAGACTGGGGATGCTGGTGAGACTGGGGACGCTGGTCAGACTGGGGACGCTGGTCAGACTGGGGACACTGGTGAGACTGGGGACGCTGGTGAGACTGAGGACGCTGGTCAGACTGGGGACGCTGGTGAGACTGGGGACGCTGGTGAGACTGGGGACACTGGTGAGACTGGGGACGCTGGTGAGACTGGGGACGCTGGTGAGACTGGGGACACTGGTGAGACTGGGGACGCTGGTGAGACTGGGGACGTTGGTTGGACTGGGGACGCTGGTCATAAACACAGTGTCTGATCCTATAAACCAGAGAAATGTTCAGTGAGTCTGTTCAGTCTGTTGTGATGTCACTTTCTGATGTCAGCAGACTCACCAGGAGGGGGCGCAGCTGAGCCAACCTTCATGTTAAATGGACTGTGATGCAGCATTGACTGAATGGGTGAAGAATTGAATGAGTTCATGAACAAAGCTGAATGAATGATGTGAATAATGTGAACAAATGAACGTCTTCTCCTCAGTCTCATCTCCTTCCTGACCTCAGGTCCTCAGAAAGATATCGAGAAGCTCCACACACACCAACACACACCAACACACACCAACACACACCAACACACACCAACACACCTGAGGTCAGACGCCTTGTGTTACAAAATCTGCCCCTGATCTTTCTGTCCTACCTGAGGTGTGTCTGGATCCCGGCCTGCTGACGCCCCCTGTTGGCTATCTGCAGCAGAGCCTGTCTGAAGGAAGTGGGGACTGTAGGGAGGTTGGGAGAAGAAGGGAGCAGAAAGGGAGGTGTGTACAGGAGGGTGGTGCTTTGGGTTCAGGGCTGGAGATACGGGGGGAGACAGAGGGGTGTGGAGGGGGGTGAAGGTGGGAGACTGGGACAGGGTGTGGGGAAGGAAGTGCTGGTTGGGGGCCACAGGTGGAGGTATGAAGGACTGGGCCATGCTCATGGCCAAAGACAGCATGTTGTTCAAGGTGAACAGAGGCTGGTCAGGAGGAGGCCAGTGAGCAGGAGGAGCTGAGGAGGAGGTGGACGGAGGAGTGAGCAGGGAGGGGTTACTGTGTATGCGGGGGAGGCTGAGGGCGGGGCCGAGGGCGGGGCTCTGTGTGGGACGTGGGGCGCTGTAGGGGGAGGAGGAGGCTGATGGGAGCTGGTACAGAGGAGGGGAAGGATAGGAGGTGGAGAGGGTGGAGTCTGGGTGGAGGGGGTAGCTCGGGGGCTGATGGGAGGAGGCTGAGGGGTGGTGTGGGGGGGGGGGTCAGAATCAATGTTTTGTCTCTTTGATAACGTGCCACACACTGTGTGCACACAGTTAATATATAAGGATGAATGAAATATAAATACATTGAAGTCATATGGTGCGTTCAGGTACCTGAAGATGTGTGAAAAGACTGTGACCTCAGTGGCCTGATGGCAGGCGTGGCCTCAGGGTCAATGTAGAAGTCAACGCCCTTTAAGGGGGAGGGCTCATCGTCAATGTCTGAGGAGAAACACACACAACGTTTCCTCACATACACACACATGATGAATCAGAACACAACCTGTTCAGTGTCAGTAAGAAAAGACACCGTACCCCCCCCCCAACTCCCCTTTATTCCCTTTCTTGTTACCAGGAAGTGAAGATGCTGACAGGGTTCTGGAGAGGCTCTGGGTCGACACCTGCGGCTGCAAACATTTGAATAAGATCAGAACCAGAATCCTCTGTTTACGTCTCTGTGACGCTGGGACGTGTGAAGAGACAACGCACCATGGACTGGGACAGTGTGGAGGCGTTCAGGTGAGGAGACCTGTCTGTGTCTGCTGGCTGCTGATGATGCATCATGGTCTCCGCCCTCTTGATGATGTCATACATGCGGAGGATGAAGCCTTCTCGCTCTGATGGCAGGATGAAGTCTCTGTGGAGCTGAAGACACAGATGCACAGCGTGGTGTTGTCACCTACTGAACCTCTGAGTGGATGTGTGTGTGTGGAGTGGATGTGTGTGTGTGGAGTGGATGTGTGTGTGTGTGTGGAGTGGATGTGTGTGTGTGGAGTGGAGTGGATGTGTGTGTGTGTGGAGTGGATGTGTGTGTGTGTGGAGTGGACGAGGCCTCCGTGACTGAACGCACATATTCAACACAAACTTGTTGGATTTATTGTTCATATTGTAACCAACAACATGTGTAGTCATAGCTTCACAACTGTAAATCTTTTTCCTCATCTGTGCGTTGACATTTCACCTGAGCCCTGTGATGTCATAGCTGTGACCCTGAGGTCAAACTAAAACAGCGGCTCTGACTGGTGTTTGTTGCTCACCATCACAGAGGCGATGTCCTCGGGGTTGTCTCCATCCAGATCAAATTTAAACGTCACCATCTTACTGTTGTGAGTCTGCAGCTGACACTCCACCACCCGGTCCACCTTGTCTGACACCTGGAGACGTGCACGCACACACACACACACAGTGTCTGTGTCAGAACATTTCACTGGATGTTGAAAGTTGTTGTTATTCAGTGTGAGACTGAGCGCTCATGTCGTCACCCCTGTGATTTTCAGACGAGCTCTCGCTCTTCTCTTAAACTGCTTTGTCGCTGCTCTTCTACTTCCTTCTCGGTTGCCCTTATCTGATTGGCCGTCATTGCCGTCACTCAAACCTGAGGCAACATCAGAGGCGTAGCTATAGACAGAAAGGAGAAGTAACAAAGCATAATGTTCAACATCAAGTCAGCACAGGTGAGTGTGAGATTGAATTAACCTATGTGTGTGTTACCTGTCAACAGGTGAAGAGAAGCCACAGTCTGATCCATATGGTGTTCGCTCAGCATTATGGGACACCGCGATGCTCTGGAGACAACATGAGGACACGGACAGAGATTTACAGTGAACTGACCCCAGTTCAGGTCAAAGGTATTTCCCAATTCAAATGAAAATCAGTGTCTGCCAGTTGCATCTGATGTCCCCTAGAGGGCAACTAAGTTCTGCAGCTTCTTGTTTGTCTGCTTTCTCATGATGATATCCTCAGGAAGTGATGTCACATTGAGTTGGAAAGATGTGGGATTTGGAGTCTGAGGAAGTATTTGACTAACCTTCACTCTGCTCCATGCTCACCTTGGGGAAACGCAACACAGGAAGGGGCGGAGCCTTGGATGGAACCCGTGTCACTTGAAGCCGGGTTTCCTGGGTCACTGGAGCAGGGGCCGAGATGGAGGGGACAGAGGAGGGGTTTGTGATGGAAGGGGGCGTGGCATTAACCATCTCTGAGACGCTTGTGCTGATGGAGTGGTAAGTCTCACTGGCAGCTACCACGGCAACCATAGAAGACAGATATATGTATACACAGTATATTTAAATCTGAAGGTCCAGGAAAATGTTTAGGTTCAATGAAAGAACACCGGTTACAGTTATAATGAGAAAGGACAAAGGAAACAGTGAAAAGAATGTACTGACTTGTAGTGGAGGAAGAGGAGGGGGCTCGTTTGTTGGTCTTATCGTCATCTTCGTCTCCCTCCGTCCGGCTAATGATGCTGATCATCCCGGAATCCACCACACTGCTGCTCAGCGGCGGCTCAGATGATCTCACAAGTGCAGGCGTCTGATTGAGCAGCTTGGGAGCAGAGTCAGCCTCCTCCTCGAGGACAGCATCCTTTTGCTGGCTTAGGGCTCCCTCCTGCAGGTGGCGCTGTTTGTCCCTCTGACGTTTTATAGCTGTCACTCTGTGTCTAATTGCCTTGGCAACCAGCTTATAGTCCGCCTCACACACAAACCCCAACACCACCTGACAACAGAGAGAGAGACAGAGATGACACACCACCACCTTTATTACCTTTCTGTTGATGTCATCATCATGATGTCATCAGGTACCATGTCCTGCGCCACCTCCTCTGGGACGTCTTTGTACAGCTCGAACAAAAACTCGATGGCATTGTTGTCTTTGTATTTGCCGTGAAGCTTCTTGCTGTGGTCCATCCGGAGCCAGAGCTTCAGTGCAGCCTTTGAGCCGTCGTCGTCCTCGGCCAGCTCCACGTGGACTCCAAGCTGCTCCTGGAAGAACCGGTGATCCAGCAGGTCCTGAACTGTAAACCTGCACAGTGAAATGAAGACTCTGTTTATCAGACATCAAACCTAACCACCCGCCCCCCCCTGGGACACCAGGAGGACATGAGGACGATGTAAGGTGTGTGTCATTTACCTGACAATGAGACAATATCCACACAAACATCTACATCACCTCTCTCTGCTGCTGGTTTGAATGCAGCCCTCAATGATCTCCTTCAGCTCTGGGACTTTTACTTTGGAAAAACTGTCTGGTTTGATACCCTGAGAACGAACGAAATGTTCAAACATCTGAACATAACCAGGAAGCAGATAGCACACGAGTGGGTGGAGCCTTACGTTGGTGACCTTGCGATAGATCTGGGCAGCGTTCTGACATTCAGAATATGGATACTCAGAGGTCGCCATCTCCAGGATGCACATACCAAAGGCGTAAACATCCACGGCCTCGTCGTACTTCTCGTCATACATCTCTGGAGCCATAAACTCTGGGGTCCCTGAATGCATCACCAGTCACACAGTGAAGGACAATAAAAGCAGGAAATAAACAGCTTGGCGTTTGCCTTGGCTTGAGCCTGAGCCTCTGGCTCTCTGTGCAGACTGCTCTTACCAATGACACTCTTGGCGAATGAGGCCTTCTTCAGCGTGGCTAGACCCAGGTCTCCGATCTTGACCGAGGCAGTGGGCCCGGTGATGAAGATGTTTTCACACTTCAGGTCTCGGTGCAGGATGGGGGGGCAGCGTGTGTGCAGGAACTGAAGCCCCTTGAGGATCTGAAAACTCCAGCGCTGCAGCAGCTTCAGTTTCATCTGACGGAACCTGCGCAGATACCTGTAAGGGTTCAACAGTCACCTGGGGTGAAAATACCGAAAACTCAAACGTGTGTTTTTTTCTGCTGTCTTTGTAACATCCCCTGCATGAGATCAATGAAGCTTGACTACAGTTCTTGAATTTGGTGTTGTAAATGAGCTTCATGCTGTAAACAAGTGGTTGAGCTGGTTTTAAACAGGCCACTAACAGTCTCAACCAGGAATAGGTTCTGTTCAGGTTCTGAGGATGGTGGTTGTGGACTCACGTTTTGAGGGTCCCAGATGTCATAAGCTCTGTCACCAGGATGGTGCATTTGTGGCCCTTCAGCACCGACTTCCAGGAGTCATAGAATCGGACGATGTTTGGATGCTGCAGAGCCTTCAGCATCTCCACCTCCTCACAGAACCGCTGACGCTCCGCCTTGTTCAGACCATGAGTCTGTCAAGACGACACGCAGTTACATGGATGAGTTTCTGAACGCTTCAGTGAGTAGGTAGTCTACACCGAGACAGAATGTTCACCATGAAGGTCACTGAACCCACATACAGTACATCGGCTTTAAGAGCACACAACAGCAGTTTGCTGACATGATAACACACAAACGTGTCACATCATTGCAGAGCATGATGGGAAATCAGCTAGGCACATGCTGTGTGTGTAAAATATAATATCATATATAATATAATATAATATAATATAATATAATATAATATAATATAATATAATATAATATAATATACAGTGTATAAAGTGTAAATTCACTTATTATCTTGTCAAACTGAACTCGATGAGTCACGAGCACAGTGTAAACATTTGTGTTGATATAATATATCAGCTACACGTCGAGGCTCCTTTGGGCCAATGGGAAAAGAGGACACGTGACATGTCAGTGTGCTGCGAGACTGCTTTTAATGACCATAAACATGAAACAGGAAGCCCTCAGATTGGTGACCTTTGACCTCATTGACTGTGTGTGTGTGTGTGTGTGTGTGTGCGCGCGCACATGCACACACACGCATGCACCCGCACACTGTTATCAGCATCAACCAGCAGCCCTCTGTCCAATCAGATACTGTGTACAGTACAACAAAATGCTGAGTCACTGTTAACACTTCATCACACATTGTTTGTATTTCTCTCCTTGTGAGGACCTTGACAACATTCTATGTCCCAGACCCCCAAACTCATAAATACATGGAAATATGTCACAGGAGTGAGGACCGTTCAGAACGTCCTCACATGACCCTCACAGAGGTCACGTCACAGCCAGGAGACTCTGGTTTGTCACCGTCCATCAGGCCTGTAGGTTGTCGACTGTTTGTTTGTCTGTGGTGTGTTTTTGGTTTAAACATGTATATATGTTCTGCCCTCCAGTTGTCATTATTCACACAATCATCTTTCTTCCTCTGTCAGTAAAAATGACATTGCCCATTAGCCTGTGCCGTTGCTGTTGCCATGGCGAAGTGAAGTAAGCAACTGGACTGGTATTTTTGATGCTGTTCTCTATTCCACAACATTTCAATGGAACTTAAATCGGTTATGATGACTAAATACTACTAAATATAGAGATTCTTCCTCAAACAACAAGAGACAGGTGGTTCCTTTTTCTCAACCAATCAGAGAGCTTCCTGCCTCGAACCTTCCTGAAAACACAGATGTAACAGCAGCGTTCACCTACGTAACAAGACGAAGCATGTGACTGACTGAGTGAGTGATACCTGTAGTTCACACCAGGCCACCTCCACGGTGGTCTCTGTGTCCAGGCCTTTGTATACTGTCTTGAAGGATCCTCTCCCAATCTCAATGTTGAACTTCAGGAATCTTCCATCAGGAGAGAAGGCCACCGCCTGTGTCTCCTCCTCATCATGCTCCTCCTCCTGTTGCCACAGAAACCTCTCCCTGTTAGAGTCGGACAGCTCTACCCCTGTCTCCTCCTCTGAACTGACCTCCTGATTTGTCAGAGGAGAAGCAACAGTCTCTGACTGGGGAGCATCATTGTCCTTTGAGGTTGTCATGGTTACAGCAGCAGCAGGAGGATGTAGGATAAACTCTTCCTCCTCATTGTCTTCTTCATTTCCTTTTTCAGGTCTTCTTCTGGGCAGCATTTCAGAGTCTCCCCCTCCTCGTCTTCCTCAACAGGCCGTGGCCCGAGTGAATGTGTTGTCTCCACGGTGACGCGGGTGCGATTCCTATGCTGTGATGTTAGTGGTGTAAGAGGAGATGCTGGGATTCTTTGTTGAACATCACACTGGGGACAGACAGACAGGGATGGAGACAAAGAGGCTGAGTCAAATGAGGTTTAATAGGGTGATGTCTTTCTGCCTGTCTGTCTGTCTTTCTGCCTGTCTGCCTGTCTGTCTGCCTGTCTGTCTGCCTGTCTGTCTGTCTGTGCAGAGTCATACTGTCAGTCTGTTTTCACCTGAGGGGTATGGAGTTAATCTGACCTGAGATCTGACAGTGATTGTTTACACTGTTTGGAGCTGCAGTAGCACACTGTGTTATTTTAAAACACAGCAAGCAGAAAGAGCAGTGTCACGATACCATCACACCAAAGTGATAAAACAGTGATCCAAAACCATCATCATCATCACAACCGGAAAAACGTTTACAATACATTGTACTATAGTTTCATTCAGTAAAGGTTAAAGGTCACAGAAACTGGTTCAACTATTCAGTTTCATATTCAGAGACTTTAACTAGATACAAACATCTGCCCTGACTGCACAAGGGTGAACACTGACATGACAATATAATATAATATAATATAATATAATATAATATAATATAATATAATATAATATAATATAATATAATATAATATAATATAATATAATATAATGATACTCACTGTGTGAATGACAGCTTCAGACTTCAGTCCTCCTGCTTCTTCTTCATGTCATTTCCCAGAATGGAATATTTCTTTCTGCAGAGGCAGCGCGCGACTTCTATCAGCACTGAGCAGACAGCGCGAGCTGCTCTAAGCCCCGCCCACCGGACACCTGTTACCTGGCTGATAGAGACGCTGTCTCACACAGCCAGTGCGTCCCACGTGACGTCACCAGCAGCGTAAAGTAACGTAACATAACCATCACAGCACAGTATAATTCTTCCATTGTTTTTATTCAGTTGCCAGAGACAAACAACCTGTCACACACACACACACTCACTCACTCACACACTCACACACACACCGACGCTCTAAAATATCGATCCATTGGTTTTTGATTATTTGAGTCTGCGCCATTTTTTCTACCATCGTCTGCTGCTGCCTGTCGTATCCCACAATTCCCCGCGGTCCCACAGTTGCCAGTCATTGTGACGTTAGCCCGAGGTGCAGAGGCTGTGCAGCTAAGAACCTGGTCCAGACCCGGTTCGGAACTGGTCCACGTCGTTCGCTGGTGCAGTCTGACAGAGCTCCGTGTCCCAGCACCCCCCGTGTCTGCTGTCTGCCTCCCAAGCACCATGAAGGAGACCGCGGCCAAGCGGCGCGACAAGGCCGGAGGCCGGGAGCGGGATGCTAAGGCCGACAAGCCCAAAGGCTCAGGCTCGGACCCTCAGGACGTGGAGATGCCGGAGGTCGAGACGACACAGCCGGCCAGGCCGCCCAAAGAGCAAGACAGTCTGACGCTGGAGGGTGAGACAGACAGTTACTGACTGCCGAGAGAGCCGCTCATCGTGCTAGCCTGTTAGCATGACGAGCTAAAAGCTAACAACAACTGGAGTTTGGTGCTGCCATGTTCATGTTAACGGTTTTAATTGTGATTAGAAATCCAGTCAGCAACACAGTCCAGATCAGATCAGACCAGGACCCGGTTCTCCGAACTGGACTTAATGTGTGTTTTTATTATTTTTTGACTTGACTTGCTTTTTAATTGACTTGTTGGCTTCGCGGTGGGGCGCTGTTGCACCAGGGCAAAACATGTCCACACACAGGATCCCGGCTGAACCGAGGTTCGAACCAGGATCCTTTTAGCTGTGTGGCACGAGTGCTAACCACTGCACCACCGTGTAGCCACCACCGTGTAAGTCAGGTTCAAATCACCATGGTAACAGATCACGTTCGGTTTACACAGCAGATGAAAAGTGGTGATCAATCAAACGGCTGATCAGCCTATAGAATTCCAACAGGGCCAAACTACTGTTACTGCTGTTTCAGACTAGAACAAAGCAAAGGAGAGTCCCTGACTTTTTATTTACATCCTCCTTCATATCCTCCACCTGACCTCCATCTTCTCCTCTTCAGACATAAAGGAGCATGTGAAGCAGATAGAGAAGGCGGTGTCAGGGAAGGAGCCTCGGTTTGTTCTTCGTGCTCTTCGGGCACTGCCATCTACCAGCCGCCGTCTCAACACCAACGTGCTGAATAAGGCCATCTGTGGCTTTTTCACCAACAATGCAGTGACCCGAGACTTCTTGCTGGGCTTTCTTGAAGAGGTGAGGGGCCACAACATGAAGAGTGATCAGTTTGAGTGTTGATTAACCTTTCCGTTTCATTTAGTCCACAAATATCAGTAGTCCCGACTAAACAATTGTTGAAGCTCCTCCTGTATTATGATCTAGTCGGAAGAATACGTTGATGGTAAATAGAAAACGAGCTGATCACGTTCTGTCAAATGAGCTGAGATTCTGTTTTGATTAAAAGAAAAACGCTGTAAGTTTTGGTTTGGTTACAATGTGACTGCAGTGTTATCACTGGTAACTAATGAGGTAATTATCATCGATCCCTACTCTTGTTCATAGCCGATGGAGATGCCAGATGGAGACGTCCAGTTTCGCCCAAGAACTGGTAAAGCAGCGTTGACTCCTCTGCTTCCGGAGGTGGAGGCGTACCTGCAGCTGCTGCTGGTGGTTCACCTGACCAACAACAAGAGATACACCGAGGTACGTGCTGCCCTTTGCACTTCATCTGACACATGGTGTCTGACCAGACCCATTTCATTACCACACTGTTTTATCTCTCTGCACAATCTCCAGTGTAAAGGCTGTGTGCAGGTGAAACAATGGAGAGGTGGACTAATGGGTAAAGAGCAGCTGTAACATGACTGTTGTTGTCTCGTCTCTCCTGGAGGTTTCTGCGTTTTTTCCCCAGTTAAAAGGGTTTTTTTTGTTTTTCCTCGCCCTTGTTGAGGGTGTAGGTCAGAGGTCAGAGGATGTCGCACCCTGTACTCTTTGTTAACGCCCTATAAGGCAAATAACAATTTGTGAATTTGGGCTATACAAATAAAATTTGATTGATTGATTGATTGTTGTTTCAGGCACAGAAAGCATCAGACGACCTGCTGCAGAAGATCGGATCAAAGAACCGCAGAGCTCTGGATCTCGTTGCTGCCAAGTGTTATTATTACCATGCAAGAGTGTATGAGTTCCTTAACCAGTTTGACACCATCCGCAGGTACTCACAGTAACAGTACACACAACATACTAAGAGCAGCATAATGATGAGGACTAAAGTCAAGTCCTACATATTTCTGTTTCACCATCAGCTTATTTTTTCAGCCGCTGCAGTTGATGGAAAAATGACAGGAGACAAGACTTTAGTTTTAAACCAAAATCTCAGGCTGTGAATTAAACATCAGTTGACGTCTCTGGAGCCTGCAGGGCAGAGTCGGCCTCTAAGGACGGGGACATGTGTCACACACCTTTCTACTTTTTCAGTTTCCTCCACACGCGCCTGCGTACTGCGACTCTGCGTCATGACGCAGATGGTCAGGCCGTTCTTCTCAACCTGCTGCTGAGGAACTACCTGCACTTCAACTTGTACGACCAGGCTGAGAAACTGGTCTCCAAGTCTGTGTTTCCTGAGCTCGCCAACAACAATGAATGGGCCAGATACCTGTATTATACAGGTGAGACACATAAATATGCTGCACAGTGAGATTTGCACCTGACTTTGTGTTATTTAAAAAAAAAATTTTATAACTCTGTCATGTGACCTGCTTGCAGGTCGTATTAAGGCAATTCAGTTGGAGTACACTGAGGCTCGCAGGACATTAACCAATGCTCTGAGAAAAGCTCCACAACACACTGCTGTGGGATTCAAACAGACGGTGTGTAGGCAGCTGGAGGAACTGCAGGATCAGTTATGGATCAACAGTTAATGAAGCATTGAAAGCAACTGTGTCTGTGTTTAGGTCCATAAGCTGCTGATCGTAGTGGAGCTGCTGCTGGGAGAGATTCCTGACAGACTTCAGTTCAGACAGCCGTCACTCAAGAGGTCTCTCATGCCGTACTTCCTGCTTACACAGGGTCAGTCACTTCACACTCTCAATGCAGTACTGTGACAGAAGTAAACTTAATATTTGAAGATTTCCTTCACCTTTTCAAATTTGACATAAATAGTTTTAATTCTGTTGGTGTGTGCACATAAACTGCAGCGGTGAGAACAGGTAACCTGGCCAAGTTTAACCAAGCGTTGGAGCAGTTCGGGGAGAAGTTTCAGACTGACGGGACATACACACTCATCATCCGCCTAAGACACAATGTCATCAAGACCGGTGAGCCAATCACAGGCCACATTCCCTCCAGCATCACACATTAGCGTTTGTGTTGGCGGCATCAGTCCTCATACCTTCATGGTTTATGTAACGGGTGAGATGATAGAAATGTGTTTGTGTGCGCAGGTGTGCGTATGATCAGCCTTTCATACTCTCGTATCTCTCTGGCTGACATTGCTCAGAAGCTGCAGCTGGACAGTCCAGAGGACGCCGAGTTCATTGTCGCCAAGGTAACAACAAAGTAACTACAGCTTATTTGTGATGAAAATAATTAATAGTATGAAAATAAAATAATAATGAGTGTGACAGTTCTACTGAAATAACAGAATAACAAATAATATGATAACAATGATGAACAAAAACAGTTCAACGACTCTTGTCTGTCTCATGTTAACCAATCAGAAGCGTCTGCTGTTCAAGTTAAACCCAGCCAATAACAAACATTTGTAGGAGCAGAGCACACACCCTCACACAGCCACACAAAACAGCATAATGTTGGAAACACAGTCGGGCTGTAGCAGTGCTGTTGTATTGTTTAGGCGATTCGTGATGGAGTGATTGAGGCCAGCATCAACCACGAGAAAGGTTTTGTCCAGTCAAAAGAGACCATGGACATCTACGGCACCAGAGAGCCTCAGCTGGCTTTTCACCAGAGAATCTCCTTCTGTCTGGATATCCACAACATGTCTGTCAAGGTAACACACAGTCGTTTACTTACATCCCTGGAAGGACAATTATTAACATGATGGATTTCCTAACCGCTTATTGTAAACGTAACCATTACAACTGAATGCCTCACCTTAAACTAAAGCAAAGTCTTAACCCTCAAGCAGTCCTGTGAGAGGACTGGTCAAAATATCAAATCTGAAAATAATCACTCTCTCTGTCTTTTAGGCCATGAGGTTTCCTCCTAAAGCTTATAACAAAGACCTGGAGTCAGCTGAGGTAACCACGCACACACACACACACACACACACAAATACGCAAAGGAAGCATGCTATGAGCGGTAGCAGTGACTGATGTGTTTGTGGTGTGTTCAGGAGCGTCGGGAACGTGAGCAGCAGGACCTGGAGTTTGCCAAAGAAATGGCAGAGGATGACGATGACAGTTTCCCGTGAGCTTGCTGTATGGACTTCCTTTGCAGACAGGAAGTAGTTTAGTGTGTGTGTGTGTGGGCACGCATGCCAGTGTTTATCATTTATTACCACAATGCCCCATTCCTCTTCTCCCTCTGTGATGTGTATTCTGCTTCCGCTGTAGCCTTTGACATTTAACCTTCAGCTCTGTGAGGCAAATAAAACTGACTTTGTTTACACTGTTAGGACTATTTCTGTTTTTGGCAGATCCACAGTAACAGTCGGTTTTATGGTAAATGAGAATAACTCAAACGTTTCAATTAGTTTAAATACCATAATTGTTTTATATTGTTACTTTAATTCATATCAGAGACAGGGGCCAGAAGACAAACTGTAACCATCAAGCTGTCTCCATTCTGGAATCCTCAGAATTCTTGGTTCACCTTTTCACCACTAGATGGTGCTAAATCCATCACAGTGGTTCTTTACATCAGAGGAATCCAGAGCTGGAAAAGACTGTGTATCCACTTTAAGTTGAGAAACTGAGTTTAAAAACTGAAACTTAAACTTTTAATTTTTCTTATTTTATTGTCAGAACAAACAGTTTTTAGTTCTGATGTGTTTCATAAGCCACCAGTCAGCACAGTGATCCACCACAGGTTTCAGGCTGTCACAGCTCAGAGTGTAGACGTTAGTCTGTTACAAGCAGGAGGAGGTTTCTGTATTGAAGGAGCTTTAATAAACGTAAAAAAAATAAAATATGACTAAGCTATCACTTGATCATTTTATGAAATTAAAATACTGGTCCTTTTAAAATAATCATTTTTAATATGATAATACATAAATTATTGATGGGGCTTCACATTATTATAGATTAGTGTTAGCGATTATTGTACGAATGCACTTATTGTAAGTTGCTTTAGATAAAAGCGTCTGCTAAATGAATGTAATGTAATGTTATACAGTGTTGCTATATGTTAATAGTACAACATTAATAGTGGTTTTGTAGATAATTATCACTGATGTGATATTATGTAAGTATGTCGTTACTTTTTATTACTGTGACATCACTTCCTCTTCAGCAGGCGGGGACAGGAAACATAATGTGTTTGAGATACCTGCTGAATCATGGTTTGTCCAAAATTTCTCAAAGAAATAAGATGACACACAGGAAGGAAGTGACACACACACACACACACACACACACAGAAACTTGAACACGGAGAAGAAAAAAGTTTCAAACAGTAAAGTGAACTGAATACAACAAACTGTAACTAAACCATCAAATAACACGAATAAACCTTAAAAGATGCAAATAATACTGAGGATTTACCAAATGATAGCATCAAACTCCTCACTCTGCAGATTGTTGTGTTTTTAGTGGCTGAACATTTTCTACCACGAGGAGAATGAATGGTTTTGTTATTTAGAGTTGCACTCTACAGTTGCTCTACAGCGCCCCCTGCCGCAGCTGGCGTTGCCATCAGTATGAAACATGAACGTCAGTTCACAGTTGTTGTACCTGAACAGTAGTTTTACGTGTAATGAGGCGTAATCACATCTCACTGGCTCGTAACAGTGGTGAATGACGTCACAGATGTTCTCCTGCACTCAGCTGAACAGAACCTGAACTGGACGTGACGTCGAACACAGGTGTAAAGTCACGTGTGTGATTCGAGCAGCGGTTTCGCAACAGGTTTCTCTCAGGCTTCGTCACCTCGGGATTTATCGGAATGACGGCGCAGAGCCGTCAATGGAAAATCCCGCAAGACGCAGTGTGCGGATAAAAAGACCCAAGCGCCGCAAATGGAAGCTGAAGCCGAGAGTAGCGCGCGTGGCTGCGGACAGACGCACAGAGACAGACGCACAGAGACAGAGAAGAGACAGAGAAGAGACAGACAGCCGCCATGATGGACCCCAAGTCTCCGACAGGTATGAAGTTTACTCTGCGTGTGTGTGTGTGTGTGTGTGTGTGTGTGTGCGCGCGCGCAGGAGGCTTTTATTTTGGTGACTTAGTTTCAGCTAACGTCAGGTTACAGCAGAGGAGCGCATCACTTTACATTTTAATTGGACTCTGTGTAAACCAGCTTTATTTCACTGCGTTGCCATGGTTACTCATCTCACAGCTATCACATCAAAAGTTGATCAATTTAATAACAACCAACAGAAAATGTTATTAAACTGAAAAAAAAACCCCGATGAATTCATGTTATTAAATTTGTTAAACGTAGAAATCCACTGTAAAAAGTTGTTTTAATTCAAACATTCAGTTCTTACTTGGTTTTGTGTACAAATACTTGTATGACGTAGTTTTCTGGCAGTACTGAGCCTGCATACTGTGAACCTCTTCCCTCCAGCTGTTGCTCTGCTGCACTGCTGGCTGTTTGCAGTGTTGGTCCATTCAGCGCCCATCAACCTGCCCTCTGACCTGCCCTCTGACCCGCCCTCTGACCCGCCCTCAGCGTTCAGGGAGGCAGCGGAGAGAGCCAAGACGCTGGTGGAGAAAATCCTGGAAGAACTTCCTGCTGTGCACGCAACAACCGTCATCACAGAGGTAAACAACACATCTGTGCAGATGTTTCAGCTGCGCTCCTGTTCCTCTTTCTTCTAGCTTGTCAATAATCTCCTCCTGTCGGAGTCACGTGGGTACGGCGAACAAGATGGCTGCTGCCTAGGGACTCTCCTCTCCCCGACATGTAAAATTGTAAAATATTACGAAAAGAGGCTCGCATTTGTTAAAGATTTACCTCCGCCAGAAAGAGTGTAAACGTGGTGTTGTGTTATTTAGAGGAAACAATCTAAAATAGGTGAAATGTCGTCGTCGAAGTATTTCAAAACTACGGGCCGCATGTCGACCCGGAAAAGCCCGCAGCGTGAGGAGGAAAGCTCGGCGGGTGACGGCCCCAGCTCTCCTGGCCTGGACAGTTTATTCGCAGAAATGACTAAAATGAGCGCCACACTGCAGAGTGTTGCGACGGACGTGTCGACTATCAAGGAGACGACGACAGAGTTGAAGACAACAGTGACGGCAATGCAGGAGAGACTGTCGGAAGCTGAGACCCGCATCGTGCGCCTGGAAGAAACTACGGAGCGGTTACACACTGACGAGGATAAGAAAAGTAAGCTAATGGAGGAAATGCGGCTGCGCCTTCAGGCACTGGAAAATCACAGCAAAAGGAACAACGTGAGGCTGGTAGGCTTAAAGGAGACATTTGGGACCAATGGGACTTTGCTGAGATCACTGGGCATCCCCCCCTCTCCCATCCTCAAACCGCCGTCTGAACACTTCACACTGGTCAGTGAGTCGTCCACAGCTCGTTTAGATTGTCAGGTTCTGT
The DNA here is from genome assembly GCA_016785345.1 of Trinectes maculatus. Lineage (NCBI taxonomy): Eukaryota > Metazoa > Chordata > Actinopteri > Pleuronectiformes > Achiridae > Trinectes > Trinectes maculatus. The sequence continues at coordinate 109,466 of JAFBJQ010000754.1, forward strand.
TGGCCTTTGAACTGCTCATCAATCAATCAATCAATCAATCAATCAACCAATCAATCAATCAATCAATCAATCAATCAATCAATGACATTTTATTTCACAAATCACAGTTTGCCTCATAGAACATAAGAATCTGTACAGAGTGTAATGTGTGTGTGTGTGTGTGTGTGCGTGTGTGTGTGCGTGTGTGTGTGTGTGTGTGTGTGTGTGTGACCTCTGCAGGATGTGTGTGTGAGTCGTATGTCAGCTGGGGCTCTGTTGTACCAGGAGCTGCTGGGGGTTTTGTCTGAGAGACTGAGTGGACTTCAGGATCTGCGAGCCGACCTCAGAGACCTGCTGACCCACATCAACAAGGTAACGCACACCTGAGACGACATCACTGACAGCCAATCAGCTGTGACGTCTGCTCACCGCGTCTCACCGCGTCTCTCTGTGTCTCACAGCGTCTCACAGCGTCTCTCTGTGTCTCACAGCGTCTCTCTGTGTCTCTCTGTGTCTCTCTGTGTCTCACAGCGTCTCTCTGTGTCTCACAGCGTCTCTCTGTGTCTCTCTGTGTCTCACAGCGTCTCTCTGTGTCTCTCTGCGTCTCACAGCGTCTCTCTGTGTCTCACAGCGTCTCTCTGTGTCTCTCTGTGTCTCACAGCGTCTCACAGCGTCTCTCTGTGTCTCACAGCGTCTCTCTGTGTCTCTCTGTGTCTCACAGCGTCTCTCTGTGTCTCTCTGTGTCTCACAGCGTCTCTCTGTGTCTCTCTGTGTCTCACAGCGTCTCACATCGTCTCTCTGTGTCTCTCTGTGTCTCACAGCGTCTCTCTGTGTCTCACAGCGTCTCTCTGTGTCTCTCTGTGTCTCACAGCGTCTCTCTGTGTCTCACAGCGTCTCACAGCGTCTCTCTGTGTCTCACATCGTCTCTCTGTGTCTCACAGCGTCTCTCTGTGTCTCTCTGTGTCTCACATTGTCTCACAGCGTCTCTCTGTGTCTCTCTGTGTCTCACAGCGTCTCTCTGTGTCTCACATCGTCTCTCTGTGTCTCTCTGTGTCTCACAGCGTCTCTCTGTGTCTCTCTGTGTCTCACAGCGTCTCTCTGTGTCTCTCTGTGTCTCTCTGCGTCTCTCTGTGTCTCTCTGTGTCTCACAGCGTCTCTCTGTGTCTCACAGCGTCTCACAGCGTCTCTCTGTGTCTCACAGCGTCTCACAGCGTCTCTCTGTGTCTCTCTGTGTCTCACATCGTCTCTCTGTGTCTCACATCGTCTCTCTGTGTCTCACAGCGTCTCTCTGTGTCTCTCTGTGTCTCACAGCGTCTCTCTGTGTCTCTCTGTGTCTCTCTGCGTCTCTCTGTGTCTCACAGCGTCTCTCTGTGTCTCTCTGTGTCTCTCTGTGTCTCACAGCGTCTCTCTGTGTCTCTCTGTGTCTCTCTGTGTCTCACAGCATCTCACATCGTCTCTCTGTGTCTCACAGCGTCTCTCTGTGTCTCTCTGTGTCTCACATCGTCTCTCTGTGTCTCTCTGTGTCTCAGATGAAGGACGCAGCTCGGCTCGGTGGAGACCATCTCAGTCCCAACCAGAGTCTGGATCTGGCCTCTCGTCTCCATGGTAACTATGAGGTCCAGGTGGCAGTCCACGTGACGCTGACGCAGCTTCGTTCCTTCTGTCATGATTTGAGCCGCAGCTTGAGAGCCATCGCCGCCTACAGGTCGCGTACTGCAGGTACACGCTAAGCTGTGTCCACCGCTGACAACAACGCTGCATTTGAGGACTCCTGTGTTTATGAGCTTCATGTGGGCAGCAGTGATCTTACCACTGAGGGCGTCTGCAGTGCATTATGGGAGAATGGGACAGAAAACTCAAACAGTTCTCTGAGGTCAAAGTTCAGAAACTCAGCAGGAATTAGCTGTGAAGCAAAACATTTTAAAAGCAAAACTTTGAGCAGCAGTTTGTTGTTTTTTTGAAGCGAAAACCCTGATTTTATCAGCTGAAAGCAGCAGATGTTTTTGCCTGGAGTCAGACAGATGTTTTATTCTGGCGGTTTCTTATCGGCTCATCGTTGTCAGAGACACTCAGTATCTCAGGTCTGTCCATCAGTCTGAGGATCAGGGCTCAGCAGGAATGTGAAGTATCAGAGACGCAGGTCTGAACCTGCTCGACCCACAGAGACTCTGCTGCTGTCTGCTGTCACTTCACCTCTGGAATCACTTCACCTCTGGAATCACTGCAGCCTTTTCCCTTCCCTTCTCTTCTTGAAGCACATCAGAAACACTTCAGAACTTGTATTGATGATCATCAGTAATCAACACTGATAATAACTGTCCGACTATTTAAGTGTCTTTGTCACTGGAAATCAAAGTGGCAGCTTTTATTGTGAAGTAACTACAGGAAATGGCGACTGTGGTTTTGTTTTTATCATCAGATAATTCTTCAACGTATATTAGATACAAACCAGCGGCAAGTTATTTATGACTTTATTTATTACTGATATTTATTTAATGGTGGTGAAATATTTATTACACTGCTGTTTGTCTTAATTGTTAAATTTTGGCAAAGCAGTTTTATGTTTGATTTTTGATTTTTAAACCCTGTGGGTGAACTGATTCAAAACTTTATTTATTCCTATTTATTCTATTCTTTTCTACTTGATGAAAGAAAACTATTTATTGTACTTTTTTATTCCCAGTTGATGAAAATTGTTTCTACTGTTGCTGTTGCTGTTTCACTTTAACATGAACCATTGAAAACATGGAGGCTGACGTGTGACTGTGATGAAAAATGAATAAAATTAAACATTTGTCAGATCAGAACATTCATATAAATTATATTAATGAAGTATTATAAAATAAATTATATTAAGGTTTTGAGCTGACAAACGTTTAATGTGTTTTCTTTGTGACAGTCAGATATTTTTTTCAGGCTGCAGGAAGAAGCTTGTCCAGATTTCATTGCTATCTCTGTTTGTCAAAGTTTATTTTAGTCATAACATCCAAGATGATGCGTTTGAGTGCAAATTACAAAACATTCAAAAAACAGTTTCTAAATGTTTATTTTTATATGATGAAAATTAAAAGAATACATTTTTCTCCAGATCCAACAGTCTCTTTTTTAGCGCACAACTGACACAATTCAAAGAAACTGAACAGAAGTTAAATCAGGATTGAATTTATTGTTGATGAATTCCTCTCAGTAACATTGAAATGGCTCACACTTCCTTCTGGATCTTTATGGAAGAATAAACTGTTGAAACTGAGAACAAAGTCAGAAGCTTCAGTGTTTGGGCACCAGATGAACCTCGCCCGAGTCTGTGTGGTGTGCAGGGGATTGTGGGAAACCGTGACCGAGTCCTCTCTTTATACGTCATTAAATTAACCCCAGGAGTCAAACCACAGAGAACAGGAGACATGCAGGTCAACGGGTTTAAAGCCTTCAGGCAATAAAACAGCCGTCAGCTAATTTAAATATCCTCATCTAATTCTTTTTATTTTAGGATTCAAAAAGATTGTGTTTTTGTTTAGTTTTAGTCGCTGTGTATTTTCCTCCTCACATTTGGTGACTGAAATAAAGGGAGAATACAAAACATGGCTGACCTGTGTTTGGTCCTCAGGGGCCACCATACATTTTATTCATCTTTAGTTCCCACTCCACAACCTGATTCTGCTGTCATCAGATTTTCACAGGTTTCGCTCATGCTCAGTCTTTTGTCTGTTTCATGCAGCCTCTGATACCTGTGTTACACCTGTGCTCCCCCGGCTGTCCTCTGTGTCCCTCTGGTGGCTGTGCTCAGTTCCTGCACTGCTCCTGGTCTTTCCTTCGCTGCTTCTCTCTCTGTTTCTCCAGTTTGTCCAGAGCTTTTCTTTCCTTCTCTGCTGCCGTGTGGACGCCTTTAATCCGCCGCTTCAGGGCGCTGCGGTCAGAGGAACTGACCACGCCCAGACCCTGCACAGGGACACGGAGGAGAAGGTGAGACCTCTGACAAGTGATTAAAAAAAAAAAAACTCAAAAAAAAAAAAAAAAAAAAAAAAACTAATTTTAACACGTACTTATAACGACTTACTTTCTGATTTATTTGATTTAGATGCAATGAAACGTTGGAGCCAGAAAATATCAATCAATGATGAAATAAATGTCCACTGCATGTTTGACCGTTTGACTCATCTGTCCTGGTCTCACACAGGCTGATGAGATCAGCTGTGTGTGTGTGTGTGTGTGTGTGTGCGTCCTCAGCCTCACCTTCAGCCTGCTGCCGTCCATCTGCAGCAGCTGCTGACCATCGATGTCTCTCGCACTGAATTCTGGGACATACTGCTCCATGTTGAGCTCTTTGAGCCACTGACAGACCTGCTGAGTCGTCCATGTGGAGACAACGCAGGACGGCTCATCGCTGGGCTGCAGGACAAAGTGACAGCTGCTGTGATGTCCGCCCTGCTGCCTGTCTCCTCGTGGTGTAGCCTTCTGCTCTGCATGTGCGTGTCATGTTTGTGCGACCTGTATGTTGTGTGCTGCATGTGTAGAAAATGAATTTCTTCTTCTGCAGTCTCTGTCACAGCCTGACCTACAGGAGACCTACAGGAGACCTACAGGAGACCTACAGGAGACCTAGAGGAGCCTAAAGCGAGTTTGAATGAAAACCCTGATGACCATTGGTCGAGCCTTCACTGGGGTCCTGGTCATTGGTCCCTGGTGAGGTGAACATTTCTTTATGAATGATTATCTCTGATAATCAGTGATATTATTTAGCTAATAACCAAATTGAGCCAACAGAGTTGGTACCCACGTGGGGTTATGGTGAATACATGATGTGTTTGTTTTACAATTTTGTGTTTAATACATTTTGTGCGACTGATTCTGATTTTGTTCATAACAAACTGATTTGAACTGAGTGTTCAGGTGTGTGTGTGTCTGAGTGTGCAGGTGTGTGCGTGTCTGTGTGTTCAGGTGTGTGCGTGTCTGTGTGTTCAGGTGTGTGTGTGTCTGTGTGTTCAGGTGTGTGCGTGTCTGTGTGTTCAGGTGTGTGCGTGTCTGTGTGTTCAGGTGTGTGCGTTACCTCATCAGACGACTGAGACAGGGTGTGGTATGGATGGGAGGACCTGGGGGAGGAGTCGACAGGGGGGGAGGTGTGAGGAGGAGAACACTCCTCACTGAGAGCTGACTCCTGCACACAGACACACACACACACACAGACACACACACACACACACACACACACACACACACACAGGAAGACACTCCATTTAAATCCATTAGAACTGTGTAATGGCTCTGGCAGGCTGCACTCTGAGTGTGTGTGTGTGTGTGTGTGTGTGTGTGTGTGTATGTGTGTGTGTGTGTGGTGTGTGTGTAGGTGTGTGTGAGACAGAGACAACATGGAGGACGAGTCCAGCTCCTGTACCTGAGAGTGAGACTTGCGGGGTCTCGGGGAGCTGAGTGGTGGCATCTTTGGGGAGCAGGAGGACGTCCCAGAGGAGGACACTGACCCCCGTCCCTCAGTGAACCAGGAGAAGGGGACAAAGGACCCGGAGGAGCGGGATGGACTCTCGGACAGCTCCCTGAGGACAGAGGACAGAGGACAGAGGACAGAGGACAGAGGATGAGCTCAGTGTGTGTTAGACTGTGTGACACTTTTCAAATGGTGGCTCTGTATGTGAGGACTCACCTGCTGCCCACAGACAGCCTGTTGGATTTGTCCTTCTTCACCCTGACGTATGAACGTCTCAGAGTCACCCTGAGACAGACACACACACACACACACACACACACACACACACAGACGTCACTCAGACAACATCACCATGTGACCCATCAGCCGCCACAGAGGCCCCACTAATCACACACATCCTGATGTGTGTGTTACGCTGTGTGTTACGCTGTGTGTTACGCTGTGTGTTAAGCTGTGTGCGTGTGTGTGTCTCACCCCAGGTCCAGAAAGCGTCTCTTGGTCTTCTTGTCCAAAACAACATTTGGACTGCTGGGCTCAGCTGGACTCGTCTCTCTACTCGTATCAGATACCAACACTAACAAACAAACAAACAAACACACAACACAAAAACACACACACACACACCCTCAGTTCATGCTAACTGCAGACAGAAGCGGTTTGTGTAGGAGTCAGTGTCCTGTGGTTCAGCCTGTGACAGGCAGGTGAGCTGTCAGGTGGACAGGTGAGCTGTCAGGTGGACAGGTGAGCTGTCTGTGGACAGGTGAGCTGTCTGTGTACAGGTGAGCTGTCTGTGGACAGGTGAGCTGTCAGGTGGACAGGTGAGCTGTCTGTGGACAGGTGAGCTGTCTGTGGACAGGTGAGCTGTCAGGTGTACAGGTGAGCTGTCTGTGGACAGGTGAGCTGTCAGGTGTCCAGGTGAGCTGTCAGGTGTACAGGTGAGCTGTCAGGTGTACAGGTGAGCTGTCTGTGTACAGGTGAGCTGTCTGTGGACAGGTGAGCTGTCTGTGTACAGGTGAGCTGTCTGTGGACAGGTGAGCTGTCTGTGGACAGGTGAGCTGTCTGTGTACCTTCACTGTCAGGCCTCCTGTTCTTCCTGATGTAAACAGGTGAGCCGTCGGAGGAGGGGCAGGATCTGGATGGGGAGCTTCTAGGTGTCACCAGAGCTTCTTGAGATGCTGAGTTGCTAAGCTGGTGGTACCGCCCTCTTGGGGGAGCAGCCAGTGACGCACCTCCATTCTCTGGAGAACGGCGAACCTGCGGAGTCACAGTTTGTTTAAATGACTTTACTTTTTCTCATCAATGTTCCTTCCTTGTTTGTTTATCCAGTCCTGCGCTCTGATTGGTCTCACCAGAGACGTGTCGAAGGAGAAAGCAGAGCTTCGAGCAGACAGCAGTGACTCGGGAGAGGGGGCGGAGCCTCGCATGTGCAGGTGAAAAGGTGAGTGGGCTGAGAGTAAAGAACTGTCCTGAAAACACACACGCACACACAGGAAGTAATTACATCAGACTGCGCTCATTCATTCGTTACACACAGGAAGTGCTCATTAACTGATTGAACAACATGCGCGTGTGTTAGTTTGATTGATTATGTGATATTAATGATCAATAACCATGAAAACGTTACCATCTTGATGTGATCACATTATTATTCTGTTGAAACAAACGTTACAATGAGACAAACTGTCTGAAGATGAAAGTCTGCACCTTCCTGTCCAGACTGTCGTCTCCCTCTGTGGAGCTCACGCTGTCACGGTAACAGGATCTGGAGGGGCGGTGCCTCCGGGCCTTGACGGACAGCTGGGCGCGGCCTTTCTGAATGCTGTTATCCAGCAGCTCGGTCTCTGGGATCGCCTCGTTTAAGTCTGAAACAGACAGATACACCTTCATTTCTGTCTTTATGTCCACAGAGGGACAGACAGAGACAAACAAACCACAAACCATCTACGTGACGTAGACGTGAATGTCCTGTAGGTCAGCGTGGGACAGACTCCCACACTGGAAACTTTATTCAGGTGATGTTGACATCTGGTTCGGGAGTTTCCTTTATGTGTGACACTTTGTTTTGCCTTGAATACAGTATATACACACACACACACACACACACATATATATATATACTGACTGTGTGTGACTCACCGAAGACGTTGTCTTCATCCAGGCTGGCAGACATGATTACGCAGTGCCTGTTTACACACAGACGACAGAAGATGAAACCATCATGGTTCTGATGTGAATCAGCCGACGTCATGGAGACGACACAGTGACAGTAAGAAACACAACACCTTTACACACCTGCAGGATCTGCAGCTCCACAGTCCTGCTTCTTTACCTCTTCTTCCATTGAAGACTTCTGTTTATTGACTTGATTTACTTTCTGTTTATTGAACCCGGTTTGTCCAATCAGAACCAGTTTACATTTACAATGAGGATCTGCCCTCTGTGCTCCTGGAGACCAGAGTCTGCAGGCTCCATCTCTTATGTCCTGCTCTGATGGACACTGTCAGCTCTGAGACCTTTCATAGACAGATGTCCAATCATGTCCTTCAGTCAGTTAGAGAAGATGTGAAAGACGATGGAGGGAAACAGGAGGAGCCTGAGCTGAGTGTCCAAAAACCTGCATCAACGGGATTTCTCCGTTTTTCCTTTTGAATCAATTCTAAAGTGTTTCTGCTTTGTCATTATGGTGCACTGACACACACACACACACACACACACGCACGCACGCACGCACACACACACACACACACAGACTGTGTCTCTCTCTGCAGGTCCAACAGGAAACTGCATCATCACAGCTTGACAGTGGAAAAGATGGAGGATGAAGGAGGGACAGTGAACATGGATATGGGGGTTGGGGGTGATGATACACAGTCAGTGTGTGTGTGTGTGTGTGTGTGTGGGGGGGGGTAAACAAAGCACAAACAAACAGATAAACTCACCTTTCTCCGTTGTCATGGCAGATCACCTCCTCCCCTCTCTCCCCCTCTCTCCCCCTCTCTCCCCCCACCGGCTGGCACCGTCACTCCCCGTCACTCCCCGGCTCCTCCGGGCTCCTGCTGCAGGAGAGCGGGCGGACGATCAGCGTCTCACCGCTACTGAACAGACTGAGAGTCCGCAGCCGGAAGGAGCAGGCAGAGGGGGCGGGGGGGGGTTAAAAGAGACAGCGAGAGAACAACACTGATCAATAAGAAATTCAACATTATCATACAAA
>JAFBJQ010000754.1:118406-138406 GCA_016785345.1 Trinectes maculatus
CTCCCCGGCTCCTGCTGCAGGAGAGCGGGCGGACGATCAGCGTCTCACCGCTACTGAACAGACTGAGAGTCCGCAGCCGGAAGGAGCAGACAGAGGGGGGGGGGGGGGGGGGGTTAAAAGAGACAGCGAGAGAACAACACTGATCAATAAGAAATTCAACATTATCATACAAAAAAGACAAATACATTTACAATGAGAGGTAGAAATATTATATATTTATATATTTATACATTTATATATTTATATATTTATATATTTATATATTTATACATTTATACATTTATATATTTATATATATATATAGTTAGCTATAATGCAGGTTATCACACACACAGATCGGATTCTGCCGATTTTCATTTTCGTTTTCAGTTCTATTTAATTGATGTTGCGTCCCAAAACGTCGCTGTGTGACGTCATCACGTCCCCACTGCGCGTGACCACAGACGACACAGAGTCTCAGCAGTTTGCTGCCGCTCGTAGCTTCACAACAAACGACACACAACGGCCCAGAGAACACAACTCGTACTGGGTCTGGAAGCAGGAATCACACGAGTCCCGTTTAACTGCTGCTGTTTGTTTAACATGGATTAATATGATTGATTTGTTTTCATTTGTCATTCACGGTGTTCAGTCACCGCCGGAACGAGACATCACGTGACCCAGCAGCTTTCTCTTTGACCTGTGGCCTGAGCTTGTTGTGGGTCAGTCTCTTTATAAACCTGAGCCAGACTCATCTTCTTCTCTCTCCTGCAACAAGAGGAGAAATATATGATTACATGATTTTATTTCTCCCTCTCCACATGTGTGTGGCTCTGAGCAGTGACGAGCGGAGAACATGAGCGGAGAACATGAGCGGAGAACATGAGTGGAGAACACGAGTGGAGAACACGAGCGGAGAACATGAGCGGAGAACATGAGTGGAGAACATGAGTGGAGAACATGAGTGGAGAACATGAGAGGAGAACATGAGCGGAGAACATGAGTGGAGAACATGAGCGGAGAACACGAGCGGAGAACATGAGCGGAGAACACGAGTGGAGAACATGAGTGGAGAACATGAGTGGAGAACACGAGCGGAGAACATGAGTGGAGAACATGAGTGGAGAACATGAGTGGAGAACATGAGCGGAGAACACGAGCGGAGAACATGAGCGGAGAACATGAGTGGAGAACATGAGCGGAGAACACGAGCGGAGAACATGAGCGGAGAACACGAGCGGAGAACACGAGTGGAGAACATGAGCGGAGAACATGAGTGAAGAACATGAGTGGAGAACATGAGTGGAGAACGTGAGCGTTAGCCTGCAAACAGAGAGTCTTCTGCTGCTGTACTGTACAGTTCTCCTCAGGAGGACCATGCTGTTCCTCAGGAGGACCATGCTGTTCCTCAGGAGGACCATAAAGGATGGACCTGCTGCAGCGTTCATCTCTAAACAAAGCTGAAGGTAAAAACATCACAGTGAGATTAGAATGGAAAGATGCTGTGTCGGAGGTGTTCAGTGACCATGGTGACGGAGCGCTTTAATGTTACCTGTTAAAACAGTTGTCAAGTGTCTTCCTTTCTTTGTCTGTTGTTATAATAATCTGCAGTTTCACTCTCAGGATTAACTTAAACAAACTAAAGTAGAATTTTGAGTTTTGCACGCCCTGATCTGAGGGATGCACCACCTGGACGGGACCACCAGGGGGTGCTGTTTATTTGCCTGTCATAGCTTCTGTTCCTCTGTCAAACAGGATGTCCACACAGGCAGTGGAGGAGGAGCAGGAAGAAGAGGACAACAAGCTGGGACTAGCAGGTCGTGAATGGGCAGGGCCAGAGAGAGAGAGAGAGAGAGAGAGAGAGAGAGAGAGGAACCTGTTTCTCTGATCTGAACTCTTCCTTCAGGAATTGAGGAGGAGAAACAGCAGAAAGAGCAGGATGGTTGGAGCCCACTTTAACTTCAGGTAAACAGATCAGGCTTTTTTCTTCTCTGTGAATCTGTGAACGTTTGTCTTCAGACTTTTTCCGTGTAAACGTAAGAACATGGGAAATGAAATCTTCACTGTGTGGACGCTGTTCTTGTCAAACATGATGGGACTCATAGGGTGAAAACTTGACTTTTGGTTAAGATCTGTGTGTGTGTGTGTGCGTGTGCGCGTGTATGTGTGTGTTGTGTTGTTGTTGTTATGTAATGTGTTAGTGTGTGTTAGGGTCAGAGCTGTGTCCGACCTGCAGACTTAATATGAGTATGTAATATGTTATCTCGACATAGGGTTGAAATATAAATGATAAAAACAACCTGGAATTGGAACTTTGATTGATAACCCTCATATTTTGAGTACATTTGCATATATGTAAATGTGGATGTTTGTGGGCTCCACTGGTGCCGCTCATGATTTCAGGTTCTTCTTTCACTGTATTTCACTCTTGTTTCTGAGGAGTTTATTGTAGAGGTCCTTGAGCAGTTATCAGTGGTCCTTGAGAAGGTTCCAGGGGTCCTCTGGAGACTTCACAGCTAATGGACCTTGAAGCACGTGTGTGACTTATTGAGTTATTTTATCTGCAAATTAGAGTTTTGTTTAAAACATAGTTTAAACGTCTGGCTGGATGGAATCCTGGTGGATGCAGTGATGGTCTTTGAGGGGATGTAGAGGTTCATCTGACTGTGGTTGAGGTCCTTGACAGTGTTGAAGATGTTATTGAGAGACTTACAAAACGTTGTGGAGAATGCAGTGTTGTTTTAGGTCTTTATTAAGATCTTTGACCAGGTTGTAGAGATCCACATCATTTGGGTTCTTGGGGAGGTTCTTGAGTATGTTCTAGAGTTGCCCAGATCAAGGTCTTTGAGGAATCTGGTCCTAAGGGAGTCACTAATGGCCTTTGAAGAGCTTCCAGGGCTTCTCCAATGAGTCAAGTTCTAACAGAACTCGTGTGAAGAGTGTGAAGCATTGGATCTTTGGCTGCAGTCATCTGCAGCTTAATGAACTGTGGAAAAACATCATGTTGTCACAGAGGTGACAGTCAGCCAATCAGACGGTTGGATTTAATGTGTGTGTTCTCAGAGAAGCTCAGACTCCATACATTCCTCCCAGCCCTCGGTGGCTTCACACAGTTATTTCTGTCTGACTGTGACCACACTCCAGGCTCACGGAGGAGAAGTCCTGATTGGCCGTTGGGTCGACGATGTCACATCACACAGGTCGTCAGAAAAAGTTCAGCCCCTCCTCCTGATGTTAAACATGTTTTCAGCACAATAATATCTGGTGAAATGCTCCTTTAAATTGTCTCTTGGTTGGTTGATGTGTCCTGCCACAACCCTTTACCTTGGTTTGATGATTGACAACTTGGTTTATTTTTTCCACACACTTCAGTCCTGTGGTTGGTGTCTGTGTGTGTGTGTGTGTGTGTGTGTGTGTGTGTGTGTGTGTGTCTGTGTGTGTGCGTGTGTGTGTGTGTGTCATACCAGCCTGTGGGTGTGGCTGAGAGCCTGAGACAAACAGAGAGAGCATAATAGAGAGGGAAGGGCGGAGCAGAAAAGCATTCCAGTATATCAGAGTCACACACACCTGAACACGCCTAAGCCAGGTGTGTTCAGGTGTGTGTGTGTGTGTGTGTTCAGGTGTGTGTGTGTGTGTATGCCTCAGAACAGGTTGGACTCAAAGGACCAGGATGTAATATCTGATATAACGACGACAACAGATACTGCATACTACAATACTCATTAAGTATATACTGCGTACTACAATACTGACTGAGTATATACTGCGTACTACAATACTCACTGAGTATTAACTGTGTACTACATACCCCGACTCGGTGGTCATTATCAGATAGTAGTTTTTGTTCAGTTACACACCACTTTGCCTGAACAGTGACAAAAATACACACACACACACACACACACACACACACACACACACACACACACACACACACACACACTGATGTCGGAGAGAGGTGGCGCCCACACAGCAGTGTGGGTGGGACTTGTCGCCGACAGGAAGAGCAGACACTTCCCTTTGTAAATAAATCAGGCCTCCTGCTATTGTTCTTTGTGTGTGTGTTCCTGTACTGGTGTCGTTGTGGGGTCCAGTCTGACTGTGAGAGCCTCTGGCTGGTTAGATAGATAGATAGATATACTTTATTTATTTGGTTGCTACTTTCTGACACAGGTTTAGAATCAGGTGTAAGTTTAGGTTCAGAATTAGATTAGGGTAAGAAATGCATTGTCAAAGGGTCCCACAGACACTGTGTGTGTGAGTGTGTGTATGTGTGTGTGTGAGAGAGAGAGAGAGGGAGAGAGAGAGACAGACAACAGACAACACCAGCATCAGAGTGTTAAAGTGCAGCTGACATGTGAGTGTCACAGAAAAGAAGAAACCCAGAAGACGTTCTCAGTAGATGATCTTATCTACAGCGATGGCACTGATGGGATTCATCCCAGAGTTTAACAAAACAAAACAAGCAGCTCAGACGTCACATGACACATGTGGTTTACAGGTAGATTCCAGAAACAGGAACACAAGGGAAGACTTTTAATTTGAAAACTCTGTGACAAGCGCAGTGTTTCCCCTGCGACCGCCTGAGAGGAGTTCAGTGTTCACAGCTTCTGCCTGTTCCAACATGAAGAAGCAAAAACACACATTCCTCTCATTCCTTCCCACAGGCTTCTATCATTTTGAACGTGAACCTCGGAGCTGCTCAGTGTTTAGGTCTGGACTTTCAGACACACTCAGACATACTGAGCATTCTGTTAGGACCGATGTGTGAACGCAGGTTAACAGTTGGTCCATCTGTGGACTGACAGACACCTAAACTCCCAGAGACAGCTCTCATGTCTCTGCTGCCACATCTACTCATAGATACTTCTCCAGTGTTTTAATGTCCCAGTGTCTCTGACATGGTCAAGTCTGGTTTTAGTGAGTTAGGTTTAGTTCATCTGAACTTCTCGTCATTGGCCTGTGGCTTCAGGTGCACTGTGATCGTTTAAATGTCTTTGTTTACCTTTCATGCCGCTGACAAGTTAATGGTTCACTCATTTCTTCTTTTGTCAAAGAATTGTCTGTGTAATAATTACAGAAGATGTGTTTTCTCTCTTCAAGGGAGCTCCTCGTTAGGTGTGACCTTTGACCCCTCACCTCCAAAGTCACATGCCCATCTACCTGAATGGGTGGGGTCTAAAGAACCAAGGATCATTACCATGGCAACGACCTCTTCCCTGCTTGGGAAAGGTGAGTTCTTTTGTTTTTATTAATGACTGTATTAATAGTGTCGAACACAACAGTAGTATTGTTTGCAGTAGTTTAATGAACAGCAGCAGTAGTAGTAGTAGTAGTAGTAGTAGTAGTAGTAGTGGTAGAATAGCAATAACACTGTGAAGGTAAAGATGATGGCTGCAGAGCCAGAGCAGTAATAAGCTCGACAGTGGCCGCTCTTTGTTCTTATTGCATTAACGCTGCTGTTATGTGGCCCTGTTTGTTAAAGGTCTGGGTCTGGTCCTGGTAGAGTTTCAGTATGAGTACCAGGGTCGGGACGGGGACCTGGTCTCCATTAAACCAAACGAGCGCTATGTCCTGTTAGCAAAGACAAATGACCACTGGTGGCAAGTCAGAAGTGACTGCAGCTCCAAGCCCTTCTACATCCCAGCCAAGTACGTCAAGGAGCTGCCAGCAGACTTCCCCTCCCCCCTGGACTTTGCCGGACCACCCAGTTTTGAACCGGCATCTGTCCCTGTGGCTGCGTCGGTCCCAGTCCCTGTTCCAGTCCCTGTTCCTATCCCTGTTCCAAAGACTCTGGAGGAACATACAGGAAACAGAAGCAAACTAGGGGATGAGGTGACAATCCGGCTCAGACCCGATGCCTCTACTGTACCCCGTAAGACTGAGAACCGCATGTCAACATTTGGCGTCCCGCTGGACTACCACGATCTGTCGCACCCCACACAGACCAACAACCCTCCTGCTCGTCTAGACACTGGGAGCGTGACAATCAGCAGGAGCACAAATGTGACTGACAGCAGTCTGAGTAAAAAGCAGCCCCACCTGCTGGGGGAGAATGAAAAACCTCGAGTTCCAAATTTCAGTCCAGTGGACCCTCTCATTACATCTCAGACCCAGCCCATACCAGTAGAGACGCCAACGGTCCCGGTGGGCCCAGAGGTCACTGTGATCCCCATAGTCCTGTCCAGTAATGACCACCAGGAGTCCTCAGTAGAAGATAGCATGGAGGAAGTAGCAGAAGAGGAGATGAGCATGGAGGAAAGCAGCGAGGAGGAGAAGGAGGAGGATTTACAGAAGGTGCAAGAGTCAAACCATATCTATGAGTCCATCCAGGACCTGAACCTGGACCTGGAGGCGCTGGCTGGGGGAAGAGTCAGTCCTGGGGGACTGCTGGAACCTGCACCCCTCTCACCTCCCACACAGGTAAAACACCGTTACAGACTCCAGATCTCAGATTCAGTGCAGGTTACACAACATAACAATAGTGAAAGTAAAGAATCTGGATCAACTGGTGCCACGATTCCCTCAGAGGTACCAACCTCTTCTGAGCCAGAAGAAACTAAATCACACAGGTCCACAAACCTGTGGGATTTAGTTTTTAAGGATGAGCTGATTTGATTCTCGTGGTCATAAATCAAGACCACGTGACCTTTGTGCTCGTCAGAATATATGTGGCACCTTTCACACACATGTTTAGTAGGATAAAATGACATTTCATTTCCAAAAGATCAAAGGTCAGCTTCACTGCGGCTTGAACAGTGTCTACTGATGGTGTCTATGTGGGCGTGTTCTGGGATGTGTGTGCGTGACAGTTGTGTTTGTGTAGAAACTTAAAAATCGGATGAGTTGAGTGAACTTCAAGAGCTCTGTTTAATTTAGTTTAGTTGAAATGAACGACCTCAGCTCGTTAGCTGCAGGTTTTACAGAAACCTCAGTGTCAGGTAATAATCAGAGGGGTCAGACCTGGGGGTCACAGCAGGATGTGATGAGGTCAGCAGGATGTGATGAGGTCAGCAGGACGTAGTGATGTCATGGCTGACAGGATGTGTTCAGGTTCGGAAGAAACAGTGAGGGGAAGTCGCTACAGTGACACCTGCAGGACAGAACACGAAACAGAGTAACCTGACACCTGTGTGTGTGTGTGTGTGAGAGAGAGAGAGAGAGAGAGGGACAGAATCGTGTGTCAGGTTCCAGCCGCTCTGTGAAAAAAAGACCTTTGATAAATCGATCGTTGTGACATTAATGAGGCTGACGATGACGATGATGCTTGAACTGGCGCTGTCCGCTGTGCTGGAGCCTGGTCTGTGTGGACCTGCTCCTTTAGGGTGTGTGTGTGTGTGTGTGTGTGTGTGTGTGTGTGTGTGTCTCTCAGAGGAACCGGTCATTGGTATGAATGTATGAATATGTAGTGCAGGTTGCATCCTGGACAGGTCAGTGTGTGTCATTGTTTAGTTTGTGTGCGTCATGATGTCATCAGAGGCCCCACAGTGCGTTGCTCCACTGCCCTCTCTGGCCTTCTGTCACTGAGGTCAGGAAACAGCAGGTGGCAGCAAAGTGTTGTGTTACTCCAGTTTCTGTCTCCACGGTTGATTTATTGATTTACTTATTATTCATTTATTAGCTTAATTATTCAGTTCTTTATTTACACTACCTCACTGTTGTCCTTGTTATTTGCCAGAAGAGGCAGTGTTTTAGTCGTTGACTATAGAATTAACTTATTTTCTGTGAACGTGTGTAAACGTTGTGAAGATTCAGAGAGGTTTGTGTTGTGGTCAGTGAATTGCAGCTTGACGGCTGTGTGAGATGTTGTGTACTGAGCAGTCTGGAATAACACACTGCTCCCTGTGGACCCAGAGATACTGATACAATCACACTGAGTGTGTACGTTTACAGGAGCAGTGTCTTCCTGTATGTAAACATGTGACACGTCAGTAAAAGAACCAAACAAACTGCGTGGATTCTTGAGGAGGTTCCCTGAATCCTGGTGGGAGGTTTCAGGAGGACATGGGTCCTGCTCGGAGGCAGAGGTTGGCTTTCACAGGAGATCAGTCTCAGTGGGACCACACACAGACACTCACAGAACCCTCATGCCTTTCTAATGCAGAGATTTCATATCACAGAGGCATTATGGGTAAGTTCTAACTTCCTTTTCATGTTTCACACCATCATTTCTCGCTGAAGCTTGATTTTCCCTCAGAAACCAGCGGAGCTTTGGACAATGAAACCACGTAGAACATGATGACTGGACGTGTTCCAGAGTAAAGGTTGATCTGTGCTCTGCTGGCAGGAGATGACGTTTGTTTCAGTGTGAGACGGAGGTTTGTGGAGATTGACCTCTGACCTCTGCCTGTTAAACCTGATTCTGGACTCATGTGGAGCAGACATGGATCAGGGCTAAAACGGCCTGTGTGTTTTTAAAGCTCTGTGTGTGTAGTCATGTGACAGACGAGAGCTTAAATGAGGTTTGCACGGTTCATAAATGTTCATGTGTCACCAGACTGATCAGTTATTATTATTACATTATTATATCCTCTTATGTGTGTGATCACAGTGAATGATGACCTCACTGTCTGCACGGAGGTTCAGTTTGCACTGAGAGATCTGATTGTGTCTTTAAACAGAGGAAGAGCACTTCCTGTCCCTCCACCCACACTCGCAAATCGTTACTGTTAACGAGGACTCGGTCCAGCAGGAGGTTTAACACAAGCCCTCCACAGACACATATATTATGTTCAGGTCATGTGACTTGAGTCTCTGTGTCATGTGATGTGTTGTTTAGTGACAGGGTGCACAGGGTGTAAATACAGTCTTACTGGTGGTATTTGTATGTAAACATGGAGGATCTACCAGTTATTGTGTGTGTGAGTGAAACATTCATGACCAGTTGTTTGTTCACATCAGTAACATCTGTAATGGACACTGTGGAGACACTGTCTGAGACAAACACAGGTGAGTTGTCGTGTAAAATGGATATTACCCCTCTCTCTCTCTCCCTCTCTCTCTCTCTCTCTCTCTCTGTAGGAACTCAGCTCGCTCGGCCATAACTTGCCCATCTACGCTAACGTCTCATCTGTAAAGAAAGTCTCTCTCCCTCATATCGCTGTCTCTGACCACAGCTCCATACCACCCCCCCCAACCGAACCTGCCCCCCCTCTACCAAGCTACACGTCATCTTCTTCTGTTTCCTCCTCTGACATGATGAGCCCTGCGTCCCCCCTCAGCCCACAGGAGGAGGTGAGGAGGCTTCTGATATCAGACTGAACGTCATCAGACGTATTGTTTTATAAAAGGAGTTGCAGTGATGCAGTGATGCAGTGATGCAGTGATGCAGTGATGCAGTGATGCAGTGATGCAGTGATGCAGTGATGCAGTGATGCAGTGATGCAGTGAAAGAACCTGGAGTGGGTGATTTAACATAAAGACCTGAGAGAAGAGTGTAAACACTGTAAGAGTCAGATGAAGAGGTATGGTGCTTCTTTAGATAGAAACAGTGGAGGGGTTGAATATGTGTGTGTGTGTGTGTGTGTGTGTGTGTGTGTGTGTGTGTGTGTGTTCACTTCTTTCCCCGTGTGTTCGCTTCATGATGGTGCAGCTCGTACAGGTCATTAAAGTTTAATCTGGTGTCACCTGAGCTCTTCAGGTTGTTTCTGACGGATCGAATGAACAGTTCATGTTGACATGTTGCTGAGGAGCTGAGGAGCTGAGGAGCTGAGGAGCTGAGGAGAAACATTAGAAATATTATTCACCTGATATTCATTTCTTTAGGGTCCTCGTGTTTGGGAGCAGCTGCTGGACGAAGCCTCGGGGAGATTTTACTACTTCAACCCCAGCACCCGAGCCACATCCTGGACTGCTCCGGAGCCGCCGTGCCCCTCCTCCCCCACAGGATCCACAGGAAGCAGGAAGCAGGAAGACGTCCCGGTACGGTATCAAGAGAAGTCTAGATTCATCTTGATATCAGACCAACAAAGTCAGAGCAGCCTACAGGGAACATAGACAGATTCATTATTACATTCAGTAGCTAATCAACCTGTTGAAGCCGAATATCTCACTTGAAAACACTGTATTATTTAGATATTGTATGACTGTCAGTCACCATTATTGTTTTTCAAAGCTTTAGAAACAGTTGTTTATATTCTTTCTTTCTTTGTTCATAGTAAATTTTTAAAATGGCTTTCCTCTAGTTACTGTTGATTATTTGATTCATCTGCAGCCTCCACTGCCAGAGGAAGACTATCCAGTAAATGGGCCGCATGACAAGAATGACTCTGTCTTTACAATGGTACAGCAGTCACACAAACGCAGCTTTCATGTTACTAATACAGTGCTTGGAGCCGTATCGTTGTTAATTAGGGTTCATCAGTGTGTTCCAGGTTTAATCTCCAGTTTGTCTCATGTTCCAGCCTCCGCAGCCTGTGGCTCTGATTCCCAGAGCACAGCTCGACCTGAAGAATGGAAACAGCGGCCAGTGGTGGCTGCAGGAGGTGATCAGCAACGCCTAACGATCGTTAGTCAGTCAGACACAATGAGCACCTCGTTCCTCATTCCACTTATTTTACTGCTCGTTTCAGCTACCACATTTGCCCCAAAGGAGGATGGGAAATGGAGTTTCTGAGGAGGGAGCAGTTCTGCAAGTCAGGAACTGGAGACACAGTGTGGCTGAAGATGTGAGTTAACACACATCATAGTTAGTGAAAACAGAAAATAACATGACAGTGAAATGACAACTTATATTCCTGAGATAAATCCTGGTGTTGACAGCGTAACATGATGAAGAGAAAAAAGATCACTGATGTTTGAGCGCAAATTGAAATTCCACCTTTATATGTTACAGACGTTTGTTCTGGGCCACAGGAGGAACGTCTCCGACCTCACTGATGTGTCCAGCAGGAGGCACTCTCCAGATGGTGCTCAGGTAGACACGTTTAATAATAATAATAATAATAATAATAATAATAATAATGATAATGATAATGATAATGATAATGATAATAATAATAGATCAGTTTTATATGGCGCTTTTCTTAATACGCAGAGACACTTTACAAAGAACACACATAAAAACAGACACAAACACAAACACTACAACAGTAAACAAGACATTCAGAGAAAAGACAGGGAGGAAGATGGCGGAGGAGGATGTTTATCTCACTCCTTCAGTTAGCTGTGCTACACATGTATCCATGTTAACACCTTGTGATGTCATCCTATATGTGCACTGTATGCATGTGCACGTGTGTCTACAGGGCCATCTACTGGAGAAAGCAGGAGTCATCAATAAGACAAAAGTTGCTGATCATGGTAAAAAAATTAGGTAAGAATTGACATGGAGCTTTTCTTTGTGTGTCATCCTCTCATCGTAGATTCAAATATGTTTAGATTGATTGTCTTCATGTACACAGTTCCTCATGTAACGTTGTGTTGCTGTTGAACAGGAAGAACTGGAGTCAGTCCTGGACCGTCCTCCATGGAGGGATTCTGACCTTCCACAGAGATCCCAAGTCAACGCCGGCTGGAAACGCTGTAAGATGCAGCTACACATAGAACGCTGTTCTGCTGCTATGAGCTCACACACACTGCAGTCATTCCTTAACAATGAATACAACATCCAATTAGCAAATGTCCTCCTCCTTCCTGTCCCGTCCTTCCATCAGAAGAGCCTATATACACTGAAGCGAACATATCGCTGATGATGACGATGACTTCCTGTCTTTTAGAGTAAAGCGTCACAGATCGTCCCGGAGTACACAGTGGACCTGAGAGGGTCATCAGTCAGCTGGGCCTCTAAAGACAAGTCCTCGAAGAAAAATGTTGTCGAGGTGCGAATCTGTTACCACGGTGACACTCAGTCTCAGCTGTTCCTTATCTGTGTCACTGTGGTTACAGTGTGTTCCAAAGCTGCTTTCATCATGCTTTCTTCTATTGGTATTGTTGCTGTGGTTTGTCTGTATTTGTGTATTTGAAGTAGTTTGTTTGTTTCTTTGTTGTTTCAAATTTGTTAGTGTGTGTGTTATTTTGAGTTTGTGTGTGTGTGTTTGTTATTTTGAGGTTGTGTGTTTGTTATTTTGAGTTTGTGTGTGTGTGTGTGTTTGTTATTTTGAGGTTGTGTGTGTGTTATTTTGAGTTTGTGTGTGTTTGTTATTTTGAGGTTGTGTGTGTGTTAGTTTGAGTTTGTGTGTGTTTGTTATTTTGAGGTTGTGTGTGTGTTAGTTTGAGTTTGTGTGTGTGTTATTTTGAGTTTGTGTGTGTGTTATTTTGAGTTTGTGTGTGTGTGTGTTATTTTGAGTTTGTGTGTGTGTTTGTTAGTTTGAGTTTGTGTTGTGTGTTATTTTGAGGTTGTGTGTTTGTTATTTTGAGTTTGTGTGTGTGTTATTTTGAGTTTGTGTGTGTGTTATTTTGAGTTTGTGTGTGTGTTATTTTGAGGTTGTGTGTGTGTTTGTGTTTGCAGCTGAAGACTCGTCAGGGCTGTGAATACCTGATGCAGTATGATACTGAGAGCATCATCAGCGACTGGCTGAAGGTGATCCAGGACGGCATAAGACAACTGGTATCTCACACCACCACATCACCATGACAACAAAGGTAACATTCACAGCCGACATATCAGGGATCAGGATCATAACATCCAGTTCCACTGTTTCAGGAATACGAGCATCTGACAGAGGACGAGGACGACGCTGCATCAGACAGAGAGGACAAAGACAAAAGGAAGACGTGTGAGTCTCCAGATGTGGTTGACATAACAATCTCAGCTCCACGTCCTCTTGCTTCTTCTGCTCCGCTGCCTGGTCGTCTCATATCGTTTTGTTTTGATCTTTTTATCGGAGCCGACTGGTGACTTTATCAGAGTTATTCCTGCTGTCACGTCTACGTCGCAACACATGGTTCATTTACAAACATGACCTGTTCTGTGTTCCAGCAGCCAGGAGCTCACCTGGAGTGGACTCTGAGCAGAGACGAGTTCGCACCAAACTGAGACGCTTCCTCCAGCGGAGACCGACACTGCAGAGTGTGAAGGAGAAAGGATATATCAGAGGTGAGACACAGTCCCAGCCAACATCATATGGATGTTCTGTAGAACATCTCATGCATATGGAACGTTAACATGAACATCTGTCCTGGTCCAGATAACGTGTTTGGCTGTCACCTGGACACACTCTGTCACAGAGAAAACTCAACCGTCCCCAAGTTTGTGGAGAAATGTATCAGAGCAGTGGAGAGGAGAGGTGCACACAGACACACAGTGACACACACTCAGACAGGAACACCAGCTCTGTGCTTCACTCTCTGTGTGTGTGTGTGTGTGTGTGTGTGTGTGTGTGTATGTTCGCAGGTCTAGATGTTGACGGGATCTACAGAGTGAGCGGAAACCTGGCTGTGATCCAGAAACTACGACATAAAGCTGATCATGGTACAGTGGCGTCTCTGTGTGAAGCTCTGTGACGTCATAACCTGGACTAACCCCTAACCCCTAACCCCTAACCCCTAACCCCTAACCCGGACTCAGTGTCATCATTTCATCACAACAAGACACACTGTGTCCGGCTCAGGGACAATAAAGGTTAACGAGTTTTGTACATGATGATATGATATGATACGATGACACCTTTTGATCTGGTTCAGCAGAGGAGCAGTTGGATCTGGACGATGGACAGTGGCAGGAGATCCATGTGATCACCGGAGCGCTGAAGCTTTTCCTGCGAGAGCTTCCAGAACCACTGTTTCCCTTCAGCTGCTTTGACAAGTTCATCGCCGCCATCCGTCAGTACACCATTATTCACACCAACCCGAGATCAAACATGGAGATCATGTACACCTTGTTGTTGTTGTTAAAATGAACCTCTCACTCTGTGTTCATTTCCATGTAGAAGTCCCAGACCCTGATCTGAGAGTGTCCTACATGAGGGACCTGGTCCGATCTCTGCCGCTGCCGAACCATGACACCATGGAGCTGCTGTTCAAACACCTGCGCAAGTGAGTTTGAAATGAGGCCTGAGACAACATTTGAAAACCGTCTGATGACAGAGAAATCACAGAATTCCTCTTACATTTTTATCTGATTAAACCACCTCCTCTGGGTTTGTGTGGTCCTGGTCCTGGTCCTGGTCCTGGTCCTGGTACTGATCAGCACTTTCTCTTCTCAGGGTTACTGAGCATAAGGACTCCAACCGGATGTCATTTCAGAGCATTGCCATCGTATTCGGACCCACTTTGCTCCGCCCGCAGATTGAGTCACCCAACATGACGGTCCACATGGTTTTCCAAAGCCAGATAGTGGAGCTCATGCTCAGGGAGTTTCAGAGCATCTTCAGCCAGCAATAGGAGAAAACTGGAGTTCCACTGGAAGCTTGGAGAACCAAAGGAGAACCTTCTGACTCTGGAAAGGCCACAGATCGCTGTGAGAACTAACAATAATCTTCTTACATCTCTGAGAACGTTGTAAAACATTGGAACGAAACATCTTGTTGAACCAGCTTCACTTGGTTTACGAGGTCACAAACAAAATTAAATGCATTTTAAAGGCATCTTTTGAAAAAATATCTCACTGGGCACAAGAGTGCTTCCAGAAAGTCAGAGATCCTTTTAGAAAACCATTGCTCTGTAGACCTAAACATCTTCTCCTTTCAGTCACTGGACATTAATGTTGGCAAATCATTCTCTGTATAACGTGCAGGACACCTGATGATCCTCTCTGACCACTGTGGCTAAAATGAATCAGGTCGAACCATGAAAAATGAAATCATCACCAGTGCATCGTAGAAGACACAACTTTGTGTCTGGACCTAAAACCTTGGATCAGGAGCCTCACTTCATTTTCAAGGCGACAGACTAAACAAATACGCATTCTTTCTTACTTTGAGCAGAAACGTCTCTGAGTCTTCAAGCATCTTGTGATCCTTGATTGTTTTCTTGTTTCTGTTTTTTTTTTTAATCTGTGGAAATCAAAGATCATGAAATTTTAAAACTGAACTCTCCTTCAGCCACTGTCAGGTGGAGCTCGACCTGGACGGATTCTGAAACATTCCACTTATGTATAAAGGCAACGGACCAAACAGACTACAGCTAATTTAAAGAGGATCCACTTTTTCATCTTCATTGTCTGGACAGTTGTCTGAAACTCTGATGTTTCCACTGACCAGAATTCAGTCTTTCTTCTGTTTACTTGTTTAAAGCAATGTTTGTTTATTTCTGTAAACAACCCATTCTTAATGCACAGTAAAATAAATAATGATCTTATACTCACGCATTGTGTGTAGGAAAGTATCACTGGTTTGTCTCACTCATACTGGAAGATGTGGACAGATGTTCAATCACTATGATTACCAACAATCATCTAAACTCATGCATCAGATTTTACACAGAAATCTACATTTACTCATATGTTGCCACTTTAATCAAAAGTGACTTTCGTCAAAGTGACAACACCAACGATTCAGATATAACTAAGAATCCTGTGGTGGGTTTAGGCACAGACGACAGCAACACGCAGAGGTCATGACCCAGGAAACTGTTGCCAGCTCGGCTCTGTTTACAGGGTCATCGTGATGCTCTCAGAGGTTCAGAGGTTTTCATGAACCTTTAATTAAGGAGCTGTTCAGAGTCTCGAGGAGCCATGGTCCATTTCCAGGATGTTCCCAAAATCAGGAAAGCTGCGTGGCGAGGTGGCGGTTTCTGTGAGGAGTTAGTCGCCTTTCAGAGCAGAGAGGATCTTTGGCTGCAGGGTGAGCGTTGTCATGGTGCCCAATCATAAACAGAGACAGAGACACAGAGACAGAGACATAGACACAGAGAGAGAGACAACAGGACCACGAGGAGGTGACAACTAATCCAGGTCAGATGTTGACTGAGCTGTAACCTGCGTCAGACGTCAATGAACGTTACGTCATTGTTCAGCTCGTGAACTATAACAGGTGGATAAATAACAGAAAGTCAGACTCCAGTGTCCTGAGGCTTGTTGACCAGCAGTAGCCTATTTACTAGCATTACCCTGTTGATTAGCATTAGCCTGTTGACCAGCAGTAGCCTATTTACTAGCATTAGCCTGTTGATTAGCATTAGCCTGTTGACCAGCAGTAGCCTATTTACTAGCATTAGCCTGTTGATTAGCATTAGCCCGGTGACTAGCATTAGCCTGTTGACCAGCAGTAGCCTATTGACTAGCATTAGCATGTTGACCAGCATTAGTCTATTGACTAGCATTAGCATGTTGACCAGCAGAACTACTGTGTGTGAATTTTACTGACATTTAATTTAATTTGTTTGGATTTAAATGGTAAAAATCCCATTTGTTTGATAACATAAATTCCATGAGTTTCTACTCATGGCTAATCGTCTATTTATTCTCGATGTTTTCAGCCCTGGCAAATAAAGTGAGAATAAAACTCAGTGTCACTGATAGACAACCCGTATGTAAACTGACCTGAACCGGCCTCAGGTGTCAGGTGTAGTTTCTCACTTTCATCTGACCAGTCAGAAAAATGCACTGTGGTTCCATGTGTGACATCATCAGGTGATGGCCTCGTCAGAGAGTGATGTCATTGACTTTCCGTCATTGGAGCGAGAGCTGCAGGCAGCGGTGGCGTCTGAGCAGAGATACCAGCGAGAGAATGAAGCCAAACTGAGGGCCGTCAGCCAAAGGGTCGCATCCTACAAGGAGTTCAGGTAACCTCCAAACTTTTGAGCATTCCCTGAACTCTTTCAGGAATTCCTGAAACATCTTCAAAAGTCATCCTAGAAATTCCTTCAAAGGACCAAGGAGCATTCAGAACCAGGGTTATTGGAAATGAGTTTGATCCTGTTTTTCATACTGTTTTGATCTGTATTTGTGTCTCTGACATGATCTGTATTTGTGTCTCTGACATGATCTATGTTTGTGTCTCTGACATGATCTGTGTTTGTGTCTCTGTCAGAGACCTGGTCCTGTCCTGTCACCTGAAGCCTCTGGAGAGGGAAGATAAAGACAGAGGTCCACGGAAACAACCGTGGAACTCCGTCGCCCACAGCAACAGGAAGTGATGTTTGCTCTCAGGACCGAAAAGGAACACGTCTGCTCATTGGCTGCTTTTTTTCTCTTTACACTTTTTAAAACTCTTTTCTTGTTGCTGTCCTGGTGAAAACTGTTTCAGGACACATTTTGAAGGTTGTCCTTCACCTCTTGAGGAGATACAGTTCATAGTCATGATGGAGTTATCTAACAGACGGCTGTGTGATTTTTATGGCGAAAATGAAAACGTGATTTGTTCAAATCTGAGCAGTAAACTTTGTTGAGTAATAAAACGTTTGTAAGACAAAGTGGCGAGCGGTGTCCATCACGGGTTCCACCTGTACCAGGCTTTTCTCAGAATGAACGCTGACATTTTTCCATGTTGTTAAATAAAAGCCTCAGGTTTAGAAATACAGTCAACATGAGTATCAGTGTGTTTCTTATTTGGAGTGTGGTATCTACTGTGATGATTCGAGTTGTGTGTCGATTGTCTCATTACATTTCACAGTTTGTCACAATGACACTGACAGTTTTCATAAACTGATGTGAAACAGGAAGTGGCTTCTGCTGAACATGTTCACAGCATGCAGAGTTTACATCGGAGGAGGAGGTCTCACTCTGAGCTCGGTTCTGTCGTTGTTGATCTGTTGTTTACAGGGTCATTGTGCTCCTCTCTTCATTCAGAGGTTTTCATGGACCTGTAGGAGGCGCTCAGGGTCTGAAGGAGCCACGGTCCACTTCAGGAGGTTCCTGTGGTCCAGGACTGTTGGAGTAAGAGGTGGTGGTTTTAGTGAGGAGTGAGTCATCTTTGAGAGCAGAGAGGATCTTTGGCTGCAGGTTGAACACAGCGGCGCAGACACAGAAACAGAGCTGGTGAGTTTCACTCGTTTTTAATTTGATTGAATTTAATTGATCATTGAATTGCGTCGCGGCTGATTCAGGGACTGTGGGAATTCACCGTGTTACTCAGTTCGGCAGTAACAGTGTAACGTGTGTATATGTGTATCAGTATACATAAATATAGATATATAGCTAAGTAGTATGGGAAGTATTGAGTATTGTATGTGATCGTGCGATGCGTTCACGTGAGCAGCCTGTTGACGGACTGCAGTTGACAGAGCCGTGCAGAGGTTCGAATCCCGGAGCTTCTCCGGGTCCTTCGACATAAACAAGTGATGACTTCTAATAATGTTCTGTAATTAACAACAACAACAACAATGACACTGATGATGATGATGATGATGATGATGATAACTAATATTATTTCTGTTGGGGTTAAAAAGGTGATCACGTGACACATCTCGGCGTTAACCATCAGTTCATATCGGACACATTATTAACTCATCAGAGGAATCATTTCAAATCAATGAAGTAAACATGGCACTAATTGACTAATAGTCTCTGCTTCACTTCCGGTTCCTCGACTGATCAAAGGTTTTGTGTGAATCTTCAGTTTGTGATCATGAAGGAGCAGAACTTTACCAACGAGGTGGAGAAGATTCTGGAGGAAGCTCCTAACGCCAGAAGAGCTCTGATGGAGAACTACGACAACCTCCTGAAGGTGGCAGACTACTGCCATGACAACTACCTGCAGGTCTCTACCACTACTGCTACTGCTCAAGCTACTGCTAATACTGACACTGCTAAAGCTACTGCTAATACTGACACTGCTCAAGCTACTGCTAGTACTGACACTGCTCAAGCTACTGCTAATACTGACACTGCTAAAGCTACTGCTAATACTGACACTGCTCAAGCTACTGCTAGTATTTCTCCTGCTGCCATGACATCGACCTGCAGGTCACGACTGTTACTGCTGACCTTTGTTCCAAGAGTTTAGCAATTGAACTTTGTCTGTGGTCTCTGGCTGAGCTCGACTAACCCCTTCTGTCTCCATGTGTTTTTACATCATCAGTCAGGTGACAACAGTAAGAAGGCGTTGGAGGACACTAAAAACCTAACCACCCAATCACTGGCCAGCATAGCCTACCAGATCAGCACCCTTGCTAATAGCCTGCTGAACCTTTTTGCTGCTCAGACCAATCAGCTGTGTCAAATGGAGTCTTCCATCAACCTCATTGGTCAGGTGAGCCACA
Source organism: Trinectes maculatus (assembly GCA_016785345.1). Lineage (NCBI taxonomy): Eukaryota > Metazoa > Chordata > Actinopteri > Pleuronectiformes > Achiridae > Trinectes > Trinectes maculatus. The sequence goes on from JAFBJQ010000754.1 coordinate 137,466, forward strand.
CCCACATAGACATGTGTTCCTAAAAAAGACTATGAAACTCAGTGTATGAGGTGAGTGGACACACATGAGATTCAAAGTGTTTGTTGTCATAGGAACCGTGAGAGGAAACATGTTCCCCTGTACAACAACATCTAGAGTGAGGTAGTCACAGTGTGTTAAAAGTATTATTACTGTCACAGTTCAAATAAAGCAGTTATACTTCCTGTTTCTGTATTCTTCTTCTGGTACCTTCTCTCAGTACAGGTCTGTGTGTGTGTGTGTGTGTGTGTGTGTGTGTGTCTGTGTGTCTGTGTGTGTGTGTGTGTTGCACTGAATGAATGAATGGAGCCTCTGTTTTCCGTCTCTTTGTGTTCACTTACTGTCATTACCAAACTCCCAGAACAGTTGCTGGTGTGATGTAACTGTTTATTCACTCGCTCACTCCTTCATTCATTTTGTGTGTGTGTGTGTGTGTGTGTGTGTGTCTGTGTGTGTAGGAATAAAACACTTTGTTGACAGATGAAAGTTAAGCAGCTGTTCAGTACATCTGTTTTATCAGACGTCAGGTGTGTAATTCATGGTGGTGAGGTGTAGAACACCTGACCTGAACCTCGTGCTCCTTGTCATCAGACGGTGGAGATGCATAAAGAGAAAGTCTCACGGAGGGAAATCGGCGTTTTCACTGCAGTGAGACGAGTCTCACGCAGCCAGAAGATCCTCCCTCCTTCTCAAAGTCCTGCAGGCACACAGCCCTGCCCACCTTACAGCCACCAACCCATTAACTACCAGCAGTTGGACGACCTGGGCCACGGCGTGAAGGTATCACACGTTTACAAACATAACACATCTCACCTAACTGTTGTTACTTTTGTGGCTCCAAAGCCTAAGCCTGCTCATGTAGCATGTTTGTGGTCCTGGCTAAAATGTAGAGTTAATATTCTCTAGACATTATCAAGTAGAAG
>JAFBJQ010000754.1:140643-193143 GCA_016785345.1 Trinectes maculatus
TGATGATGATGATGATGATGATGATGGTGATGGTGATGATTTCTGTGTGAGCCTGTCAGTACAGAGTAGCGTTCCAATCACCTCTCCTCTGTATCCTCAGTGGTGGAGGAGAACAACTTTCCCCCTCCTTCCCCTCCCCCTCCACCTCCTAATGATGACATCCTCCCTTTGCTGTCCAGTGACGTCTCAGAGCTGCCGACACCACCCTCTCCACCTCCACCTGTGCAGGAAGTAGACGGTACCAGCTTGCACAGAACACACTGCTAACAGCATGAACATCTCAGTCTGGCTGTTTGTCGTGGTTTTGTGGTTCATGAACTTGTTTTTGCCTTTTGAGCCGAGCCTCACACTTTAATGTCTCCAACCACACTCGCTCCCTTTCCCTCTCTGTGATGTTTTTCTGCAGTGACCCTCTCCTCCAGGAGGCGTCGCTGCCATCGCTCGCCCTCTGCCACTTGCTCTCTCTCTCTGCGGGTCCGCTCAGGCCCTGCCTCCCGCTGCCGCTATGTACGGTCTCTCTTCCTGCCTGCTGTCCAATCCTGTAAGCCATCAGAGGATTGTGTTCTACTGAACTGTTACAGCTCATCAATAAGCTACTGATCAGTGGGTTTGTTCCCACTGATCCTGTTTAGTCAGGGACGAACAGTAGAAGAGAACTGTTATTGAAGTCTTTAGGATCAGATAGGGTTAGGGTTAGGGTTAGGGTTCAGGTTCAGGTTCAGGGTTAGGGTTAGGGTTAGGGTTAGGGTTCAGGTTCAGGGTTAGGGTTAGGGTTAGGGTTAGGGTTCAGGGTTCAGGGTTCAGGGTTAGGGTTCAGGGTTAGGGTTAGGGTTCAGGTTCAGGTCTTTGCAGAGGTTTTGAGATCAGTAATCTGAGATGAGTCATCATTTGACTCATTTGACTTAATTGATCATCAAATCCTGACAGAGTGAGGGTCAGAGATTGTTTCTGCAAACAGATGATCACTCCCTCTTCTTAATGAATGGACCTGACTCACTTTCTCTCTCTCTGTCAGTGGTGATCCCACCTCCCCCCGCCTACCCTCCACCTCGTGCCCCCCCTCCTCCTCCCTCCCTCTCCTCTCTCACCTTGCTTCCCTCCCCTTCCTCATCTCGACTCTGTTTACCTGCGCGCCTGAAACATCTGGGTAAGAAGACACGTACTGTGGTTCGTACTACATAACTAACACTAGTCCTAGAGGTAGTACTGTAAACAGTGGTAGATACTTAAGTAAGAGTAGTGCTTTACGTCCAAATCATGTTTTCATCTGTGACACATCATGTTCGGAGTCGTTTCTTGCCTCTTACCATCAGCAGGTGAGTGCCAGGGACCTGCTCTGTGTCTCCATGGGGTAGTGGAACACAAACGCTCCTTGCACTGCCACTTTCTGTCAAAGTCCTACTTTCTCAAATCCAACTGGCCGTCATAGTTGTCACTCACCTGTACACTGTTCTCCCAGACCTGGAAATTCCAGCGCCGCTCGCTCCTCTTGTTTGGGATGACCACAGTGTCCTTGAAGACGTCATGCCACCCTTTCCTCCACCAGTGGATTACGACACCAATGCCCCCACACAATACCTGGAGAAAGGTACTACTGCTACTGCTACTAAGTATTAGGTAGTATTAGTACTGGACAGCAGGGAGTTTGTATGTTTTCTCTTACTGCAGTTCTCTATGTGTACAGTGGTGGTGCTGTACAGCTATGAGGGCACGAAATCAGATGACCTGACCCTAACTGAGGGTGACATCGTCTATCTGACGCATCGCCATGACAACGGCTGGTGTGAGGGATTCCTCAACGGAAACCAAGGCTTCTTCCCGGAGAGCTATGTCCAGTCACTGAGTTAGACTGAACCCACCGTCCCACCCACTTTGCCATGGAGACAGATCAGCGTCAGTATGTAACCCAATAATAGTTCCTGTCCTGTCCTGCCCCCCAGAGTGAAACCCAGGAACTGAAAAACCTCAAATGCTCATTAGAGAATCATGCTTCAGAATGAGAAAGAGGTTAAAGGAAAAATATAATCATTGTTTCTATCACTATTAACATTATTAATAACATTTATCTTTATGACATCATTTACATTAGTGTTTACAACATTATTTACTAATTCATTAATTTACTTAGACAGAATATATGTACAGACAATGAGTGTTTCACTTCTAAATGACTTAAGTCACTTTTTAAAACAGACAAGATGCCCTATGAGGCAAATTGCAATTTGTGAATATGGGCTATACAAATAAAATTTGATTGATTGATTGATTGATTGAACTGAAATGATAAATAAAAAAATATTTCTCTTGCTAATTAAGTAAAATGATCTTTGAGCATGTGATCACTAAATTCATCTCTTTGAATGGATGAGGACCCAAGGATTTGTTTGTGCAGGAGCATGGGTTTGTTTCATTTACTGACTTCATTTAAACTCAGTCAGTCTTTGTTCGATTGAATTGAAATGATAAAAGCTGTGATGTATTATTTTGTATTTTAGTCCGATAAACTCTCCTTCTGTTTGCTAGAATCTCTGTTTGAAAACAGTGTGAAATTCCATACACACACTCCTTTAGAGCCGGGGAGCACCATCCCTTACCACAGTTATTTACCACCGTCATAAACCTGAAAAGCCAGGTTAAGTTATCTGGATAAATATATATCCTGCTTGATGTTTATTTCTTGAGAGGCTCTAGTGAAGCAGCTGATCTGAGATCTGCTGAGACTTAGTTACGTGTCATTTTACCATGTTATCAAATAAACACTGATCACAGATCTGCATAAACATTTTTATTGTTAAAAAATCACAGTAGAAAATAGTTTAAATAAATAAATAAATTAACATACACAATAACCTGATGAATAAATAACTTAACACGGTCAAGAAGCAATACTGTAATACAGCAGTGGAAGTCAGTGTTGTGGTGTGTGGCGCCTCCTGTTGGCAGCAGTTGATTCTAAGATGTTGAAGACAAGTAGCTGCAGCTGCTCCAGGTGCAGCTCGGTTTCCTTCCTGATGAGCTCCCAGGAGACAGTGCTCCCACCCTGTACACACAGTACTACAATTAGTATTGCAAGTTGTACAACACATTGTACTAATGTTTTTAGTATGTGCAGTGCTAGAGTCAGAAGTAGTAGTCAATACTCACAGTGGAGTACAGAGAACTTCTGGCCAGCCTCCTGTAGTATTTCCTCAGTCCGCTGTCTGCTCGTCTCTTAGTCGGCACCTGAAAACAGGAAGTCAGGTTGATTGTCTGAACTCTGCAACGCGTCACTGTGACACACATCAGTAAAGTACTCACACAGGTGTTGAGTCCCTCGATCTGCGTGTCAGTGTCCATCAGGAAGCGATGAGTCTTGTCTGAGTCCCAGGTCACAGAGGAGAGGTTGCCATTGCGATAAAGGTCTGAGATCAGGTCCAGACTATCTCTGATGAAAATTAACTGGGAGTCCACCTGGTGGGAGGGATGGAGAGAGAGAGAGAGAGAGAGAGAGAGAGAGAGAGGTGAAGTGTTGCTGTCTGAGCGGTTGACAAAGCTGATGCCACCATCATAATGTAAACGTCCGACTGACTGATGAATTACCTCAGTGTGTCTTATGCGTCTGTAGAGTCTGTATGGAAAGGAAACGGGACTCTCCGTCTCCGTCTCCGTCTCCGTCAGCTGACCGCCCTGCAAAATAAAGACATTACACACATTGATTCCACTGTTTCTGCTCATGTTTGAAAACATTCTGATTTTCAAACTTGTAAATGCTTTTCTTCCCCACAAACATTTTTGAAACAGCATCAATAAATGAGGCTCTTAAGGTCGATTCATAGAAATATCACCTATCATCTCTGTCAATATAAATCCATAAACATGGTCATATTTAACATATTATATATGTGAATATTTGTAGCTAACTTTACATTGTAGAACAGCAAAGAACCTTTAAATGTCTAACAGTCTGTGCTTCCTTAGAATAGAATATACAGTAACTCACCATCAGGCGGATATGCATCAGAGCTTTGTTGCTGTAGTAGTTGTAGTGTCGGAGCCAATCGCAGCAGAGCGCAGGAGCCAGGACAGTGCAGAGGATGAAGAGGCTGGTCCATCTGATCATGATGAAGGTGAAGGAGTGAGCAGTGCCTCGGGTTCAGAGTCTCTAACATGTTGCTGATCTCAGGTCAGGACTTTAATTACCTAACAGGAAAGAGAAAACCGATCAGAGTGAAAGACAGAAATTCCCAAAGTGTGTTTCTACTCTCACTTTCCACACACACACACACACAAGATATGTATGTATGTATGTATGTATGTACTCAGAGTTACAAATAAGACTCCTGTATAAAATTCCTGAGTAAACGTACAGACATTTTCTAATTAATTTTACAAAACCTCTGAACAGTAGGGAGCAGGGTTTTTTTTCCAAATTAAAACATGTCAGGGATGTTACTGAGCCTGATAATAATGCAAACATAATATATAGCAATGACCATGTAGTAACATAATAATTAGAGGTTGTGACGTGCTGTTGGTCTGACCTCTGTGCAGACAGACAGACAGACAGACAGACAGACAGACAGACAGACAGACAGACATGCACGGGGCTGTGCGTATAACCTGTATAAACACATGAGCTGAACTACAACAAGCAGGAGTTGGGAGTAAAAGTAACTCAATGCAGTTTTGTACAGTAGCTCAGTAGTTTTGACTGCGCTCACATGACCTCATCCAGATTGGTTTGAATATTTGGTGTGAAACAGCAGAATGCGACTTTAAAATGAAAGTGTGATTTTAAAATAGGATTTTAAAAGAGTGAAAAGGTGAAAGATTTTCATTCAGCACTGTGTTGGTGAGTCATATGGGAAATCCCTTTTCATTTTCCATACGTCACAGGAAGCGACACCTCTCCACAATAAAAGCTTCAGCGTCAGCCTCATTTTCATTTTCTGGTCCGTGAGTAAATACACAACGATGTGATGTCACATCAGTTATGAATGAAACATTTTGATGCATAGCAGAAATAAACCATAATAAAACACATACATTAAACATATACCTGTAAGACATACGCTGCGTTATGTTACATTAATGAACTCATCCCAGTGCATTTTATATTATAAAGTGGTTTACAAACAAAACCCTCATGTCCTTGTTTTATATCTGAGATAAATCCTGTTTCATTAACAAAAACACATGTTGACGGGCTCTGTGAGAACGCTGTGATTGGTGAATTGTAGTCGGTCATTCAGGATCCTGATTGGTCAGTGAAGCAGGCTCCGCCTCCAGCGGAAGCGCGGGCATTTCTGTTTGCGACGTAACGCTGAGGAAAACAAACGGAAGCGTCAGGCGGTTTATGTTTGTGTGTTCGTCTCGGAGCCAGGTGGGTCACGTTGTGTTTGTGTAGTCCGTATTGACAAATCACAGTTTGTCTCATAGGTCTTAACAGTCCTCAGACACAGCGGTGTTATTGTTATTACAGTAAGGACCATGCGCGCGCGTGTGTGTGTGTGTGTGCGTGTGCGCGCGTGTGGATGAAAGTAGCAGGTCCTGCAGTGAGTTCGCTGGAGATGGAGTGATGGAGGTGGACATCGTGGAGTTCGTGGTTCCTGTGGAGAACAATAAGACCCTGTTTGTGTGGAACATCGAGCCGTCGATCACTGAGGCTGAGATCTATGTGAGTCTCTCTGGGACAAGGTCCTGGATCAGTCCTGGGTCAGTCCTGGGTCAGTCCTGGGTCAGTCCTGGACCATCACTGATGGTCTCCTACAGAAGCATCGCTTCAGGTGCTGAGAGAATTCCCTACAAGACTCTGTGGGAAAATCAGCTGTTTTAACTCTACATACTGTGTTTGAGTCGCCTGACGACAGTCTGAGGTCAGAGGTCACTGTGGTGCTTGTAGCTTGCCATTGCCATTAAAAATCATCAAGACACACAACACAAGCGTGACCTCTGACCTTTGGCTGGATGGATGCTGTTTTTTCCTACATTAACATTAACAGTAATGTCTGTGTGTGTTGGTGCTCAGGACAGATTGTCTGGTGTCTTCTTGTCCTTCGGTCCACTCTACCTGTTAAAAGTGAGCCCTAACTCACCTTCCCACCCCCCCGGCTTCTACGCTCTCGTTAAGTTCTACTCTGCTGCTCAGGCACTGAAGGCTCAACAACAGACTGACGGCTGCTCTCTCTTCCAGAGCTCTCAACTCAAGGTCGTGACCCTAACCCACCTCACGCTCTCTCTTTGTTAATGTGTTAAGTAAATGTTCTTTTTTAGTTTTCTTACTGTATCATGTCCCGATGAAACGTTGATTGGACCACTCCCAGAGACACAAGGCCACTCCTGGTGATCAGCAGGAAATTCATTTAATATTTATTTTATTGTTCATATTTCTACATTCTTTCAGAGTAGCTGTGACCTGTGACCTGGCTGCTGTAAAACTCACCGATTATTAATAATTGATCATCAATTTGGACCATGAAGCATCATTAGATGTTTTTGCATTTACCTTCTTTTGTCCTTTTTATGAATGACACAATTTACTGACTTATAATAATAAAGTGTTTTACTGTTTTCTTTTGCATCTGTCTTTGATTGGATACTGAGCAGTCTGGGTGTCAAAGGTTTACCTGTATCTTACCTGTGTGTGTTCAGGTGCGACTGAGCTCCAAACAGACTCCTCACTTCCTGTCTGACATCAGTAGACCTCTGAGCTATGCCCGCTGCTTGGGACTGGCCAATCACTGCCTGGGATTCAACGGCTGGACCTCTGACATTGTCACAGTGAGACACACACGTCATCTGTTTACATACAGGTGAGTTAGTGTGACGAAAGGTAACTGCCTGTGTCATCTTGTGTGTTGTGTTTAGCTAAAGGAGCTGACCGATGAAGGAGGTGACCATGAAGTTGAAGATAGTGGTGAGCAGGGTGTAAAGAGCAAGAGGCTGAAGTTTGGATGTTTGCTGCAGCTCTCCTTCCCCCATCACAGACAGATGACCAGGGGAGCAGCCGTGGTGGAGGGCAGCTTCACCTGCACAGGTGAGGATTTGTATAGTGACATCACATCAGCTGAAATAGAGAAGGAAAGAAGCAGGCAATACATGGAGCAATCCATCTGATTAGCTGATGATGATCAGAAGGATCTGCTTGTTCCGTTTGTCCGATATTGTTATTGATTCCCATCTGTGACTGAGGCGACTGTCAGTCCATCACAGAGCTGACATATAGAGGCTCATATAAAGATATAAGGATTAATTATGATTGGAGACAGATTCGTATACATACTGTATGTACAGGATTAAACACACACACACACACACACACATACTGTATATACTGTATATGATTAAATGCAGATGTTGACTTGTGACTTGACTTTCTGTCTGCAGGTCCAGATGTTCTGTTACAGAAACGCTGTAAACTACAGAAGTTGGTCAAAGAGAAAGCTCTTGTGCAGGCTTTCACTACTGTACTGCTCATTCTACTAGGTAGTACTACCTTCACTACTTCCACTACTGCTACTCTTATGATGTACATATACTGACATATGTAGCTATGATGTCACATTGATGAACTAATAAATATAATCTGATAATGACATGTCTCTGTGTCTCTATAGGAAATGGTAAAGTGATGGTGGAGGTGAAACAGACCCCAGATCAGATTCTAGCTGAGCAAACTGAAGGAGTCCTACAGGTGAACTCACTCGAAATACTCACTAAAATTCTCTGTGCGTTGTGTGTTTACACACACACACACACACACTCGCACATCAACTTGACCTGGTGCATTTGTTTCAGGTGAATGACCTTGGTTCTGATGAAGACAAAGGTGAAGAAGAATGGGATCTGACTGTGTCATAGATTCACAGACGACTCTTTATATGAATCATGACTTGATTCAGTAAATCAGTTCGATTACTTTTTTTTTCAGTTTTTATTCCTCAGCATTTCATACATTCAGGAGACTGAGCTCTAATAAATAAGTCTGATTTCATTAAATACTGCATCCTCACTTTTTATATATAAATTACGTTGTTACGTCGTATTTAGGGATCAAAAGGCTGTTTTAAACTTTTCTGTTGATGTTGTTTAGTTCACAGAAAAAAGTAAGCTCACTCAAATATAATCATTGAAAATACACATTTTTATCAGCGATTCTTATAAGTCTTCTTCTTCTTATTGTTGTTATTATTATTATTATTCTCGACTGATTACGTTTAATAGCAAAAGAAACGTTTTCACATTTTTAGTCAAATGATCGTTGCGATCTTTACCCAATGAGGATGAAGGCCCGCCCCTCTTCGCGTCTGATTGGCTGGAAGGAAATAATCTTTTGCAGGCGTCGCCAACAGCCGCCATTTTCCTCAAAGCGGAAGAAGGAAGAGCAGAGTGGAAGTATTCACCTCGACAGAAAACTGAACTCCCGAAAGGCAGAACTGTCGCCATGGAAGTCCCGGGGCCGGACAGCGACTGGCGGAGCCCGCAGTTCCGACAAAAAGTTGTCGCTCAGATGTGAGATATTTTGGTTCCGACTTCCCTCTGCAGCTAATTCCCTCTCTCCGCATCTGTTAGCCACAGAAGCTAACGTTAGCGCTGCGGGAATGCGCATCAAAAACACCCAGAACAGCGCGTTAGAACCGGGGCACTGAGAGCTCATTATGCCCCAGCGTCCTTGCCCGTTCTGTAATTATCACCAGAATTATCTTCTGACCCGGTTCACGTTGATATGTAGCAGGGTTAGCATGTTATCACGTCATGTGCTGACATGTAGTACTCATATTTATGTTGTGGACATGTGTTGCTGCAGCGAACGCATCTCTAACTGGAGTTACTTTGCTGATCCAGATAAGTAATTGGAAGATGTCATGAATAAATCATGGTTATTTATAGATTTCTTTAAATAAATATATGTGACAGTCTTCACCTGCAGCTGTATTACAGTTAGATGAATCATCCATCCTAATTTGACAGTGCTGTCAATACACATTAAATACACATTTCTATATGATAAGTACGATGTATTTTTATGCAAACGAGTGTGATTGTCATGTTTCCTTCCAGAGAGGAGGCTATGAGAAAGGCAGGAACAGCTCAGGCCAAGTCCAGTAATGAGATGGAGAACCATGTTTATGTAAAAGCCAAGTCCAGAGTAAGTTCTTTCATCAGTTACTTTCATCAACAAGAATGAGGGGCCCACAAGGTTTCCACAACATCAAGGAACAATAGCAGTTGGAATTGAAATTTAAAATTCAAGATAATGTATAGCAAGACCTGCGTGCAGGCTGTCGTGAAGGAATATTTGTCAGTAACGGCTGATATGGTAACACTGTTTTTGTTTGTTCAGATGTAAATCTGTTTGCTCAGATTTAACAGCGACTCAAACAGGAAACATCTACTGTATTTGAATCTTTGTAGGTTTGAGGTGAACCTGTTGTTTAATGAAAGTGACTGTTTTTCCAGGATGAGTATTTATCTCTGGTGGCGAGGCTGATCATACACTTCCGAGACATCCGTAGGTATCTTGCTTGAGGACCATGCCTGTTATCATGTGCTTTATTTCAAATACATAAATAAATGTGTATATACAGTACATACAGAAAATATGGATAGGTAAATTAGGTGAGCTTGAAGAGGGGATCTCAGTGGAGTGGTCACTAATTACTCATGTCTTCCTTACAGAGAAAAAGAATCTTGGCGGTGCAGGTAAATAGATGTTGTTCCTTCACAGTTTTGTTTCTTTTCATTTTTTCTTTGCTGTGTTCTGTCCTCTGCTGAACCTGTCACTACCAGACTCATGATGTGTTATTGTTTTCTGCTGTGCATGTCGGAGCAGCATAACATTATCTGTTGTCTACCCTCTTGCTAGATCCCATGAATACCCTGACTAACCTGACAGGGGTTGGAGGGGGCCCCGGCGCCATTGGCATGGGGCCTCGCCCCACCGGTGCTCCAGTGGGTGGCATGGGGGCCATGGGGCCGATGCAGATAGGCCAGCATGCCATGGCAGGGGTGGCTGGAAACCCACAAGCCAGTGAGTGTGTTTCCTCAATGTGCCGCGTGTTTACTGTGAATGCACATCTTCAGAGCGTTCAGTGGATGCTGGCTGAGCTTTACATTTTGGCATCAGAGTCGGTCTTGCTTTCTCTGCTTTGGCACTTTGTGTATGTTTGAGGATCCAGAACTCTTTGAGGATCCAGAACTCTCCTCAGACAGGGTCTGGGCTTCTGGCCGGGTCAGTCCCTTATTTCCCTCTTGCTCACTGTGCAGTAGGGGGTCCAGGCCAGATGCCAATGCAGCAGATAGTGCAGGCGCAGCAGCAGCAGCAGTCAATACAGTTCCAGCAGTTCCAGCAGGCCCAGCAGCAGCAGCAATTTCAGGCGCATCAGCAACTGAGGGCGCAGCAGCAGCAGCAGCAGCAGCAGCAGCTTCACCAGAATAAGCAGCTCCAGCAGCAGCACCAGAATCAGCAGCTCCAGCAGCAGCACCAGAATCAGCAGCTCCAGCAACAGCACCAGAATCAGCAGCTCCAGCAGCAGCACCAGAATCAGCAGCAGCAAAACCAGGTACACTTCCACACTAACACCACACTTAATACGACAGAGCACGTTTATATCAGAGCAATCTCCTCTGAGCTAACAGGGTGCCAACATTAGCTGTAACTAATTGGCCAAACAACTGACTTATCAACTAACAAAAGTACAAAGCCAAAAAATCTACCAGGAAAAAAATACCAACCAACATAACTACAGAACCAACAAATCTGCCAGTCATCATCACCTCATTTCACAAAGTCAGTGTAACAGTGTAAAGTCAGTTCCCATAGGCTTTAATATCAAAGCATTACCTGATCCAGCATTCATCAAAAACATCAAAAAGTCTTAAGAACTTAACTGTAGAGAGGGACACAGAACCATTTTGATTAATTTGTAAATTTGGCCCTATGTTTTTATTGGTTTAAGTTTACTCAGAGTGATCAACCATTATCCTTAATGCTCATGTTTGGTCACTGTGTCTGCAGATGCACCAGACAAGGATTCAGCAGCAGCAGCAGCAGATGGTGCAGTTGCAGCTCCAGCAGCATGCCCAGGCCCAGGCTCAGGCCCAGGCCCAGGCCCAGGCCCAAGCTCAGGCCCAAGCTCAGGCTCAAGCTCAGGCTCAAGCTCAGGCTCAAGCTCAGGCTCAGGCTCAGGCTCAGGCTCAGGCTCAGGCTCAGGCTCAAGCTCAAGCTCAAGCTCAAGCTCAAGCTCAGTCTGTTCAGCAAATGGTTCATCAGCAGCAGCAGGTTCAGGCCCCAGGCCAACCTCAGCCAGGTCAGATACCTCCACATGCTCAGCAGCAGCAGGCTGGCATGGGGCCTCAGTCCCTGACTGGACAGATGACATCCACTCAGTCTGTTTCCATGAACTCGATGAGTCAACAGCAGCTGCAGCAGCAGCATCAGCTCCAGGCTCTGCAGGTATGATTCATTTCACTGGCTGCTCATATTGAATTTAGGCAACAAAACAGTCTTTCCTGCTCTTTGCTTTAATATGGAGTAGGGGTATTACAGTTTTAACTAAAAGCATGGCAAATACTCAGGCCAATTACAAATTATGTCACATCATAGTACTAGCAATAATTTGTGGGGTGCACTATAATTTATATATATAATACGATATAATATAATATAATTAAATAAGTAAGTAAGTAAGTCTGTGTGTGTGTCTGTGTGCGTGAGAAAGCAGGCCCGTGCAGCCTTGCAGCAGCAGCAGCAGCAGCAGGCCTTGGCACAGGCACAGCTCAGCACTGCTGGGGGACCTGGACAGGTGAGACTGCAGCCAACACACTCAGCTGTTTGAGGTTTGTCAGCTCCTACTCATATCACAATATGGAATAATCAATGGAATAATCAGTGGAAACAGCAGTACATTCCCTGTGGCTGCGAATTATTTATTTATTATTATTTAACCAGGAGAAATCCCAACCTCTTTTTCAAGGGAGTACTGGTCAAGATAGGCAGCCGCAAGCATAAATCAGTTACAAACATTACACAGTTAAAACTGTGTAACTATTAAATATTAACAAAATAAGTAAATTAGGAAAAACAAGTGCATGTTGTGGAGTCAGCCTCAAGAACTCTCGATTTCAATTTAAAAGCACTTAATGAGACTAACCCAGTTAGTTTCCATTATTTCTGCAACATATTCCATGCAAAAGGCGCAGAGTGAACAAAAGCCTTTTTACCCAACCCTGTACGGGCATACAGGACAGAAAGCAACAAATGATCTTAAGAACGGAGACAGAAAGGATCAGCACTCCTCTGTACTGTTAGGTTACAAATGTAGGTGGGCAGTAGTCCAACTATTGCCTTATATATGAATATATATTATATATACTAATGATGGATCCTTCGGGTGGCTAGAGCAGGCCATCCCATCCAAGAGTATAACTCACAGTGATGTGTGGATGCTTTACAATTCGTAATAAACCTCAGAGAAGCAAGGTAAACAGTGTCAGTCATTTGAAAACATTGAGCAGAAGCATTCTTATGCAGAAGCTCTTCATAATCCAATACAGACAAAAAAGTTGCAGTGACTTGCCGTTTTTTTATATTAAAAGAAAAACACACCTTGTTTCGAAAATAAAAACCCAATTTCAGCCATAGCTTCTTCTCGTTTCTCAAACTTCTTCAAGTTTCTCCACATGCAGCTTGAAAGTGAGGAAATCATCAATCCAGACAAAAGTTTATACATGTGAACCACTTCTATGTCATTTCCCTCGAGTGTGGTCACAGAGGGATGAAGCTAGGGGAAACACAACAGAAACTTTGTGAGCAATGGCTGACCCTATGTTGTCTCCTCTCTACTCACCTGTTGTCTCTGTCATCCTCTGAAGCTGGTTCGTCCTGGGATGCCCATTCCTAACCGCTTGCCTCGAGCCGCTCCTCCAAACCCCACTGTCACCACTGCGGCAGGAGGACAGCCAATCACACAGCCGGTATTTATCCCTCGTTTGGCCTCTGACCCCTGAGCCTTTCTGTCAGGTGTGCGCTGTGCTTCATTGTGTCCATTGTTTTAGGGTCAGAGCATGTATGGGGTATTCGATCTAACCAAGATGTGTGGACTTATACCTGCCACCATGTTGTTTCATGTTGTGTCTGTTCAGTGTTGTTCCGAAAACTCATCATCTGTATGCTGCTCTGTTCAATCATCTCCTCAGGTACAACCCCCGCAATCGATGCCTCCTCCTCCCCAGCCGTCCCCCCAACCCCCCACCTCACAGCCCAGCTCAGCCAGGTATTGGCAGGTGTTTATGTTTCAAAGTAAAACCAACCAGTCATAGCTGTCGTGATGCTGGATTTTAAGACATTTTCCACCTCCTTTTTAGTTCTGGTCCTACTCCATCACCAGGTGGTTTCCAGCCCAGCCCCTCTCCTCAGCCATCACAGAGCCCCATCACCACCAGGACTCCACAGAACTATGGAGTCCCTTCACCTGGTCCACTCAACACACCAGGTACCACACACAGACACTGAGGGACTACTTTGACACGTCGATGTTGCTGTGGTTATGCTACCCATCCGCACTCGCCTCTGTGTGTGACTTTAGTAAATGTAAATGATGTATACATTCTCTCCTGATCATGAAATCAGTGGACCAGTATCAAATAATGATTTATTTTTGTCCTGATCAGAATCTTTGTGTCATTCACCTACATTAAATGCAGTCATTGAAACAGATACAGTTTATCAGTGTCAGTTAGAGATATGAATAAAGTTCAGCTGAAATAAAGGCAGTTACCGATAACTCACCTACTCTGTATGAATTCCCCCGAGTCATCGATAGAAGTGCAGGGTATATACCGTTTGCGATAATATCTCCAATGTTGTTTTGTCGATGTGCAATTTGACATTTCCGAGTATTAATACTACCTGGAAAAGAAAACAAACAGCTGTAGACGGTACATAGGAGTCATAGATCGCATGGAGGAAAGATGCAGCAATCTCCGCTCTCAGCTACGAGCCCAGTAGATCATTTAGTGGTGAGTCGTGGCTCTACCTCCCTTGCCTGGAAATGGTCTGGTCCGTTATTTTTTTAGATAATGTAGATATATTTTTTTGCCCCTATCTTACACCCCTAGTCACCGTTTTAAACCTAGCCTATTTTCACTGTCCCCACTGACCTAACCTGGTATGACTTGTCCTCCCATGTCCACAAACCACAAAATCCTTAATGTTTTGACCTGTCCTGACTGTCCTCAGGTAACCCCAGCTCTGTGATGAGTCCAGCTGGAGCCACATCCGTGGAGGACCAGCAGTACATGGAGAAACTCAAACAGCTCTCCAAGTACATAGAACCTCTGCGTAGAATGATCAACAAAATCGACAAAAATGAAGGTCATTCTCAAAGCCATCAGTGATTGGTGCTACATTTATCAACTAATTTGATGATTAAGTATTAATTGTTTAATTAATTAATTGTTTGTCTTCAGACAGAAAAAAAGATCTAAGTAAAATGAAGAGTCTGCTGAATATCCTGACGGATCCAAACACCAGGTAACAGATCTGACTTAACATGACACGATTTACCTCAATGCATCATCTACTAACTGTACTTCTCTGTCCTCTGACCTGCAGATGTCCCCTGAGGACGCTACAAAAGTGTGAAATTGCTTTAGAGAAACTGAAGAATGACATGGCTGTGGTGAGACTTTAACCTCTCTTCTTCCATCATCTGGGCCATAAATTAATAAATTATTCCAACATACAGATTTGACAGTGTGTGTCACTCTGTTGTTTCAGCCGACACCCCCTCCCCCTCCTGTGGCCACCAAGCAGCAGTATTTGTGTCAGCCGCTGCTGGATGCTGTCATGGCCAACATCCGCTCCCCAGTCTTCAACCACTCCCTGTACCGAACATTTGCTCCTGCCATGGCTGCCATCCACGGACCACCCATTGCGTAGGTTTAGACGTGCATAAAGGTTGGATTTAAAGTAGAGTAACGGTAGTTGATGTTGGCGTTTGTTAATGTTCCTCCATCCCCCGACAGGGGTCCCAATGTCTCTTGTCGGAAGAGGAAGCATGAGGAGGACGAGCGTCAGACCATCCCCAACATCCTGCAGGGGGAGGTGGCTCGTCTCGATGTCAAGTTCCTGGTCAATCTGGACCCTTCGTTTTGCAGCAACAATGGCACTGTGCACCTCATCTGCAAACTGGGTGCGATCGAATTGCATGACACGTCAGTCATTATGCCGTCCACGTATTGCATGAGCAAAGGAATTCACAATTGTTTGTTCTGTTGTCAGATGATAAAAACCTCCCCAGCATCCCCCCCCTGCAGCTCAGCGTCCCTGCTGATTATCCTGAGCAGAGTCCTCACTGGGCCGATGATGGCGAACAGTACGGTGAGACAACAAAGACCATTCGCAGCAACTCCTCAGGCTTTAAACCTTTTTGTTTAAACAAATCTTTATTTATAATTTCAATTTAATACTTATAAGTATGGGTACACCGGTACCATTTTTTCCCAGACTGAATACGAGTACTTAAGTTTAAGTACTCGCGGATAGTGAATACCAAGGTTTCACAGCCGAGTCGAGTACTGAGTATGAGTACTTGAGACTGGTATCGGATCCCATTCTGATATTTGTAACTCCCCCACCTTGTTTGTCTGAATCACAGGGAAATAAATGAACAGGTCTTAATTATTATTAATTTAATAGGGTCTATGTGTCTCCGTGTCTCTAGGTGCCAACAGCTTCTTGCAAAACATCCACAGGAACATGACTTCCAAACTGCTCCAGCTGCCAGACAAACACTCTGTGACAGAGCTGCTCAACACATGGGCCCAGAGTGTCCGCCAGGCCTGTCTGTCTGCGGCCTGAGACCCCCCCTCCCCCGCTCACCTGGCACATACACACACAGTTTATCTGGACACTACAGTCTGATCTGATCTTCGACCAGCTTCAGCTGTCTTTTGCACCAGGATCAGTCTCAACAAAACCATTGGATCAGAGACAGTAGTCATGTGGCGTTCATGGACACATTCCATAATTTAGATTTCACATTTAATCCCCACCACCATAATGCAAGGATCATCTCAGAAGTGCATCAGGATCCACTACATTCATCATGTACACTTTAAAAACACCCATCTGGAGATCCTCTCTGAGGACCCGGTGAGCCCGTAGGACTGAATCAACCTACAAGTTCCTCCGTGAACTGTTGAAATATGATCCAACTTTAGCTTTATCCTTATTTTCCAGCTGTCCAGATTGAAGCAGAACCACTTGTACTAAATATTTTCAAGTTGCACTCCAAAACAAATAGCTGTATGAAAAACTACATATATCACATATTAACTCAACATTGGCCTGTTTGCTTTTTGAAATTTTAATGTGGAAAAGTTACAGACAAAATCTTTCATTGTTTAATTCAACAGAACAAACTGTTCTCAGGTCAGTGGTGTTTATTCATACTCGTCATGCCTTATGTTGGGGTCTGGCAGTTGGAAAATACTGGACTGATCCATGTGTTTACAGAGTTGACACAGCTGTTAAATGTTGGTTTGGTGTTTTTACCGTTAAGTTGTAATAATGAGGAATAAAAAGTCAACATTATGTCCTTTTTATTTATAATTTAACCCATACATTGTGTCTGCTCTTTACAGACACGGCAGAGTGTTGGTGCATGTGCGTGTGTGTGTGTTCAGAAGCTGAGGGAGAATGCTCTGTACGACAGGTTGGTGAAGACGTCGATGTGGTCGCTGCTGCCTCCGACCGTCAGCACCTGCACACGTGTGAAAGAGGTCAGGGAGGAGTGAACATGAGAAACTGGTTTTTAAACTGGTAAAAAAAAACATTTGATCTCAGTTGAGTTTGGAGTCACAGTGATGGAGCACTTTTATGACATTGCATTAGCATGTACAAAACTAAAACTTTAACATGACTTAATTAGCCTGTTATTCAGAATCACATTTCTGATCATCTTGTTTAGTTTCTCACCGAGAACATCCAAAAGAACATCCTGTTTTCTCCTTAAATAATGAATCAAAAAGATTGATAACTTGTTTCCCAGTAAGCCTCTGAGGATGCCTCACCTGGTTCTCACTGCTCTTGGTGTTGAGCTGCAGTGTGTTGAGACTCTGTGGTGAACAGGGGATCTGAGCTTTGACCTCCCCCCCCAGGAGACAGTGAGACACAAATGGACCCTCACCCACTGCCAGGATCTACATCGGTAGACAAAGACACAGTCATTGTCCACATAAGTGACACATTGAGGAGACATCATGAGGAGGATCAGCATCTTTGTCCATCTGCCTCTGTCCTCGTTTGTCTCTTGCATCATTTTGCATCCGAGCAGCGTCTTAACTGACATTGACATAAGTGTTGTCTTTTTAAGTCATTACAACGGGATGTCACTGCGGCCTTGTGTCTCACCATGTCCTGGTAGAAGGCGACCTGTCTCTGGCAGCCCGTCAGTGGGAAGATGGAGGTCGGAGACAGAGAGCGGAGATGCCACAAAGACAAAGAAGGACCTCCGCCACACAGCTACAGGAGACACAACCAACACAGTGTCAGTCCTGTTTCTCCTCTACACACACACACACACATGTTCAGTAGAGACTTACAGTTAATTCTTGATCATCTATAGATTGACAGGAAATGGTGAAGAATGCAGGTAAATGTCTTGACGTACCTGTTCATGTTGCTTTTATAAATTAATACGATGGAGCTAAAATAAGTATGAGTTACAAAAAAACACAAATACTCTGACTGGAACAAACTGTTTCTGTTTTCTTACCATCCAGTCAGAGTCAGTGGTCAAACAGCTGATCCACTTCCCGTACTGAGGCCGCGCGCAGCTCTGCAGGGGAACACGGTAAGGTCACAGCTCTGTCTTATAACATGTCAAACGTTCAGAGCGAGAGAGGACAACAGCGTTCTCACCTCGTACTTGAAGACCTCGATGCAGTGGACGCACTGACTTGTCCTGCTGTCTGAGGGACACAGACAGCAGGGTTTCAAATAAATTATTTGGCTGGTGTTTTCTGATAGACTCAGAATCATTGTGTCCTCCATCACTCACCCCAGATCCTCACAGCGCCGTCCTCCCCCCCCGAAAGGATCTCTGCCTCCCTCTCCCTCACACTCACACAGTGGATGTAGTCAGAGTGACCGTGCAGGACTGACTGAGGACAGGGACAAGGACAGTCATGAAAACGCGTCTTAGAGTCTCTGTGCAGGGTCTTGCAGATTTTAGATTTTTCATTTTGACAGAGTTTTCTCGTTATTTTTCTTCCTGTGACTAAAAACAGGCGTCCTGAAGGTTTATACGACCTGTAAACCCACAAACTGTCTCTACACGTCAGTGATTTTATGAAAACTGCTCCGATAAAGTTGACAGACCTTGAAGACGCCGTGTTCCAGGTCCAAGATGTGGACGTTGTTGTCTCCTCCACCGACGACCAAACTGTTGTCCTGAGACACAGCAGAATTATTGTGTCCATGAGACTAACTCTGTCTAATTCTTCTATGTTAACAATTCATAAACATAAGCAAATTAAAATATTTAAACCAGACTCAAAACTTAAAACAAACAACCCAGATCAAATTAAACGAAGCAAAACTAAACCCTTACCTAACGAGACCAAACCTAACTTAATATAGAGGCGTCCTCTGATGTTGGACTGTGATATTAATGGGCGATGTCTAAACTCACCCTGGGGCAGATGATCATCGAGTTGATCTCCGGGATCTCCAGACTGGATCTGAGGACACAGATAGACATTCAGCACTGTGCTGCGGGGTGGGACACAGTAAAGAGATGTGTGCTGTCTCTCACTTGTAGTTGGGTCTTTTTGTCCACAACGGTTTGACATTCTGAGGAGACAGATGAGAAGGTGACCTGACAGAGACTTGGCTTAAAGCACCAGTTCACAGGTGCTCACTTGTCTTTGAACATGTGGACCTGAATGTGGTTGTCAGACATGGAACAGTGAAAGTCACCTTCTTGATGAGTTCACTCCAGTTCCAGGCACTGATCTCCCCGTTCCCTGCGCTCATCAGGTGACAGTCGGTGGAGACGAGAGAGAAGACGGGACCTTCATGAGCTGAAGGATACGACGAGAGACCAGAGTGTTATTCAGTTCAAACCCGGAGCTGAACCTGGATCACTACAATCTCTGTCCGTTACCGAAGCAACGAGCTGTCATCTCGCCCTGTGGCTGCTGGCGGTAACTGCATGTTATGATGTTTTTGTCAAACTAGAGTAAAGTGATGTTCTGCTGCTGTGTGTGACAGTCAGCTGTAACATGTGCATCATCTGTTTCCCCCTCAGGAGTGAAACCCGGGACCCTCAACACGACCACAGCCGCCATGAGAGACTCACCAGTGAACGTCAGGACAGGCTTCTGACTCAGCAGCGTGGCCTCTGGACTCAGAGCCGCAGACAGGCTGCAACAGTTCAACAGACAGACAGACAGACAGTCAGCAGTGACACGGGTTCGACCCTTTGGACCGAGTCTAATGCAGTGGTTTCACAGCGTCTGACCTGAAGAGGGCGATCTCTCCGTAGTTGTTTCCAGCAGCGAGGAATCGTCCGCAGGGAGAGAAGCTCTGCGAGAAGACCGTCATGTGCAGGAGCTGCAAACACAACACAACACAACACAACACAACACTCATCACTCTCTGATGCATCTCACACTGACACGTGCTCCACATGTGTAAGAAGATATCAGAGTTTAGATTCAGATCCACGTGCTTTGATTCATTTCAAAGAGCTGACTTCGCTCTCACTGTTTTTTTCCGTCGGCAAAAGTGAATTTTGACCAGATCCTCAACCCGAATCACTCAGGAGAGTCACTTCAGCATGAAACCCTGTTCACATCAAATGAAGGTTTGGAGGAAAAACGCAAGAAAACGCATAAATGAGAGAGTTGTTAGCGGGGTTCGGTCCATGACCCCCCGCCCCGCGCCAATAAACCGCGACTGCTGCACATCCGGAAGAATCGACTCACGTTTTGGTCAAAACGTCACAGAACCGGAACAAACGTCAGGTCAGAACAGAACTAACTTTACCTCTATCGGACCCATTGTACTCCAGAGAAGATCCGAACCGTGACGAGACAAACACCGAGACCGACCAACACAGCGGCTGCATGGAGACGAGGGGATGTGACGTCATAGCCGCAGGGGGTTCTGGGACATGTAGTGAAGAAGTCGCAGCCCTCTGACATGAAGGTAACTTCATTAAATCTGATAAATAACATGATAATTAAACGTAATGTGAGCTGTCGTTTACTTTAAATAGAAATGTTGCCGTTTGTTTTGTATGATTTTCTATGATCAGTGTGATTATAGATTTGATGAAGAGCTAAAAAATCAAAAGCTGAAATCTAATCAGTGACACAGAGCAACACGACAATAATATGACAATAATATGAAGGTAAAAACCTACATGACTTACTGCACAGTGCGGCACACACAAGATACAAACACAACATTCCAACTGCCTCTTGAGGACAAATAAAGTTTTAGTTGAATACGGGACTGTAGCTGTTTGTTTGTTTGTGTGTGGTGTGGACTGTTGTTGTGAGGTGTTTGATCAGTGATTCGTGTGTGTGTGTGCGGGGGAAGGGGGGGGGGGTTATAACCGATGATTGTTGATTCGCTCGGCTCGGTTCGGTTGATCCAGTGACTGACGGGCCGAACGACACAGAGTTCACTTTTTCTGTTAAAACGAACATAAATGAGCCGCATCTCATCTCGCCGCGCCGCGCGCCCCCGCATAGCGAACCTGCTCTGTGTTGCTGCTCAATAGAATCGTGCGCATGATGACGCGTCGCCGTTTGCGCTCCGCTCGAGCGGCGCTCGGCTAGCAGCGGCAGCGGCAGCGGCAGCGGCAGGAAGTGGCTGCGGAGCGGCGGAGGGGAGAGACCCGTGAACCAAAAGTCGGCGGTCGAGCGGGAGGAGGAGAAATAAATAACAATGTGTAATCGGTGAACGGTGCAAATCCTGCTCTTCCACGCCGGGCCGCGTTCACTCGGCGGCCGCAGGGGCCATCTGAGGGGTAAGTGTGCAGCGTGAAACGGCTAAATCGCGGTTTTCCGTGAGCGGGGGCCGCGGTGTGTTAGTCGAGATCTTTGTGTAGCTCCGGGCTAGCCTCGGGATGCTAAGGCTAAGGCTGCAGCGCCGACCTCTCCGGGCTCCTGCGGCGGCCGCGCTCTGCGCCCGGGCCGCCGGGGTCTGCTTCACCTGGTGAGGACCACAGGAGAGTGTGTAACCCGCAGCGCTGCGTGTTCTCGTTCTTTGTGTGTTTTTGTTTGTGATTTTGTTGAGGTGAACTTCCGTTTCCCCTCTTTCATGGCGGGGGGCTGCTAGCTAGCCAGGCGCTAGCGCTAACCCGATCGTTCATCTGCTTCTTTTCACCCTTTCTTCACAAAATGCATTGTATTCGGAAAACTGTATCTCCGTGGTTCGGTTGTGTTGTTGTATCGCGTCGTGTGGTGTGTGACTGGGCCCGGTGCACTCCTCGGGAGTAGCCGATGTGTTAGCGGGCTGTTTGTGTGGGTTAGACGGCGAGGCTAGCTCGTTAGCATGGGGGGAAAATGGCTCGCTGCTCGAAAGCCATTTTCCGACGGAGAGGGGGTCTCGGGGAAAGTGGGCTGACGGCCGCAGGTGTTGCCCCGCGCTGATGGGCGCATCATGTCGGACAGTAACGGTCGAAGCTACACGGTCATCCACCGTCTCCCGGCTCCATCCCGACCCGACCTCGGTTCCGCCGCCACTCCCGCGTTGTTTAAAGCGGGGAGTGCGGTGAAGGAAATGTCGGCCATGTGTCGGAGCTGCGCCGCTTTGTCCCGAAACATCAACCGGGAATCATCTGACCAAGGTCAGAGAGCCCCGCTGCAGCCGTGACGGCTCCCCCCGGGCACAGCACCGTTCCCCAGCCGGACACAGGGTTAGCTCGCTGCGGGAGAGAGCGTGTGTGTCGGTGTGCACGGACGTTTGGTCCCGGTTACCGGTTGTTTACATGATCAGGTCCTGAGGAAAAGTGTGATTGGCTGCGGTTTGTTATTGTTGACGTTAGAGTTTATTAACGCACCGCTCCATCAGGTTACCGAGGAGGAAGATAGAAACTGTGACGTCTCGCGAATCAGTGTCTGAATTCATCGATGGATGAATTGATGAAGAAAGAAAAGGGAACGAGTGGTTTTTAGTGTCAGAGTAAAACGAGTGTGTGGTTCTGATGAAGGATGTGAGGAGATGCAGGACCGTGTTCACTGCTGCTGTGAACGGTGCCTGGATCTTCTCCTCCACCGTACTTCTTCTCCAGTGCTGTGCTCCTCATTCCTAAACTAATGATATGGACATGACTGAAGATACAAGTTCATTGAGCACCTGCTCAGTCCATCCTTACAGCAACACAGAGTGCAGCTATTTCCAGCATCACACCAGATTCTGTGCATAAAACTAAAGGTTTCTTGTTTCTCCGAGTTATTGTCTGTTGGCAATAAGCTGGATGTCTGGAATTTAGGCGTTGAATGAAGACACGTGAAAAGTTCTTTTCTGACATATAGCCACTGTGATTATTTGTGTAGTTAAGAAAATAATCAGTAGCTTTAATTATGATTAAATAAGTATCTGCGTCACTGTTTTTTTTTAATTGTTAGTGACCTGATTCACTTTACCAATAATGATTTTCAAGGGCAAAACGGCCAGGTTGTAACTTATTATAGACAAAGTTTAGAAGTTTTAGTTCATGTGTTTTTATGGTGTGAAAAATTGTACATAAACCCTGGAGTCTTCACGTGAAAGGTTTTCTTTTATTTATGATTTGATTTATATTTGACTTTTATATTCTGATGTTTTAAGGATTAGGTTTAATAAGGACAGTTTAGATCAGGGGTGTCAAGCGTACGGCCCGCGGGCCGGGACCGGCTCGCCGGGGGGTCCAGTCCGGCCCTTGGGATAAATCTGCAATATGAAAAAATACACAAAAATCAAAAAATCACGAACTACATTTTTTAGCATAAATATGCTGTTAAGAATTCTCCAAGTCAGAAATTAGTTTTTATTCGTGCCTTTATTTTGAAGTGAGTTTTATTTTGTAGGCAGTTTATGCACTTTCCTTTCCTGCCTCACGTATACTGACCGAGCTGTTGTTTACAGTGGTACGGCAGTTTCTGATGATGTGGATTACGTTCATGGTGATGTCAAATGAATGTGTACATGTAACTTACCTTTTCTGACAGTGATGTGTAGCTCCTGGAGTATACTTACACTCGTTAAAACGTTCGTTTTCACCCATTAGCATGATCGTGAGTTAGCATCTATAAGCTAACTGAGCTGGAGGAAGTTTGTTATGACTGGTAGCCTCCATAGTACCTTTGGTTTACATGTGTCTGCTACATAATTAAAAGTTAGAGCAGGGGTGGGCAATTAATTTTTACAAGGGGCCACATGAGAAACCTGAATTGTGTCAGAGGGCCACACAGTAGCTGGGTGGTGTCACGTACATCACAGCTCTCATCCAGAGCCAGACAAAAACAGTCAAAGTCGGACAGGACATGTTAAAAAAAAAAAAGTCAGACGCTCTGTTCTTCAGATTAAGCTTTACCTTTCATTTCTGAGAAGAAATACTTGGCAGTCCATGTGTTGTTGAAAACACGGCATTCGTTACCAACTTTTGTTTTCCTAGTGTGAGCCGACATCTTGAGGGTAACCTGGCTAGCGTCACTTATCACTGTTCACCTTCACTCACAACACACACACGCGCATACGTCGATACAACGTAAATGTAATCGCTTTTCAAAATAAAATTTCAAATTTCAAAATAAAAGCAGCACAGTTGTATTGTAAGCATGACACAGATATTTGTTTAATTTATGTTGTAATTTATGATTGGCCTCAGAGACGTAGAAAGGGCCGGATGTGGCCCGCGGGCCGTAATTTGCCCAGGTCTGAGTTAGAGCTACGTTCATTAATACTAAGTGGATGACACTGAGATGTATTTATTTGCTGTGACGTGGTTACTGTATTTGGCTGCATATATATGGCAGTACACAGTCATAATTTGGTTCCTTATTTGTTGTGATATTCAGAAACTGTACCAGAACATATGGCGGCACAGTTCTGCAGTTAACTTTAGAATCCATTGATGTCTCCTGTGCTTTCTGACCGAAGCCCTGCAGTGGTCAATTTGGTTAAATCAGCATCAGAGGTCAAACTCCTCAACATATGCAGTTCCTATGTTGTCTGCTAATAGAATCTATGTAATTACTGAGTTTACTGGTCTGGCCCCCTTATGATCAGATTAGGCCGTATGCGGCCCCCAGGCCAAAATGAGTTTGACACCCCTGGTTTAGATGATGTGTGTATTGAGCCTGTCCTCTGGAGTAGTGACCTGGACGACTGAGAACCTCCACAGGCACGTAAAGACATATCCACTGTGTTGACGTCCAGTGTCCATTTTCCACGTCTCCATCATCTTTGTACTTCATGTTAGTTTTCTATTGCTGATTGTCAATGAGAAGTGAGTTTCCCACACGTGGTGTCTTTGTTGGAAATGGTAATAGATGTTACCTCAGCATTGAAATATTGTTATTTTGTTGTTGTCATGAATACAGCACCAACCTTAAAATCAGGGAGTCATCTTAAGCTAAAACCCTGAAGTTGTTTTTCACTTCTAACATGTGAGGATTCACTTTTTTTATGTCACAGAAAACTTCAGATCAGCAGCATCATTTATCAGATCCATTGTCAAATGGGTTGAGATGGTGAATCAATGAGATCTGAGATCATGATTTTAATATCTTTCACTGTGCTGCCCAAGTGTCTGTATATTTAACAGTGTACTTATTCAGTAAGGTCTTATTTAGTCTCTGGTGATGATGATGGAAGATGACATTACCCTGGAGACTGTATGAATCTACAGATTCATGAAAATAATCAGCCCAGTCAAATTTTTATTTCCTGTTGTGGCAAGCGCAGTTTGTAATCAAAATAATCTTATTTTGATTGGAGCCGAACTGTTAAACATTTTGCCAATGTTAGTGTTTCAGATCCTTTTAAAATTAATTGTGGAAATGTTTATTTCTTTATATGGACACAAATGTAACCCTTTTCTTTTTTCTCTCTTTGTCTCCCAGTGATACCTCAGTGGCTTGTGTGACCCCCGCAGGGCCACCACCTTCCTGGGTGGGTCCCAATAGGCTGGACCTGTGCTGACAGCTGTTGCGGAGAAAATGGCTGTTCTCTTTGCCCTCAGCTGAAGATTTAAGGCTCACTGTTACTCCCCCACCTGACTCATCACCGTTCACTTCTTGGCTGTGAACCGTGATCCTCTCCACCTGATTTCTGTTGGAGTACTATGGCAATGCATGATATGAGTCGTGCCAAGGGATTCCCCTGTAAAGAGTGTGATATGGTTTGCCCGAGTACTCCAAGTCTTCTAGAGCATATGAAAGCACATTATCAGCAAGAAGAGACCGGACGTTTTGAGTGTGAACAGTGTGGCCGAATTTACAAGCACGCAGCTAGTTTAGCCAATCATAAAAAATCTCACGAAGTGGGTTCTTTCCAGTGTCCTGTTTGTACCCGTACCCTGCCCAACGCTGTAGCGTTGAAGAACCACCTCCGTATCCATACCCTGTCCCCCAGTAGTGCGCACACGGAAGAAGAGAGCGAAGAAGTACCCGAGGAAGCAGGCCACGACGACAGGGACTACGGTCTCGCCCAGGACCTGTCTGACGGATTTGGTCGCTCACATTTGAATAATAGTGGTATGGGACATAGTGTCCTACAAAGCCACGCATCAGACGACCACGGAAAAAAAGGCTCCCCGGAATCTGACGACGCTTGGGACAGACCATTCAAGTGTGATCAGTGTGACCGAACCTACCGCCACCACGGTAGTCTGGTGAACCACAAGAAGTGTCACCAACAAGGAACTTTTAAGTGCTCTGTGTGTTTCAAACAATTCAGCAACCTGGCTGCCCTAAACAGCCACGAGAGAACTCACTCGAAGTTCAAGACTCCTGGAGCATCGATGGTGAGCAGCAGCAGTAGCAGCAGCAGCCTCCATGACTCGGAGCGCAGCAGTGGCACTCAGTCGTCACAGGGTGACGATACGGCGTCCTGTTTCTGCCATCTTTGCCAGGTAGCACTGCCAAATAAGGCAGACTTCCAGGAGCACATCCTGCTGCACAATACAGCGTCACCCTCTCTTGGCTTGCCACGCAGTTTCCCTGGCATCATGCCTCACAATCTGAGTGCAGTGCGATCCCCAACCTACACACCAGCCCTGGGGGATCCTCTGCCCCTGCCACCCCTGCCTAGTGACAAAAGAGGTCCTTATGACCCCATTATGGGCCCTCCAGTCAACAATCCCATCTATACATGTGCATACTGTGGTGCCGGACATCCCGATCTGGAGACCCTGAAGGTCCACTATCTAACCCATGACCCCCACCCATCTTCCCATAGCCAAGACAGCTCAATCCTCAACTCAGAGACATTAAGCTCTGGGTCACAGGGCTCAGTGTCTTCCCCCTCTGGAGGTCGTGTGCCACAGGCCAATTCTCCAGATGATGGAGAGCGACGCTTTAAGTGTGGGGAGTGTGGAAAGAGCTACCGGCATGCAGGAAGTCTGGTGAACCATAAACGTTGCCATCAGACAGGTCACTACCAGTGCACCATCTGCTGTAAGCAGTACCCTCATCTGGCTGCGCTACACAGTCACCTACGAAGCCACAAAGGACGTTCCTCTAACCAGCCAATTAACAATGACAGCAACGACTGGCTATCTCCAGAGCCACTGACTCTGGACTCCCAGCAGAGCTATGTCCAGGAAGGCAGTGGTGCCACCACTCCAATCTCACTCCCAGGGAATCTTGGTGATGCTGCCCACTTTGTACCAGATGGTGGTCACAGCAGTGGATTAGACTCTCTTGAGTTCCATGATCGCTTTGATGGCAGCTCACTCTCCCAGAACAGCTCTGCCCACCGTCAGGCCGACAGACATGTGTGTGCAGACTGTGGTGAGATGTATGGGGATGTGTCGGGCATCAAGTCACACATGTGTCCTCGTCATGGCCAGCAGCAACAGAGCAACATGTCCAATGGTTTTATGGGGAACATGAACTACCACAGCTCTAGTGGAACCTCACTGCCTGCTGGAAGCTCCAGCAGCCTGAAAGAAGGCAGCAGTCAACGACAGTTCTCCCAGAGCGGGGGCAAGAGAATGGGGAGCAGTGAAAAAGATGATGAAGATGATGGAGAAGTGTATCAATGCTCTGTGTGCGGAAACCACTATGCCAGTCTCAGAGCTCTCCGAAGCCATCTGCGTAGTCATGCGAATAACCCAACAGGGCCAGGACCTTCCAACCTGGAGCAGGATTGGAGAATAATATGTTCCACTTGTGGCCAGAGCTTCTCCAGGAAGCAGGACCTCCTAAATCATCAGTTGGTTCATGGTCCCCAAAGACCAGATGGTCAGCAACAGGGTATTGGAGGCAGCTCAGCTAATGGCAGTGACAAAATGGATGGGCGGAGCCACATTTGTGTTGACTGTGGCATGTTTTTCGCTGATCGCCACCATCTCATTACTCACCTCTGCCCTGGTAAAAATAGAGCCAGCTCTCTGAGCAAGCAGGGCCTGAATGGAGCCAAAGGGATGTCTGGAGGAGAAGGTGTTGGTGGTGGGGTTGCTGGAGGTAGCCGTGATGTTGGCGGCAGTGGACGTAGGCCTATGGTTGACCAAAGTGACAAGCCCCACAAGTGCGACCAATGTGGGCGAGGATACAGACACCCCTGCTCCCTTCTTAACCACAAGAAGTCCCACAAAACTGGTGTGTTTCGCTGCCTGGTCTGCCAGAAACGTTACTACAATCTGCTGGCTCTCAAGAATCACCAAAGGACCCACTTTGACCTGAAGAGGTAGGTCACAGTTTTTTTGGAGGGGTGTGGTGGGTTTGGGCAATGTCAGTCATTGCCCATCATTGGGCAGTGTCAAGGAAAAGTGTGTGACTTTTGCATTTAGGTAATAATAATTGAATATTTTTTGACAGATAGATTGTTAAGTCAAAAAAATCCCAACAATTAAAATATTTTAACAGCAGGGAAACAGTTTTTGAGTTGATTTTCAGATTAGGTGAAAATGTGTTGTTCTCTTCATCTCTGCCCATTCCTGCTGCAGGCACAAATGCGAAGAATGTGGTAAAGCCTTCAAGATCCAAAAGCAGCTGATCAACCACCTCCGTCTCCACGAGGAGCATCGGGCCAAAGGACTTGTTAGGACCGGTCCAAATGGTTCCCGCTTCCAGCAGCCAGGTCCGTCTCAGATGCAGTCTATGAGAGGGGAGTCATCCAAGGGCCAGGTAATGGGTATCAAATACAGTCATCAAGGGTTCAAGAAACCCTACTCTTCAGCTGGAACTTCCAGGCCTCAGAAGTTTGACCCTGCTGAAAGCGGACGACGACCTTTTGCTTGTGAAGAATGTGGAAAGACATACCGGCATGCTGGCAGCCTCGCCAATCATAAGAATCTTCATAAAATCGGGGAGTACCACTGCAACGTTTGCAACTCTACATATCCTAACAGGCTAGCGATGAAAAACCATCTACGTCTCCATTTTGCCCAGAAGAAGCACAACTGCCAAGAGTGCGGCAAGGGCTTCCGTACTCAGAGGCAGCTAGCTACCCACACTACAGCTGGGCTCTGTAAAGGTCCACAGGGTCCTGGGGCCCAAATGGATTTTGAGTGTGACGGCTGCTGTGAAGGCTTTGCCACAGCTGAGGCGCTTGCAGCTCATGACTGCCCAGCACAGCACCTCCCTACGTCCTCCTCCACAAACAGTTCCACCAATATCAGCATGGAGAGAAGCTCTGTGGATCTGGACTCTGATGAGAGACCTTATGCTTGCGACCTGTGTAGTTGTGCCTACAAACATGCAAGCTCCTTGCTGAACCATAAGCACACCCACAAAACAGGCAACTTCCGGTGCAACTTCTGCGACAAGCCCTACACCAACTATATGGCACTACGCAACCATATGCGCATTCACACTCAGCGTAAGAAGCACATCTGCCACACGTGTGGGAAAGCTTTCCGGTTGGCCAGGTTCCTCCGCAACCACCAGAAGGTCCACGAGGAGGGAGCCACCCCATTTGGCTGCCCCACCTGTGGGAAGAGTTTCCAGGGGAGGTCCGGTCTGGCCAGGCACCGCTGCGGGGACAACCAGGTAGGCATGGAGGTCAGGAGGAAGGCCACTGCACCCACGGGAGAGGGCGAAGAGTGTCGGTACACGTGAGTTCTCGTCAGTTGTTTGTGATTCTTCGAAGTTGACAAAAGTAGTGAAGATAAATTTAGGTTTCTACATGTCTATTACAGGTATATGATCTCCAATCCGGCTTCCTTGGGACCATACGCGTGCCGGAATTCGGATTTTTCTGAAGTTTGGACAAATTGAATTAGTGGAGAGACCAGATAAGTCAACCCTGTTTGCTTTCAGTTAGCATATATCACACACTTAAGTTTTCAAGGCTGCCTACAATCAAACATTTCATGTTTAGATGTTTTGTTTTTATTCTTTTGTCTTAGCACACTTTGTCACAGATTGGTAGTTTTGTGTGTAGCACATTAGCAAAATTGAAATAATTGATGTTGTGTGTTCCTTGCTCTTGTCCTGATTTTGACTGTAGTCTCTGATTTGTTTGTTTGTTTTCTGTACGTAGAATGATGATACTGGCCAGTTACTAGCCTAGACCCTGCAGTTATTTGATGGGACATTGTGATGTCTTGGCATACAGAAATAATAGGGACGATTAGGAAGTATTTGGAGCTAGCTGCACTGCACATGTCTCGAGGTTATTATTTATCAGATAAGATTCTTTACTAGAGCACAGTAGCTGCAAGTAACTTCAGTCTGAGGTGGTTGAGGTTCGATGGGAACAATTGATTGGTTTTCATTCTCCACTCAGAATCACCAAAAAGAGGGCTGTGACAAAAGGTTTGTGGAAACTGTTCTCAGATGTGAAAGATCCTGTTGGAAGCTTGTCTCTATTTGTGCAGTGCAGGGAGCAGCAGATACCTCCCAACACAAATCCCAGTTGTTAGTCCGTAGGTTCTCCCATGCCCCTCCCTCCCAGCTGTCTTCTACCCTGTGACCTCTATTATTTATACATTCAACAGCACAACACTTTGCAATAGTCTTCTTAAAAGTGATAAGCCGGATTTCAGATCATATACCTGTATGTGCATCATCTTAGGTAATTATTATTAAAATGTTTTTAATAATTCTAAAGAAAGAGTGGTAATCAGTGGTAACTTGATATTAACTTGTCTTGAGTAGTTTACACAATCTGCCATCTTCTGCTGCTAATGTCTTTGTCCCTTCTCCCTTCCCCATGTTCCTCCATATTGTCTTTCCTTGTTTGTATCTGCACAGATGTGATCAATGTGGCCGCTCCTACCGCCATGCCAGCTCCCTTCTCAATCACAAGAACACCCACACTGTCGGCATCTACCACTGCGCCGTGTGCCTCAAGACCTACTCCAACCTACTTGCCCTGAAGAATCACCGCCGTATTCACTCTGAGACAAGGCGCCACCGTTGCCATGACTGTGGTAAGGCATTCCGTGTTTCCTCCCAGCTCTACAACCATAGACGAGTCCACCAGAAGCAGCGGGAGCTGACCTGCCGGTCCTGCCAGCGAGCATTTCCTACGCAAGCCAGCTTCAGGCTCCACAT
Organism: Trinectes maculatus; assembly: GCA_016785345.1. NCBI lineage: Eukaryota > Metazoa > Chordata > Actinopteri > Pleuronectiformes > Achiridae > Trinectes > Trinectes maculatus. The sequence goes on from JAFBJQ010000754.1 coordinate 171,352, forward strand.
GGAGATAACCCATGGCCAGACCCCACAGCCCCGCCAGCCCAGAACCCAGCAGCCTCGACCTGGGGGCTCTCAGGAGCTGGGCTGGGGGTCAGGCCTGGACCTCACTTTAATGCAAGAGCAAGGACTCACCCCAGGCAGTGTGGCCAAAGCTCGCAGCCGTGGGGGCACGAGTGAGGTCATCAAGTCCCATGTCTGTGACCAGTGTGGACGCTCTTACCGCCACGCCAGCTCCCTGCTCAACCACAAGAACAGTCATAAGACCGGCACCTACTTTTGTAACTCCTGTCAGAAAGAGTTCCCCAACCTGATGTCCCTCAAAAACCACAGACGGATCCACACAGAACCCAAACGCTACCAGTGCCCAGACTGTGGCAAGTCCTTCCGTGTCTCTACGCAACTGATCTGCCATCGCCGCATCCACACCAAGGAGAAGCCTTTTTCCTGCCACCACTGTGACAAGCGCTTCTCTTCCAAGTCCAACCTGAGGCACCATATGAAGGTGCACTGGAGCAGCTCATCGGCGCCCCCTCCGATGGCCATGGGTGCGCCCAACTTCCTGGGTATGCCCGGTGGCCCATTCATATAAGCTATATATGGGGTGGCAGGTGGTGATTGGTTGGGTAAGATGGGGAGGGTTTGGTGGTGCCAAACTATTGCCCTTCCCCCCGCTTACCCTCCCTCCTCATTTTCATGTGTGGCTATAGTGTGTGTGGAGGACATGGTGTGGTGACTCAGTCCAGCTCCTGCATTACATTAAAACATGCTAAAAGCAAAATGGATGCTATACACACACTCGCGCACAAACACACACACTCACAGGACTGAAAATGGATGAGCTGGACACTTACTGCTGCTTGCAGGTCCTCACTGTCTGTCCTGACCTTTCATGGGTCAGGACTTTCTTAATGGACGTCCCCACAAGGCTGACTAAGAGGCAGGTGGACAGGGACACATGGCCTGTAGACATGACTTCATATTCCGGCCTCTCTCCCTGCTGCATGTTGCCCTCTAAACTGAACTTGTCAAATGTCTTGTGCTCTGGCACATTGATGAGGATTTGGGTGGTTTGTGGGATTTGTGGGTCTCAACAGGCACAGGTACAGACACTGAGTCCAGACTGTTAAAGACCAGCTCTCTGTGCTCGTGACCAGAAGACACACTGACTGCTGGGCCGAGCTGCTCTGAGTGTCTCCGGCTCGTCTTTGAGCAGTGAGCTGAGACGTCCAGTTCAGTCCTGTGAGCTGATTCGTCTGTTGTTTCTGATGACGTTGGTGGGGAGTTTTGTGTGGATTGATCCTTTATCCGGTGGCCTTTGTCACAGTGTTATTCGTCCATATTTTACCAAGTTTGTCTGAATTAGGGCCGGGCTGTTTTCATGTGACTGACATGAAGGTGTGATGGAGTGGCTGGTAAAGATGAAGGGGTTTGAGCCTGAACATCAGACGAGAGCAAAAGGTTGTGTCTGTGTGTCTGTCTCTGTGTGTGTGTGTGTCTGTGTGTCTGTGTGTCTGTCTCTGTGTGTGTGTGTGTGTCTGTGTGTCTGTGTGTCTGTCTCTGTGTGTGTCTGTGTGTCTGTGTGTCTGTGTGTGTGTGTGTGTGTGTGTGTGTGTGTGTGTGTGTGTGTGTGTGTGTGTGTGTGTGTGCGCGTGCGCGCGCGTCTGTCTGTCTGTCTGTCTGTCAGACCTCTACTCTTCCCATGTGGGTTTAACAGCAGCAGAAACACCGGGCTCCTGTTGTCGCTGCAGCTCAGGCTCTTCTTTCCTAACTGCTGTGATTTCATGTTGTGATTTCATGTTGTGATTTGAGTTGCGGCGGCAAAACTGATACAACAACACTCGCGCTTCCATTTCACAGGAAAGCAACTGGCCGATTGTCACTGCTGTGTGATGAGACGTTTACATCTCCACATGCAGGGTGAATGATAATGAATCATCTCGTCATACATACATAGTGAGCTCAGACTGGCCTGTTGTCTGAAGGTGTAGTAAGTGTGGAGTAAATGTAAACAGAGGTTGGTAGTTAGAAGTCAGGTCTCATGCTCCATGCTTGTTTGAGGGACAGTGATTGGCTGTCGGTGTGATGTAAACAGCATGATTCACGCAGAGCTGTGTTTGTTTATCACAGATGTTATAACACTGCTCGAAGACGCCACTCTCCATCGACAAGAACAAATGTTCAACTGGCAGAACATGGGATTCGTTTTGTTATCGTTGCCTTGATCTATCGGTTTATTTGTCAGTGGGGTCTGGTGTAACATCCGTCTGTCTTTTTGCCTCTGTACGAATCGGATCAGACACTTTGATGACATCACAGCAGCTGTTTTAATTGACAAGTAAAACCTGTCCCTGTCAGAACACCCTTCAGTGACCCTTTAACGACGAGCTTGCTGCTTCCTGCAGCTAATGTTTACATCCTCAGGTAATTCTCTTTAGTGTGACACAAAACTTTCATCAACCAGAGAATGAGTTTGTATGACATTGGTTTGTCCTTGTCCTCAGTCTTAACGTCCGTGTGTGAATGTGTGGTGACCTCAGACGTACGAAGCTCCCATTATCAGGCCCCTGGTCTCTGGCTGAAGGTTTGATCCCTATTGTATCATACTGACAAAAAGGAAAAAAGCTGACGATCATTGTAGTAATGCATTTGTTTATATGATCATGATCATTATTATTATTATTATTGTTATTATTAATATTATTATTATTATAACTATTATTAAATCTTGTGATGAACGACACTAGTCTTTAGGATGTGAGAGTTTAGAGCTTTGTTGATGTAAATCCCCACCCCCCCACCTACATCCCTCTGTTCGGTGGAGATGATGGAGTTACTAACGGACACTGAACTCCACTGTGAACATTTCAGGAACTGGAACATGATGGAAAATTGTTTTTTGCCTTTTACCACATTATGTTGTGACGGCCTTTTCACAGTCGAGCCTTCCCATCATCCCTCTCTTCCATATTTATCCCCACCCATCCCCTCCTCCCCCTTGTGCCCCCCTACTTCCTGTTTCACTAAAATCAAACTCACGTTGAAAAAGCAAAGTCTCCCTGATTGTCCTTGTCATCTGAAGCTTTGTTATGTTACACTCTTCTGGTAACCTTGTATTTATTGGTGTTATTTTTTTCCCCTTATTTAATTTTGTTCCTGATTGTTGGAAGCCTGTGTGTCTAAAATACAGTGCTGGTGCTTTCAGAAGCACTGGAGCTGGTTTTAAAAAAGAAAAAGATAAAAAGTCCGAGCTGTGCAGTGACCGTCAAGTGCTGTAGGAGTCCATGTGATCTAGAACACAGAAATAATAACTGTACATTTCTCTATTTTTATTTTTGCATCTGCCTCCTTCACCAGGTTTGATCTTTTTTTAATAGACACTTTCCAGCCTGCATTTCAAGTAGTTTTTAGAAGAAAGAAGAAAAAAAGTCTGTTTTGGATATAACCCACTTTTTTTGCTTTAAGTTCTAACTTTTTGTTTCCATGCATATATATATACATATATACATATATATATATATAAATATATATATATGTATATATATGTATTGCTTACTATACACTTTTATAATATATGTTTTGATAATTCATTTCTTAACAGAAAATCTTGTCCATATAGTATAACCCTTACTGCTGAGTAATGAAAATAAATAGCTGAAAAAACAGAGTGGAGGTCAGTGATTTCAGTCTCACATTATTTGCTACTCTTGTATGGTTTACTGCTGACTGCACTGAAGTTGACTTTAAACTCTGACCTTTTGCCTTCTCAGACTCTCTTCTATCAGCTGCAGCAACAGTTTGGTAAATATGAGTCAGTGTGGGATGTTGGGAGTTGTAGTCTTGGTCGAACAGCCAGTCAGAAACAGAGCTGTACAAGAAGTCTCAGACGCTTCAAGTTTTGGTTTGTTGATACATGAGACGTAGAAAAATATCGCCATTAATGTTTAACAGGAAATAATCACCAAAAAAAGTCGCTTTCACTATAAGGATCGAAAAATATTTTTGTCACAACACAATTCTTAGCTGACAGTTTCAGTGAAACCTAAACATTCACTGGTTCATACTTGAATTTTACAGTTTAAAAATACAGTATCTTTTACAGGTGTTCCTAATGAAGTGACATCTGAGGTTAATCTGACAGTAAACACAGCTGCAGCCCCGGAGGCCATGAAACATTATTATTATTATTAGGATTATTAAAGGCCTGAGAATTGGAGTTCATGGAATTGGAAGGAATTCTGGGTTATTGGTTCATCCTTTATTACAAAGTATATGATAATTTTCATCTGAACTAATAACAAAAAAAGTATGGAAGTAAAACTGGAGGAAGATTTTTAAAACTAAACAATCTGAAAATGGTGAAACTGTTGAAATAATCCAAACTCAAAATGACAAGACATCTCACTTTAATAAAACAACTGATCCTTAAAGTCAGTATTTACTTCCAGGATTCAAAATTCATGGTGAAAAAACCAGCTGTGCCAGTGGTTGACTACTGTACCAGTTTTTACCTGCAGCTGCTTCACTGTAAAACTGCATGGCTTTTATTGTGAAGGACTTGCAGACTGGAAACATTTATTGGCATAGATCAGCGGAGACAAAGCCAATAATCAATCCATTTTTCAATATACTGTAATGACATCATACCTAACATCAGGTTCACTGTGTGAAAATCTGTTTCTATACAAATGATTCACTTTAGGTTACAATATCTAAAATACATTTGAATTATGACTATAGAAAATGTGTAACTTGTTTTGAATTTTAATATCTATAATATCTTAAGATTTTAAGTGTTAATAAATAAACCAAAATATTAAGGTATAAAAAAGCCCATTCATGTCTCTGAGTGATGACGGTGTTGATTTGTTTGTGTGATTTTAATTTTGTTATAATGAACCAATGAGATATTCTTTACCTGCCATTTCATGATTGACTTCTATTGTATCCCTGCTCATAACCGAACTGAGCCGCTGTGATTGTGAGGTATTCTGTGTCTGTGTAAGTAAACATAAGATATGACATGAGCAGGTGAGAGATAATTAACATTGTTGTTAACGTTAACATCTAACTTTTAGGTTTTTGTCCTAGTATCAAAAAGGAAAACTATCATCATGTTCACGAAAATAACAATTACAACAGTTGTACATGGCCTAATCACTGCGGTTTCATACTTTTTTGAAATTTATTTTGTAATGATTCAATTCATTTTCTTCTATTTAGTGATATTTTTGTTGACATCATTAAACCGTCTGTAGAAACATTGATTCAAAGTCTATTAAGATCTTTTATTTTGGCCCAGGTCACATCTGCTCACGTCTAGGGGGTGGGGCTTATGAACTATACTGCAGCCAGACACCAGGGGGCGATGCAGATGTTTTGACCTACGGTGCCTATCGCTGTTGATGGTCATCGAGGCAGCTCTGATTTCTAAACCCCTCCTGTTTCTCTCCTCTCAGATCTGAGTCCAGCGACGTCCTCCAGCAGCTCCAGGAGCTTCGTCTGCCGTCAGTGTGGACGCTCTTACCGCCACGCCAGCTCCCTGCTCAACCACAAGAACAGTCATAAGACCGGCACCTACTTTTGTAACTCCTGTCAGAAAGAGTTCCCCAACCTGATGTCCCTCAAAAACCACCGACGGATCCACACAGAACCCAAACGCTACCAGTGCCCAGACTGTGGCAAGTCCTTCCGCGTGTCCACAGCACTGATCTGCCATCGCCGCATCCACACCAAGGAGAAGCCTTTTTCCTGCCACCACTGTGACAAGCGCTTCTCCTCCCGCTCCAACCTGAGGCACCATATGAAGGTGCACTGGAGAGGTCCAACGCTGTCCAGAGGGGCATCATCTGCCTTCCTCACCGTCTCCTCCAGTCCTTTCTAGACCCGGCTGTTAGCTCGTGACCTGGTGTTCTCCTGAGACAACAATGAGGCCAGGTCACATGAGAGCAGTTTGTATGGTTTTAATCTGAATATATGAAATATTATTACTGTTGAAAATGAATCATCCCCATTTTAACACATTTATATCAATGAAATGTAGAGGATTCATGGATCTTCACAGAGAGCTGGAGCTTCAAACATCACCTTCACGAGTGTGTAGACTGACAGACTGCACAGGACCACTCTTGAGAAACATCGTTCTGTTTTCATCTTTGTGATTCTTGTAAATGAAACTTTGAATGTTTCTTCCTCTCAGTTTCAGTGTTTGCAGAACGTTTAGTCAATGCCGAATATAAAATGTGTTTTAGATGATTAAAGTCATGTTGTGGAAACGTTTCTCATATTATTCCAAACACTGATCATTTCTCATTGCTATGAGATATGGAAATAATATACTATATATATATTGATATCTATTGACTATGATGCATCTTGCTCCTGAAGCTAATCATTTGAATTCAGTTTCTCAATCATGTGATTGAATGTATTAATACTAAAGTTGCATCATTTTGTTATGAGCAGGTGTAATGATTTGAACAGAGTTGTATTATTCACAATATTTAGTATTGACAACATTTTGGTATATAGGTAATAAATAATTGAGTGGTTTTAGATTGTATGGCATAGTTAAAACTCTGTCCTGAGAGTTTCTCTCATCATTAAAGACCTTTATAATCATGAGTAACACATTTCAGTCGAACCAAATCGTAATGAACCAAAACGTTCTTCCTCCCTGCTTTGTGGTAGCAACAGTTAATAATGAGACTTTGATGTTTGATACTAAGGAGACGTTTTCTGCTGTTTATAAATGTTGTTACTAAAGTTTGCGTGTCGTGTCATCTGAACAGGTTCGATGTTGGAATGTGGTTCTTCCTGCTCATTATTCCAGTAAAATCTCTCCCAATGTCAAACTAAATTATTATGTGGTTTTTCAGATATTTTTTCAGATATTTACTTTTGTGAATTATTAGGATACAATCTGGTTCGAGAAACTCAGCGACATCACACTTTTCACAGAAGTGAAACGGTCTGAAGCAGAAATATGAAGATAAGCTGTGATTTCTTATATAAACAGACAGATAGTTCCAACCAGAGGTGGGAAAACTAGGCCCGCGGGCCACATCCGGTCCGGTGCATTAACAAGAAGCCTATACAGTAATATATTTCCACTGGCACTATTCGTTTCACTGTTCTGATACTTACCACCAGATGGCGCATTGCAACTACACCGTCACTCTTCTTCTCTTGACCTGATGACCCTTTGACCTGACGGGCAGAAACAGCGGAAGTCGGACAGCGCGTGTCTTTGTTGTCACCAAACAGCGGACTGTGTGTAAACGTTGTGTTACAGTATGTGGCCGAGTGTCGCAGCTCAGAGGTGAAGTTGGATTGTGTTTGGTGTTGATGGCGGAAGCCGCTGATTCTAACCAGCTGAAAAGACGCTCTGTGATTGGACCGCGGCCATGTGAGCGCACGTGAACGAGCTGAACGTGAAGCTACAAGCTAACGATCAGTTTGTTTGTTTGTTTGTTCGAACGTGAAAACCTTCAACATAAAACAGACTTTGTTGTCTCAGCAAATGACAAACAAAACAACACGGTCAGTTACTGGACGCTTCTGTCGCCGGGACTCTTATTTTGAAAAGTTTGAGAAGTCATTGCATCCTGACGCAGATGAATTCTAACAGTGTGACTCTGTCCTAAAGGACTATTCCACTCAACTCTGTCACATTGGATCAGGCTTATGAGACCGAGATTCCAAACATCCAACAGCTGGAGCAGACAGAAGACGTTGTTGTTGTTGGACTGTACTGATGATGTGTGATGGACATAAACACAACAGCTGGAGCAGAGTCCAGCTGACTGATGAACATCTGACCACTGTCCTGTGCATCTCCACAACAACACTGTGAAAACATGAAAGCCACCAGTGGTGAGTTGTTGTATTTATTTCTGAGTTTCTGAAGTCAAGCGTGAAACAGAGTTCACATGTGTTTCATGATCTGTGCTCGCTCACTTTCACCTGCGTTAACCTGCATCGCTCTGGACGCCGGGCAGTTTTACAAACCAGATGTGGCCCTGGAGCCAGAACCATTCGGTTTAAAGGGTTGTACGTGTAAAAAGGAATGGTGTAATGGTTGTGTGTCCTTCACTTAATCACAATGCATAATAATTCTGTTTCACATTAATCTGCATTCAGTGCACATGGTCAGAAGGAGCCACAGTGGTTCAGTTGGGGATGCAAAATGGTGCAGTGGAAAGTGGCCATTCGAAACATGAACATAGACTCCTGGTGCTTAGACGATGTAACGTCATCGTATCTCTGTATCATGACCTTTGTATGACCTTAGCATACCAGCAGAAGAGAGTTGGAGACCTATCTGAGGTGAACTCGTGAGATCTTTGTGGTGAATAATGATTCAAGTCTTAAACTGCAACTTCAACTAAAAAGACTCCCAGTTGATTCATTTCACTACGGTTGATCAACCCTGTCATGAACTAAGTTGCAGTTGCTGGTGTAACACAGTGAGATTAAGCTTTGAATTTTCAGAACTTAAACTTTTTCTTTCTTGCTGTATTTGTGTGTATTGTCTCATGAATTCAGATATAATACCTAAATATCACACGGAGACCAAAACCAAATAAATATACATATAAATATACACTGATCTTTTAATAAGGGTGAAAATATATGCAGTATGACAAATATTGTTCATAGTTGAGTTGGAATCAGTAAAACTTCAAATCTGTCACATACAGTATTTGGATGGTGGTGTGGCGGTGGTGTGGCGGTGGTTGGGGGGGGTGGGGGTGGGAGTTTTCAGCTCTGCTCTTTCTTTGGTAGTTTTGTTGATATTAGCATAATGTCAGACATTTGAACAGGTTGTACTGTGATATAGTACACACTGTGTACTGCACAGTATTCACATGTGGGTATTGTGTATGTTGCCGTGGTTTGACGCCTTTATCTCCTGCCTAGACGTTTTATGACTTCATGTGTATCATGTTTCTGAACATATCATATCAGATATTTACCATCACTTACTGTTAATAAGTGAATAATCAGTTACAGTCCTGACGCCCGTCTGACCACTGTGGTAGAAACGGTTCCTGTTTGATGCCTTTGACCAGGAACTCTTTCATATGAGGATGAGAAAGACACAAAAACAATAAAGATTCCATCAGGCGGAGAGAGAGTACACTTAACAATCCTTTTCTTTATTCATTTTTTGTTTTCATTTCAATATGACTGTCAGGGTTTGTTTTTTTACATTTTTATTTTAAATTAAAATTTTGACACACTTATAAAAGACAGCATCTGCATAGAGTTGTCATCTTAAAGATCCATGAAGAGAGGGGGAGGGGGAGGGGGAAAAGAGCGCGAGAGAAAGGAAGAGGGAGGGGTGAACAGGGAGCAAAGGGGATTGAGGAGAGAGGGAATACTGGCACGTCACAGGAACTAAACAGAACAGCCAACAGCAGTACGAGAGAGGGGGGGTCGGAGGGGGAAACGGGGTCGGGGGTGGGGGTCGGAAGGGCTAGAGTGTGTTTTTGGCGAGGGAGAAGGCGGGGGGGACAGATCGCTTTTACATTACGCTACGCACACATACACACACACAAAAAAAACGGGACACAAGTTGCATTTCCGGTCAAAGTTGCGGTAACGTGCGACGTCCTGTCCTCAGCTTCTTCTGTAAATGTGGGAATCTTGGATTTTCCTCGGGTTCGGGGTTTTGCTTTCGAACTCTACATCTTTTTTTTCTTGATTTTTATTAAATCTTCCCAAAACCAGAGGCTTGGGAGCGGTGCGTGTCGGTGTGCGTGTCGGTGTGCGTTAAGCTCCAGGGTTCGGGGTCCTGCAGGAGGCCTGAGCTCACTGGGGCCTGGAAGCCTCCTGGTGAGAAGGAAAGCCCTTGTTTCTCTGTATATTGCACACTGTGTTGTGTTAGGCCTGTGAGAGGCAGGAGACCGGGCCCAAGATGGAGTGGTGACTCTGGAAGAACTACGTTCCTCAAAGCCACTGAAGCCCACGCCTTTATGAAACATCTCGCTCGTTTCCTCTTCAGAGACATGTGTTCTGACTCGGTTTGTCTCAAAGACTTTGAGGTCGGATTGGTTTGACCTTCGCGTGACCTCTTGGGCTTCAGTGCTTTTGAGAAACACAGACCTCCTCCAGGAACCAGGCAAAAAGCAAACCACTCAAACAGGCGGGATGCAGGACGTGATGTTCACACCGTCTGCGTCTGATGTCCATCAAAACACACTGTGGTGAATAGGACCACCGGTCACAGTGTGTGTTTTTACAGACCGTCAGAAGAATCACCTGTGAGTTCTACTGGAGAAGCTCTAAACCTCTACACTGAGCTGAAGAGCAGCACGACACACGGCAACCTGACGCACAAACACCTAAGCTGTTGCAGCTGCTTATGTGGCCAGCGGCTCTGACTCTGAGTCAGCGCTGTGTTTTATTGGCTGGTTAACTGCGGCCGAGAGAGTTAAAGTGAAACAGAGAGAGAGAGAGAGAGAGAGAGAGAGAGAGAGAGAGAGAGAGAGAGCTTCTGACGTGGTCGGGCTGAGAGAGAGAGAGCTTCTGACGTGGTCGGGCTGTGGGCTGGAGAAGCCCTGGAGATGAGGTTCATGTTCCTCATATGGAGGGAAGCACTTTGATCAGAGGAGCCAGTGGGCGGAGCCTCTGGAGCTGCGTGGATGGATGCATGAGTGGTTGTAGCTGTGTTCACACCCTGAAGAAGAAACACTGTCAGACACCTGCTGAAAACCACATCCTTCCATTTTCATCTTGTGGACAGAAATGAAAGGAGCTGAGTGACGTCACAGCGTCCAATCAGAATCATTCTCTTCCTCTCTGTTTTCATCTCTCAGACCTCACAGGGGATCAGAGGAGGACTGAGACGGGGGCCGGGGGGCGGGGGGCGGGGGGGCGGTGGGCGGAGCCGAGGACAGGTGATGTTTGGGGGAAAAGCGCGAGTGAGGGAAAAGGACGGACATCGCAGTACTGGTCAACTTTGACAGGAATCGATACCTCAGGAGATTTATACATAGACATGCAAGTCATTTTTTCTCTTTGAAGTTATTTACAATAATTACATAACACAAAGAATCCAGTTTCAGTTTGACAAAATTGCAAGCATTCAATATTACTACTAATATTTATAACATAACTCCGTTTGTACTTCTTTAAATCATTGTTATTATAGAATTATCATCACCTCCCTTTTTAAAGTCGATGTTTGATCACGTTGTATGAAGCCGTTCGTTCTCCCTCTGGGTTTTTGCAAATGTTTTACTGCATTTTATTTGTCATTTATGGTAATAATCAGAATCAGAATCACAATAACAATAATAATAATAATAATCATGATGATAACAACAGTGTTAATTAAGTGTCTATCTTACTTGCTATGGCAGAGACCACGTGGTTGTGGTCTATCTCCATGGCCCCTCCCATGACCTCTCCCACCCCCCCTCTAGAGAAAAAAATACTGACTCAAACCAAATACTGTCTCATGGGATGAACGAGCAGAAGGACGTCTGGGTGGAGCGTGGTAGAAATACCAGCAGAAACAACAACAGTCTCATGTTGCTGCTGCTGCTGAGAGAAGAACCAGACAACAACCATGGAACGTGTTCACTGATCAGCATCTGGAGCAGGGCACCCAACAGGGTTTGGTTTTTGGAAATTGTTTGAGGAAGACAAAAATCATCCTGGAGAAGAGTTTCATGGTCCGACAGCAGAGGAATCAGACAAAACCGACTGGTGACTCAGTGTCTGCTGTGAACACACCTGGAAGACAGACACCTGCCTGTGGACGGGATGCTGCTGGTTCAAACTGAGAACATACAGAGGCCTTGGATCCACGCGCGTGGAGTAAAAGGTCAGTGTCAGTGAGTCGGAGACAACACAGTAATGACACAGGCTAATGGCTAACGGCTAATGGTAAATAAATCTTTGGAGCATTGGTGTCGGACCCAAACTCTCTCCAGATGATTTTTCCTGTTTTCTGTCCCCTGCTCCGACAAACACTTCCCACTTCACACAAAGAGTCCAGCCGACCCGTCAGCAGGCCCCTCCCACAAACACAACCTGCTCACTGTAGTTTTCTTTCCATTTGATATGGGTGGTGTCAAGTCCCCAGTGTCCAATGGGTCCGATAATGTGCTCAGTGACAGTGGCCGATCATCATCCAGTTGGACAAATCAGCGGAGCCAATCAGAGGCTTGTGTGAAGTGTGACGAGAACGTCGGACCAAATAATACTGACTGCTGAGGTCGGGACATCGTCGCCACACAGAACACAGCTGATTCAGTTTAACACAAAAAGGTGATAAAAGTTGTTGACTTTTTGTCGAGCTATCAAAACTCAAAAAACCTACAGGTGAGCATTGATCGTGTTGTGCGAGCACAGAGACCGGTCAACAATCTGTACACAAAATAATGTCACAGAGAGAACAAGAATAACAGTAGATTGACAGATGGAATAAGAAAGCACCGCCTTCGTCTCTGTATGGGCCTCAACTAGAGGAGGAGCCTACATATGGATTCTCTTCACAGATGATTATGCGTCATTTTCCACTAAACAGAGCACAAACTAACAGGCTAACATCTACAGGTGGACAGGAAAGGAGGGGTGGAAGCAGGCGTCTTTTTAACCCGAACCCTGCCGGACAACTATCGGAAAGGTTTCTTTGATTGACAGGTGCACAGACCAACCGGAGTTGGTAATAGTGGGGGCTAGTGGTGGGCAGGATGGGGGCTGGGCTTCTGTCATTATAGTTCAGTGGCATTGGATGTTTTTTCTATCAAATCATTTGTTTCCTCTGCGACGTGAATCTTCGTGTAAACTTGACTTGCGTTGTGCTCTTTGATATTAGTGGCTAATAGTCTGAGAACATGAGGGGAGAGAAAAATGCTTTGGTTTGAATTTTCATAAATATAATAACAATAACAGTGATCATAGCATCCATAAAAATGTCTGATCTCTTCTATCTCCCCTTTCTCCAAAAACACCCAAACCCAAACCAAAACCCAAACCCAAACCAAAACCCAAACCAAAACCAAGCAGACCTCCTCGCATGGCAGCGAGCGGATGGACTTGTGATCAGATACTTTGCACATCAAAACAAACTCGTGCTGCTCCGACTCAAACACATTCACACATTCACACACCAATCTTGTTTTACTGAGGAGGAAGGGACGCATGCTGCACACACCCAAGCCCGAGCGTAGCCCATAGGTCGCGGTGGTCACACTAACAATAATCAAAGGTGATGGGGACAAGACCTCCGCAGAAACACAGCTCAGTGGAGCGTGACCTCGCACGAGGTTTGGAGATCTATAATAAGCGACGTCATTTAAATATAAAGCCGCTTCGAGAAGAAAACACTGTTCCAGCAAAATGTTCCACTGAGCACATTTAAAAACAATATGTCGTTCACGTTTGACTTCCGAATGCAGACTAACACCAACCAAAGAGCAGTCAGAGGAGTAGTAAAGTGCATGATATGGAGGGCTGTGAAAGGTTGGGGTTACAAAAAACACCATCATGCAAACTCCACAATGATTTTGCATGCCTTTATTATTAGTATTATTTATATTTTCATTATTATTGTCATTATTACACACAACAGAAAGGGTGGGATCTGCTGGGAAGGTACGGGGCAGACTCCAGATCCTCAACATTGTCTTTCTGTACAATAACAGAACTGCTAAACAAACGGGAAGAGGGAAGACAAAAGGACAGGGGACGGAATACTTGGACAAATTGTGAACCTTCACTGACTTGTTTCATGGACGGTAACCTTGATGCCTTTATGCTTTTATGATGTTTGTCTGTGATTCTGTCCCCAGAGGACAAGGACAGGGCCTGACGAAGGCTGCCACTCCCGAACAGGAACTTTACAGAGAACGCACACGTACGGCAAAGAAATGGCTGGCTGGTACTACGATGGCATCCTCCCATCACCAAATTCCATCCTCCGCAATCACCAACATCCAACCAGGCCCACCGAAATGACCGTGATGTCACCTTGGCAACCGCCAACCAACGAGAACAGGTAATATTGCATGGCTGACGTTACAATGTGACTAGTGGAGGTAAAATGTACTGACTTTGAAAACAGCTAACCGGTGAGTCAGTTCAGTGTTGTGGATTTGTCAGTTTCCTCAATATGACCAGGACTCGGAACGAGTCCACTGACACCTGAAAAATGTGTGTGTGTGTGTGGGGGGGAGGAGGGGGTGGATCTCCATCAGGATCCTTAGTTGATATTTAATCCAGTTGTGGACACATTTAACCATTTACTGACACTGACAAACTAACAGCAACGAATAGCGCTAACTTATTCTAAATCTACGAACAATATGAACAAACAACTGCTCGAGGGGTGGAGGCTCTTAAGATGTAAAAGAATAAAAAAAATAAAATAAAAATTCTCACTTCCACTTGTCCCTAAACCCGAACCTGCTTTTTTTTAAAAATCAAACAAAGATGCAGCATCACAGACGTTGCAGCAAACGGAAGTAACAACTGAGAAAAGTCTAAATATTCAACAATGACTATTTCCTTGCGTCTGTTAACCACGACACAGCAGCTAGCATTGTCTTGAATAGTATTTGTCATGTTGCGGCTACGGTTGCTGGCTAACGGTACTTGTCCAACACCACGTTGTGCTAGCATCTTTCCATCATTTCAAAAAGATAAACTACGAAACACAGTTCAGTAGAAGTTGTTGAGTTGCTGACAGACAACATGGGGCAGAATCTTTGCATTGGACACAGCTGTGACTAATTTAGTGGAAATAAAAGTTGTTATTTGTGGTTGATGTTATCTCAGTGTCGGCCTCAACAGAAGGAGCTGAACCTCCATGTCACAGAGCCTGAGCACAGACCAACCTCCGCACTCTCAACTGCCTGAAGCCACAGTCGCAATACTGAGTCCCCACACACACTGTGTGTGTCCCCACACACACTGTGTGTGTGTCCAGTCTGGGGCAACACACACATTCGTGTTACGTCTCAACACAGAGCACATTGTTAGCAACAGAACCAAACATGCATTTACGACATTTACAGTCTTGAACTGTAACACACGTGTGTGTTGTCTCAGTCTGGAGCAGTTCTGACAAATTACCCAGATTCCTGTGATGATTAATAACTTAGTTATGATAATCTTATTAAATGAAGTATGTTCCGTTCTGTATAGTTTTATTAGTGTAAACAGAACCCCTGACTTCTCTCGTCATCCGACAGTCTGGGGTTTATGTGCTTCTTGTATATTGCTAAATGTTTGAAGTGTCCAATGCTTTAAGTTAGAAAGGAACAGAAATACAAATATAATATCAGGTGCTAGCTCCGAGCTAACCATCCATTTCCCAAACGTACACCACCAGAAAGATTGAACTTCACCTTTAGCCAAAGATTAAACCACGAGACGCAGCAGAACCGTCCAGAAAAACAACCATTTACACAATCAAGAATGAAATTCATCTCTCGGTGTCTCATTCATCCTTCTGTCCTCCTCCGTCTGGACGTCAGAATATTTAACATTGAAACAAGAACCAATGGTTTGCAATCATCTCCACCAGGCAGCTTCCACTCCATCTACACATAACACAAGCTAAAGCTACAGCATGCTGTGTGTGAATGTCCAACACACACACGCATGTCCTCTGAACGTGTGTGTGTGTGTGTGTGTGTATGTGTCACATGTTCCACCTTCCACCAATGGGAAAAGCCTCTCCTGCTCAGTAGCACCTGTGTCTGTAATTCAGACATTCAAATGGTGTAAATGTCATAGTTCCCAAACACGCACACACACACACACACACACACACACACGCACTCAGACAGGAGATGGAGGGACACGGGGAGGAAACAGGCAAATACATCAAACTGTCACGGGACATGTCACACGCACACTAAAACACGCAGCACCACGGAACAACAAAGCAACAAACGTTTCCCGTCAAAAACAATGAAGCGACAATATTACCACAACACTGGGCTAACCAGGGCATGCTGGCTTCTCCGGGGGTCTCTGTATTTTCTGGTTTAGTGTCGGGCTCATTTCAAGTTGTACTATGTTGTGTTCTGGTTTATTTTTCTTCTGTATTTTTTAATGGGTTCTTCTTCATTTTTTAGAATCTTCAGAAGAACGGTTGTGTTAGCTAGGAGATGACGGCCGGCCTCGACCTCCAGTATTTCTGCACTGATCAGCACAATGAGCATTTCGGTGCGTAACGCAACCCGTGATCCTCACTGGCTATCTCGGGTGGGGGAGGCGGGACAAGTTGTCGTCCTTTTATCTAAACTGCATAGATTGACTGTCTCCTCCCACCCTCCTTCACACCATCCTCCCATCCCCCGCTCTTTCCCATCATTCTTCATACAGTCAGTCAAACATCACTCTCTCCTACCACTGGCCAGTTGATTCAACAGGAAACCAGAAGCCTCCCTCCCCATGCTCTTTGGTTGGATGGATGCGAATAGAAAAGGGAGGGTGTAGTCGTCGATTACTGCCACCTGCAATGACACATACCCCCTGATCAAACAGCTGATTTTTCAGCTAACAGCTAACGTTTTCACTATGTAATGTGTGTAGCTGGTTGGGCTCTGCTGGTCTCAGCCAATTGTATAGGGTGACTCTGGTGAATGACAGGACTGAGCAACCAGTGAGGCGTGGTCGAAAGAACTGTCTGAGCCAACCACAGCTGGGCCCTGCTTCCCAGAAACATGGGGACAAAGTTGGTTCTACCAGAAGCAGAGAGTGCTCGTTGTGCGGGACAGCATTAGGGAACCCTATGTTCTTGAAAGCAGAACAGGGTTCTAGAGCTCCAGAATGTTCTGATAGATCTGAAAAGTCTTTTTTGGAGGTCCTGCAGCAGGACATTTACCTGGAAGGCTGAGCAGGTGTATATAGAACATGTTCTGTGACTAGAATCGTAACCAGAAAATAAATGGAACTAACGGAGGAACTACTGAACATTGGCTCTGGAATGCTTGTCCCGCAGAACTCCCACCCAGCAGCAGTCACCATCACTGTCCTCAGAGACTCCCGAAAACAAAAGAAACAGTTAGAAAATAAGGACAAAGGCCAAATAAACAAACAAAGTAAATGCCATATTATTAGATATGATCTTTTACAAGGAGCTAATGTGTTGCTTCATGTTCAACACATTTACATTTACGTCTGTAATAAATAGCAGGTCTACTGGTACCTTCTTTTGTATATGCTATGTATTTAAGTCAGCTAAAATGTAATGGCATTTAATATTGTATTTTGTCTTTACTTTTTGAACCCCACCCAAACTCGTGGTGTTTCCTGGTATCTGTGATTGGTCTGGTATTTCTTCCTAGCTAATTGTTATCTGTCTTGCATTTGTGTTTCAAGTTTTTGTGTCATTGTTGTCATTGGTGTTTCTTCTCTCTGCTGGCTGTCAGTCGGACGGTCGGTTGGTGTCGGTCATCACAGCGGCAGGTGGCGGAGCATCTTAGAAGCCCAGCGTGCCACCGATGGTTGATGCTAGGACCACGCCTAGGATGACGCAGCAAATGATGATCATGATCTTCTTCTGCAGGGCCAGAGAAACACAGGTTAGTAAAGAACGAGTGATAGAGTGAGGTACGTCACTGAAACAAGTTGCGCTGCCCATTCCGGAACACCGTACATTTAAAAGCAACTACTTACTTACTTTTATTTAAGTACAATTGTTAAGGTAGCACTTTTACTTTTACTTGAGTAAATATTTTGCTGGTTGTCTGTACTATTACTCAAGTACTGAGCTTCAGTACTTCCTCCACCACCGGTGATAATACTGTGATAATGTGATAAGTTGTTTGCCAACCGCCATTAAAACAACAGAGCAAGAAAAGTTGAAGAGGTTGAAGAGGTTGACCGTTACATTTGGCTACAGTTAAGCAAAAAGGCCTAAATATCCTAAAAGTTGAAATGTGTTGAACGTGTGAGCACTTCTCTGATTGGTTGTGTCTTGCAGTGCGTTCTAGGAAGTTGACTTCTCCTGTTTTTTATGTTTTTCTGCTGAGTGCGTTACCTTGCGAGCCTGGCTCTGGTATTTGACGGCCTTCTTGGTGTCGGATACGGCTCGCTCCACGTAGTCAACGGAGTGCTCCACGTTGTACTCAATTCTGTCAATCATCTCTCCCTGCGAACAAACACAAATGTCTCATGCAATACCCCGATTTAAGTTCAAACGCCGACATAGTTTCCATTAACTTCCCGTCGTTGCGTCACGTACCTGGCTCTCCACCAGCATGGCCATGTCGACAAACATGTCGTGTAGCTCACGGATGCTGTTTTCCAGCTTGATGATTTCAGTGTGTCGGGTTTCAATCTCGTTTAGAGCCTGCTTCGTCATTTGAGAGTCCATCTTGATCTGCGGGAGAAGACATGTTTCAACACTTTCTTTTTTTTACTGACAACAAAAAGCCACTAAAATGACCCACAAATACACTCAACCAAAATCATAAGATAGATACAATTACAACAATGACGAAAATGTTAGGTATTTATTGAGAACATGGACGGTAGGTCAACTGTCTTGAGGTCAATTACCAAAAGTAAATGTTAGGAAATAAAATCTCCAAAAGTCTATACATGAATGTTTAGAATCAAAAACATGTGTCAAGCTGTAAATTCAGTTGACCTTATGACCTGTGACATCCACTTCCTGGTGTTCTGTGGTGAATGTGACCAGTCTGACTTACCTGCTCATTCAATAAGTCATCACCTGCAGTGAACACGGTTTTACTGGGCTCCACCAAGTATAAGGAAATGGGTGGGCGTGGCATCAACAAGAGAAGGTCAGTGAAACGTTGTGATTCACAACTCTGTGACCACAACATCGCAGTGTCACAGGACACTCACACATGACCTCAGCTTTGGCACTTGCTAATGTTTTAGCTTTTAATTTGAAGGAAGAAATGACAACATAAGGTGCCACCTTCAAAATAAAAGCTTGAATGGCGCAGGTACTGATGTCTCACGCCTCCTCCCATTATTCCCCCTGCAGTCATGTGACAAGGGCCGCATTCACTTGATGTCTCAGCACAGCCCCGGCCGTTCAGCATCCTCGAAGGTTCGTGAGAATTATTCTGGGATGCAGAACGGCCCGGGTCACAGTGACCCACAGCCACAGCGCGGCTCAGGTGCATTGCTTACATCATCAGTGAAGATGGCCAGCTTGCCACTCTCCAACATGTCCTCCAGCTCCTCGTTGGTGGTGGTTCTCCCAGCTGCAGACAGGACACACACACACACACACACACACACACACACACACACACACACACACAGAGGCACACGCACACAGTGAGTATTCCCTTATTTTGCACACCAAATGAACACACCGTGTGTGTAGTTAGTGTTGTGTAGTGGGATACTCACTGATCTCCAGCTGTGTGTTGTGTAGTGTAGTTAGTGTTGTGTAGTGGGATGCTCACTGATCTCCAGTTGTGTGTTGTGTAGTGTAGTGGGATACTCACTGATCTCCAGCTGTGTGTTGTGTAGTGTAGTGGGATACTCACTGATCTCCAGTTGTGTGTTGTGTAGTGTAGTTAGTGTTGTGTAGTGTGATACTCACTGATCTCCAGCTGTGTGTTGTGTAGTGTAGTTAGTGTTGTGTGTTGTGTAGTGTAGTTAGTGTTGTGTAGTGTGATACTCACTGATCTCCAGCTGTCTCTGGATGCGGTCCTTGCAGCGGTCGCGGTACTTGGACTGCGTGGTGTTGTACTCAGTCATCACCTCCACAAACTTGCGTGACAGTGTCGAGTGCTGCAGGACGACACCACAGGAGGACGCTGTTGTTTGTTCATGTTTTTATGATAGAAACAGCTGATTGTTTTTCAGGTACAGGTGGTTTCTAATGACTTTAACCGGTAATGGTTTAGTTTGTCTCAACAGGTCTCGTTCTCTGAGACTGAGAAGATGAGCAGACAGATGAGAAGCAGTGAGGGGTTGGATGGTGCTGGATGGTGTTGGATGGTGCTGGATGGTGTTGGATGGTGCTGGATGGTGCTGGATGACATGGGAGAACAGGAGGAATAATCCCTCAGTCCTCTCAGCAGGACTCAGCAGGAGTAACTGTGGGTATTGTTACTTTAACTTGTGTATAATGATCTCAGTACTTCACTTTGTTTTGTATTATTATTAAAGAAACTTTAAAACATCAAATAAATAAAAACACCTTAAGTTCATTTTGATCCACAAACACAGTTCAGGTTAAAATTGTTCGACAAATCTTACGATGTTGTGACTCTCTTGTGTTTTGTTATTATTATTGTTATTGATGCTCAAGCACAAGCGCACATTCTTGTCTTTCTGTAGTTGTGATATTCTCACACAAATAAAATAAGATGTGTTGTGTTGATGCTGCACATGTGAGGAGCTGCTCCCACCACCAGGAGTCAGCAGGGAGCAGAGTGATGGGGTGGGGTGGGGTTAAGCAGCGGCCAATGACAGAGCAGAATACTGCAGGGTGAAGTCAGACCAATGGGACGGGACGCACACAGGAGGAGGCTGGGTGAACAGTTATCAGTGACAGTTGTCAGGTTCATGATGACGACTGGTAAATAAAACAACAACAACAACAACAACAACAGAGACAATCAGACAGATACAATCTGCAGGAGAGCGCTTCAGTGTCCCGTCTTAAACGTCTCTGGGACAGTTGTCATGGAAACAGTATCATTTCACCTGCAGTGAAACAACACGTTCATCTCACCTGTGTCTTACGAATCCTGAGGTCGGCTGATGATCTGTTGAGGCCCTCCTCCTGCTCAATGCTCTGCTCGATTGCTGCAGGAACACACGCACACAAAAACGCACACACAAATCATCCTCTTTATGTTATAGCTTGCACTCTTACTGTGAACGTTTGGTCATTTAATTTTTACTACAGTAACGACAAAAACACAAAAACAGTGCGTTTTCAATTATAGCTCTATTTCCACCATCATAGCTTTTCTCAGTTTGCACATGTACGGCCTGTGTGTGTGTGTGTGTGTGTGTGTGTGTGTGTGCGTGTGTGCGTGTGTGTGTGTGTGTGTGTGTGTGTGTGTATAGTCCAACCTCTGGCTGTTCACATTAAAGCAGTAACGTCCTTGAACCACATGAACCAACACTGCTGCACTGACTGTTGTTGTTTTTTCAGCAGCTGGAGGCTGCCTGACCTGTGTGTCACTGTGTGTGTGTGTATGTGTGTATGTGTGTGTGTGTGTGTTACGGTGTGTGTTTGTGATTGTCTTTGTGTGTGTGATTAAAGCTACTGTCCAGCTCAAAGACGTTACAACAGACATTTTCAATGGATCAATCTGATACGATTTTGTTCGTTAATCCATTAATTTGCAAATAAAGTGGCTGTTACAAGTTTTCTGAGCAATGATGTGGCTCAGTGTCTGCCAGAGGCCAGAGGTCAGAGGTCAGTGAATGAGTCACGGGTGTAATATCAGTGTGGGTGTTTACCTTTTAATTTTGACCGAACTTTATTGGCTGTTTTCTTGATATCAGCTGTGAGGTCCTCCAGCTCCTGCTTGGTCTCTGGAAGCAGAGCAGATGTTCTGTTAGAACCTGTGATGATAACCTGCTCCTGTCAAACCAGGCTTTTCCTATTTCAGCTTCATCTGACTGACTCTCCTGGCACCGATCTGTGTGTGTGTGTGTGTGTGCGTGTGTGTGTGTGTGTGTGTGCGTGTTTGTCTGTGTGTGTCTGTGTGTGTGTGTCTGTGTGTGTGTGTGTGTCTGTGTGTGTGTGTGCGTCTGTGTGTGTCTGTGTGTGTGTGTCTGTGTGTGTGTGTGCGTGTGTGTGTGTCTGTGTGTGTGTGT
>JAFBJQ010000754.1:197357-237357 GCA_016785345.1 Trinectes maculatus
GTGTGTGTGTGTGTGTGTGTGTGTGTGTGTGTGTGTGTGTGTGTGTGTGTGTGTGTGTGTGTGTGTGTGTAGGGGCGGGTATTGAGCTAAATCTCATTTTCTCTCATACATGACACAGATCTGATTTCTTTTAATGAAGCTGTGTGATACAGTGTGACCTCAGTGATGCAGTGTGACCTCAGTGATGCAGTGTGACCTCAGTGATGCAGTGTGACCTCAGTGATACAGTGTGACCTCAGTGATGCAGTGTGACCTCAGTGATGCAGTGTGACCTCAGTGATGCAGTGTGACCTCAGTGGTGCAGTGTGACCTCAGTGATGCAGTGTGACCTCAGTGATGCAGTGTGACCTCAGTGATGCAGTGTGACCTCAGTGATGCAGTGTGACCTCAGTGATACAGTGTGACCTCAGTGATGCAGTGTGACTTCAGTGATGCAGTGTGACCTCAGTGATACAGTGTGACCTTTAGTAGTTGAGTTGAAGTGTGTGGGTGCTGTATGATGCTGTCAGGTAAACATCCGCGTGAGGATGAGGAGGAGGAGGATGGAGGATGGAGGAGGATGGAGGATAGAGGAGGATGGAGGATGGAGGATGGAGGAGGAGGAGGAGGAGGAGGAGAAGGAGGAGGATGGAGGATGAGGAGGGGGAGGAGGAGGAGGATGGAGGATGGAGGATGGAGGATGGAGGATGGAGGGGGAGGATGGAGGATGGAGGAGGATGGAGGAGGAGGAGGAGGAGGAGGATGGAGGAGGTCTTCACATTGAAAGCATGACTTGAAATATCAGCTGTAAATCTGTGAAACCACTGTAAACGCTGAGCAAACGAATAAAGCAAAACCTAAAAAGAAAGAAGAAGGAGAATTGGTGAGCGTGACGTTAGTGCTGTGATATCTGGGGAGACTCTGGAGGACCTGAGGAGAACTCAGGAACCAGGCGACTATGGGCCTGGAGGAGCCTGGAGGAGCCTGGAGGAGCGGTGAGATACGCAGCAGCTCCTCAGTGTTGCCGTGTTGGATTCAAAGATAAAGTTACACCTGGGAAGTTTGTAATTTGATATATGAGCTGTGAGTGTGAGAGCGTATGATGCTGCTCCTCTCAGATGTTCTCGATGTCGGCGAGATGGCCACGTTGCTGCTGTGTGTGAGGGAGAACATGCATATGGAGAATGTGGGAGTAATGAGACGTTCAAGTGCTGTGACTGTGGCTGAAATCACACAGCAGCATATGGAGAACGCAGCGTGAGAAATTCAGTCACGTTTGCAGAAAACGAAGCAGTGAAGTTCGTACAAGAACACGAGTGTTTGACTCAAAACAACACAACAGTGTGTTGTGTGTGTGATCAAGTCCAACCCCGACTCGTTATGTTGATGGAGACCCGTTCAAGTCCTGAGTCACTCAGAGGTTTCTGGTTTAGACCAAAAAACCCTTTTTTTTCCTGACAGACGTCTGAGAGTCATCGGCCGTTTGACCGTGAGTGTGAGGTCATGTAGCAAACAGCTCGGCTTCCTGTCAGCTTCCTGTCAGCTTCCTGTCAGCTTCCTGTCAGTCATTAGCCAGAGAACTCTATTTAAAGACTGCGGGAGGTGAGGCAGCTCTGGTCTCATTCAGTTCAGTTCTTCAGTTCAGTCAGCTCCAAACCTTTTAACGCCTTCATTCAATTCACTCACTGTAACGACGTCTGATGTCTCTGGCTCAGGACTGATTCTACTGCGCCTGAGCCTGGAAACATCAGACCTTCACCTACACGCTCAGTATCCCTGCACTGTTCAAACCGCAAACATCTGGGAACATCTGGCAAAACGGCCCAGTGACTTACGGCAAGCCAGAGGCTACAACAAGCGGTTCAATCTCAGTGCAGTAGGTGGCAGTAATGCAGAAAGACCTTCTCCGTCAACTCCACCAAACTGGCGCCGGCGTTTAGCGTGGTATTTAGACGTATTAACCCAGTGTGGTTATAACCCAGGACAGTCCATTTCTCCTGGAGGACACATAGGACTCTTCAGACCGTCCAACGCCATTTACATCATTTGTCACCTGACTCGGCTGCAGAAACTAGAACATTATTCCTGGTCAATAAAAACGCATTCAGTGCAGTTTAACCTGGAGCTGAGGAAGAACGCTGTTCCCAACACGATGGTCTGAGTCAGAGGACGGCGATGTGAGCCAGCCCGTTTTCCTGTCTGTCATGTGACATCAGCATCAGATCACTGCCCACACTTCCCATCAGCCGGAGGCGGCGAGGGCAAACCCGTACTCAACGCTCCGAAAACATACTGCTAATCGACTTTCCCAAACAGCGATCGATCCGAACAAGCTGCCACTTGATTGGCTGAATGAAAAAAACCCTAATCTTTACTGTGGCTGCTGAACGGGAGAAAAGAATCAGAGGTTCAGAGCAGAAGAAGGAGGAGGATGTTCACTGCTCATGTGAGGCTGCTTGCTGATGTGTGGAGGGGGAGGGGGAGGGGGAGGGAGAGGGGGAGGGGGCGGGGGAGGGGGACATCTATAATACATGAGCGCACACACACTCACATAAAAGAGGCCAGGGACATTTCACTGCTGTTAAACAGAGACACTGCCGTAAACCACATGATCACCTCCTGCTGACCAATCAGCCCACAGCAGCCAGGAGCCCCACCTGAGCCCGTTACCCTGCCCCTGACATCTGGATGTTTCCATGGTTACCACCTGTTTTCACTGATTACAGAGATCACCGGACACACTGATATAAAATAAAAAGCCCAAATATTGTTTCAAATATTTGTCTGAGCAGCTGGCAGCAACTCAGAGGAACTTTACTTTGAAAGGGTCAGGCAGCAGGACGCTTGAGACTTATACTGCCAGGTTGCCCTTGAGCAAGTCACTGCTGACAGAGAAGCCAGCAGCTGGCGTCTGCTTCTTATTCTCTGTTATCATATGTGAAAAGTCCAACAAACACCCACCAGGTGAGTCCAGGACCAAGACACAGCAAACAACACAAACAACACACAGTTCCATTCCGTTCTTCGTTTGACGCTTTGACCACAGGAAGAGGATGAACCTGCATGATGGTGTTGACCACTGGGTTTGTTCTCTGTCCAGACAAACCAGGAAAACTAACGTGAAGATCCACATCCTGATGAATTCAACAACCGACATCACATGACTCTGAACCCGACCTGACAGGAAGTGTTAACACTGTATTCACCACTGGGCCAGTCTCCTGACTGATGAGAACCAAACAGGAAGAGAAGGTGGCGTTTTCAAAATAAAACAGGACATGCAGCTTTTTAAAAAGAGGCTGAAAAACCCCAGAATCATGTTGACATCCACAGTAACCAGAGCAACAGCGATGTGTCTCTATCTAATCAGCCCACATGAACGACAAGTTTGTAAAATGCTCTGCCAAGGAAGAGCACACAGAAGAAGCACATTGCTGACTCAGCGTTTTTTCTCAGCGGAGTAAAATGAAAAAAGTTGAAAATGCTGTGTGAGATCTGACTGGACAGTCTGCAACATTCTGCTTCAGCTCTCTCTGTGTGTGTGTGTGTGTGTGTGTGTGTGTGTGTGTGTGTGTGTGTGTGTGTGCGTGTGTGTGTGTGTGTGTGTGTGTGTGCTTATTTCTTATTTTTCATCTATATGACATCACTGAGGCTGGATAATATCCCTGCTTACCCCCCACCCCCGGCCTTCTGTTATTGTCCCTGAGATCCAAAATAGACATAGTACATGGTGCCCGCTCTCTCTCGCTCTCTCTCTCTCTCTCTCTCTCTCTCTCTCTCACACACACACACACTCACATATTTTCTCTCTGATAATTAGTCAATCAGATGAAATAAAACATGGCGTGAGAACAGCATATTTAATAAATAAAACATTAATTTTGGCATTATTGATTATTGGTATTGTTTTGTGGCCAAACCCCAAGAAAAATAAAAAAATCAATTCTTTATCACGTCACTTTAAATCTTAAAAAAAATTATTTTAATCATTTTAGAGTCACTATCTTGTTGTGTAATATTTACAACAAACCAGTGCAATAATGATAGTCAGCTAATAGTTAGCTTGGGAGATAGCTAGTTAGCCTGTTAGCAGGCTAGTTTGGTGCTGAATGACAGACACATACAAAGAGAAATGTGGCCTTTGACCTTCTGACCTCCTGTCACACACAGACATATTGCTTTAACAGTACGACTTTACCAGCACCTCATAAACCACCATGCTGTTATTACCCTCCAATAACCCAACAACCCGCTGCAGACAGAGGACGGGCTGCAGCAGGTCACATGACACTCGCAGGCGTCGTCATGACGCCACACAATCAGCACAGCATGACAGGTCAGAGCATCTGTTTGCAAACACGAAACATCCTGTTTATTCACACGACTGTACACGCACACACACACACACACACACACACACACACACACACACACGCACTCACACTCACACTCACACACACACACAGAATGTATATTTTTACAGTTGACGTTTCAGAATCTGTTTTGTATGGAAAGTGAATATTTGCAGATGACAGCTGATTATAATTGATGGGAGTTTTAAAGGAACATTACGCAGTTCAGTGGTTGTAGGATTTGTTCACACTCGTGGAGCAGCTCAGCTGTGAGGAGGACGGGGGAGGACGGGGGAGGACGGGGGAGGAGGAGGCAGTGTCCCTCTTTGGAGGACGATTAGATGAAAATATAATGATTAGTAGCAAACTGCTGCTGCCTGATCACAGCAGGATCACATGACCGACGTGGTCGACAGAGGAGAAGGAAACTTGTTCAGGCCCCAGGAAGTAAAAGTTGACTTCTCCTCTGTGGTGCGTGATGGACAGTATAACCTGAGAGGATGTCCTCCCTGTGCACAGGACACAGGACGTCTCTGAGCAGCACCGCCGCTAACGTTTAGCAGCCTTTTTCATCAGCTTCAAATGTTTCAGCCCTTTAAGATGTAAAAATAGTTTCTGAACAACAAGGAGGTTTACAACTGAATTTTAAAAAACACGAAACATGATGCCGCTGACAGGTGAACAAATGAAACGCACCCTCGCCCTGATGAAACGACAGATTTCTACAGGTTTTGAAATATCATGTGTGATGACACTCAGAGGTTCTGCCTGCAGGCATCTCACAGGAGGACAAAGTCCAGCTTAGAGAGGGGACGGATGGATGAATGGATGGATGGATGGATGCTAAGATAAGACAAGGAGGAGAAAATAAAGGTGAAAGGGAGAAGAGGACAGAGGTAAAGATGACAAGTGATAGAGGAGTGATGGAGGATGATGGAGGAGCGATGGAGGATGATGGAGGGATGATGCAGGAGGGATGGAGGAGCGATGGAGGATGATAGAGAAGCGATGAAGGAGGGATGAGGATGATGGAGGAGCGATGGAGGAACGATGGAGGAGGGATGGAGGATGATGGAGGGGTGAAGGAGGATGATGGAGGGGTGATGGAGGAGTGATGGAGGATGATGGAGGAGCGATGGAGGGTGATGAAGGGGTGATGGAGGGGTGAAGGAGGATGATGGAGGGGTGATGGAGGGTGGGGGGGGGGGGATGGAGGGGTGGGTGATGGAGGGGTGATGGAGGGGTGATGGAGGGTGATGGAGGGGTGATGGAGGGGTGAAGGAGGATGATGGAGGGGTGATGGAGGGGTGATGGAGGGGTGATGGAGGATGATGGAGGGGTGATGGAGGGGTGATGGAGGGTGATGGACAGCAGTGCAGTAAACTCCAGGTGGTGCTGAGGCTGTCACTTTTTAATGCAAATTACACCCCCCCCGGCCCCCCCTCCCCACACACACAGCTGATGATTTATTGATCACGTTATTGATCAGGATCTGAACCTGGTTCAGTTTAGATAGATAATTGTCCACGTGATGAGCCCCCCCCCGCCCCCCACAAAACACCACCCTTACCCGGCATCAGCTCTCGGGTCCAAGTGGCGCCGCATCTCTCCGCATCACACACATGCCCCCCCCCCCCCCCCCCCCCCCCCCCCCCACCTCCCCCTCCCCGGTGCAGCGGCTCGGTCCTGACATGGGTGAGGCTTTGGCACAACGAAGGAAACCCCCCACCCCCACCCTCCACCCCGGTATCTCCGGCAGGAGCCACGCGGCAGCGGGAGCAGATGAGCAGATGAAGCTGTATCGATCCTCTGCTCCGCTTCACCGGGAGCTGCTGCTCCTTCAGGGAGGGGGCGCCCCTGCTGGCTGCAGGAGGAGGCCTCGGAAAAAACCACTGCATTCTGGTCCGCGGCTCATTTCGGAGTCAGCTCTCCTCCACCTCCTCCTCCACCTCCTCCTCCACCCGCCATCAGGTCATCCAGGCTCGCGTGCACGCACACGCGCGGCCAGATCCGCCTGGATGGGGGCGTTTTTTCAGTTTGACGGCTGCGGCCGTTTCTCCATCATCACATGCGGAGAAAAGGCGAGCGGGGCCTCTGCGTCTGCGTCTGCGCCTGCGTCTGCGCCGCACCAAGCCGACAGGCGCTCACACCGCGGCTGGAAGCGTGACCTCCAGCCGGTGCGCCCCTCTCTACAAACCCAACACCCCCTCACACCGACAGGCCCCATCGCCGAGGGCCCCATCACCGAGGGCCCCATCACCGAGGGCCCTCCGTCCTCACAGGAGGAGCGCAGAGCCGCAGCCGCAGCGCCTCTGCGCCGCTCAGCCTCCGCAGAGCCGCTGAACCCCGCACAAAGGTGCGTTTCAGCGCCTCTGCCGCGCCGCCGCTACATGGGGGGTGGGGGAGGTGGTGGTAGGGGGTGGGGGGGTGAGTGACGGAGGCCCGCGCGGATGAACCATACAGAGAGAAAATGGATCTTACGCTTCGCAGTTCCGCCGTACGGTCCTTCATGGTGTCGCCGCGCCGAGCTGCCTGCTACACCGCGGATATGGGCCTGGTCCGGGGGGGGGAGGGGGTCCAACGCCGCGTCCTTCGTCGTTTGCGCTCCGCCGCTCCTCGGAGTTTCTCCCTCTGCGTCTCCTCCTCTGCTCCTCAGCGCGGAGTCAGAGATGCGCGGCGCCGCGTGACGCGTCTCGGGGCTGTTTTCACCGCGCGGTGACGCCGCTCCTCTGCGTCTCCGCGTCACTGCTCTTCAGCCGAGGCTGTGGACGATGCTGCTCCGCCGCTCCGCCGCTCCGGCTCAGACTGCCCCCCCGCTCTGCTCGTCCTGTTCGGTGCGGTCGCAGTGTGGCCCCGCAGCGCGCGACGCAGCAGCCCGGAGGAGAGAGAGAGAGAGAGAGAGAGAGAGAGGGAGCGAGGGGAGGGAGGGAGCGAGGGGAGGAGGGAGTGTGGTACTGATGCTGCAGAAAAAGAGAGGAGGGGGGAGGGGGCGATGCGGAGGGTACGGCGAGGCAGTGCGCAGGCGCGAGATCTCCATTCTCCATCTCTACCTGCTGCTGCCTCTCCCCTCCCCCCTCCCCCCTCCCCACCTCCTCCCCTCCCCCCTCGCCACTCCTCCGCCCTGCTCCCCCTCCCCCCTCTGCAGCATCAGGGAGGTGTGTTCACTGTCAGGTGAATGAGGATCAGGGCTGGTGGGGGGCGGGGTGGGGTGGGGTGGACAATCTGTTTATTCCGCCCTCATGGGGGGGGGGGGGGGCAGAGGCACTGAGAACATTCATGTAAAATTCTTCACTGTTTAACGAAGTAAATAGAACTGAATTTTCTATCTGCTCATTGATCAGAGTGTTGATTGATTGATTGATTGATTGATTGATTGATTGATTGATTGATTGATTGATTGATTGATTGATTGATTGATTGATTGATTGGTTGATTGACAAACATAATGAGATGAACGTTGATCAGGTGACTCTGCTGTGTTGAGCTGTTCGGTTGAAGGTTGAGGTCAAACCTGTACCACTGATCCTGGATCTGAGATGTGACAGTGAAGTGATGTTCACCTCATATGAAGATCAGCTCTTTAACATAACACTGTGTTTGACCTGGATACAGGTCACTGATCCATCACTCTCTCCTCCCAGTCTGGAACAAGTTCTCAGAGGACAAAGTTGGAAGACAATGGGGGACAGGTCTGCTTCACGTCCCTCACTGTGACTTCCTGTTTGAGGTGGATGGCCTGTATGGTGAGACGCTGGGTTTTGAGAGCGTGTGGCAGCGGTGATGTAAAATGTAGTTGTAATTGTGGAGAGGAACTCTGGGGTCATGCAAGTTGGCCAGGTGCCCGGAGGGCCCCCCAGCCATGACCTTGTCCTCATCCTGACTGTCCTCCTCATTGGCCGGTGGCGGAGTGTCATCATTTGTAGCGGAAACCATGTCACAGCGGCTGTCGTGTTTCTAACACAGAGCAGTGGCTGCTGGGTAACATTTCCACTCGCAGGTCTGTTAATGAAACCCAACCTGCAGTCTGGTCCTGACCTGAGGGTCCTGACCTGAGGGTCCTGACCTGAGGGTCCTGACCTGAGGGTTGAGGGTGAGGTTATTTTCTCTTCTCCTCCCTTTATGTGATCACAGTGTTCAGACTTGTGTCTCTTTTTGTCCTCTTTGGAGATCATCAGACCACTGAGCCTCCTTGGACAGTTCAATGGATCAGCTGATTGATTAACCTGATTATCCGTCAAATGTATGACACAGTCTTCACCAGCAGATGGCGCATGCCTGCCACAGTCTCCATCCAGTGTGATGTCACTGTGAACTGTTATTTTTGTTTTGTCTTTTGAACATTGCTACGTTATTATTAGTATTGTTGCTGTTGTTGCTGTTGTTGCTGTTGTTGCTGTTGTTGTTGTTATTAGACAGTAGTGGTAGTCGTAGCTGTAGCCATACGGGCTTTTGTAGAAACGGGGGGAGCAGGAGTGAAGTGCTGGTGACTGACTGCTGAACATTATTATTGTATTATTATTGTATTATTGTTTGAACATTATGTGTGTGTGTGTTCAACATGTGTTTCAGCAGGTTTTCATTACAGTCATCACCTCATCTCTATTCAGTTATTTCAATCTCCTCTTCCTGCTTTCAGAGTCCAGAACATCTGTCTCTCTTCATCCCGTCTCAGGGACTCAGCCTCGCTCTCTCTCTCTCTCTCTCTGGTATTTATTAAACCTGTTGATACTCATCCTTTCCTTCAGACACACGCTGACCTCTGACCTCTGGGTTGAACAGAGAGACACACTACATGGTCTGATTCACAGACTCAGGCGGGAAAGACTCGGATGATGAAGATGAAGATGTGTTTGCGTTGAAGAGGAGGAGACGTCTGAGGAGAATTCAGCTCCCATCATCCCACACTGCTTCACCACAGCGTCACACTCTGCACTCTGATCCTGTTTGAATTGAGATGCCCCCTTGTGGCAGATATTTCCATGTCAAGAACTTCTCAGTCAGGTGTGTGCGTGTGTGCGTGTGTGCGTGTGTGTGTGTGTGTGTGTAGCCAAATGAGGGGCTGGTACCCCAGGAAGAAACAATAAAGGTTTTATAGGAGCAGCTATAGGACGACCTGCAGATGCATGTAAAACTCTAAACCACCACACTCGCCTCGTAAACCAGAGCCAGGCCCCTCTGCTGCTACGGCAACCAGAACCTCCTCTTTAATGTATACGTATACGTATATGTATGCATGGACTCTCACAGTTACAAATACACATATTATTCATGTCTCTCGCATAAAGTTTTTGTGATGTGTCTTTTTCTTTGCATTATTTGTTCTGTGTGTCTGCAAAGTAAATTTTGTGTTAAGCTACTGCTCTTTTGCTCTGCGTTACTGTCATGACCTGTTATTATTATTATTATTATTGTTATTACTAGTAGTAGTAGTAGTAGTATTTATCCAAATAAAAATGTGCTAATTAGCAGAGAATTGAACATGATGCTAAATGATCTATGTCAACTATGTAAAAATCTTACAGTAAAAATCAGTATGTTGGAATTTTGATTTGTTGTCATATTTTTACGTAGCTTACATTGATTATAATATAAACTTCCGCCTTTTCGCTATCTATGTATTGCTATGTATTTCTTTCAGTCACATGTTTTGTTTTCTCTTGGTGTCAGGTGTGGGCTTCCGTACACACGTGTTTGATGAATGGCAACACCTCCACCACACAGTTACATAAGCGTCAGGAACAAAGGCCTGACAGACTCTGTCCTTCAGACCTCTCACATTCCACACAACCGGAAATGAAACTGGGACTCATTCTTCACGTTTAAAGGAATAATCCTCACAGTTTGATCTCGGCTCAGACACTTTCTCTCATAAAAAACAAAACACTTCCTCGTTTTGCCTTTTCACGAGCCTGTGCCGCGAACACATCGATGACGTAACATTCACATGTTGCGTTCACGCTTCAGGCTACATCCGGTCAGTCAGCGGCCGCTGCTGCGGCTCCAGGCCGCCTCCGGGGCCCGCTCAGTCGGCCACACGCAGAGAGGAGGCCCGGCCCGCTGAGGTTCGGCTCGACTCGGCTCGGTTCGGCTCCAAACATCAAAGAAAGGGATGATTGATCACGAACCCTGACCCCGCCCCCTCTCGAGCCGCCGACACGGGCTCAGTCTGTTACCGTATCAGCTGGATGAAACCCGCACGCTTTTTAGGGGGCGTGTCCCTCTGCTGCAGCGGACACACACACACACACACACACATGCAGTGCTGTGCTGTTGTCAGTGACGTAATATTAAATTAAAGAGACGATGAGGCGGGAGTTTACTGCGTCAGCGTCACGTGCGCAGTTCAACAGGACTCGAACCAGGAACCAGTGTGCAGCGGGACAGGTACAGGTGTGTGTGTGTGTGGGGGGGGGGGTCAGAGGTCGTAGGTCTCGTGTCATTAGTGACGTCAGTGAAGAAGCAGTGAACTGGCTGTTTAGATCACGTGACCGTGTGACCGCGACGCGCGGCTCCGCCTTACTAACGTCTTCGTGAAAAAAGCCAAAATGGCGAGTGCGCGGGCGCGTGCGGCGCGCGCGCCCCAATGCATGCGGGCGGGAAAATGCTGCTGCGCCTCTACTCGGGTCTTTCCGGCGGCTTCCGGAGGGGCCGAACACGCGCTGGGCGCCGAGCAAACAGAGCAGAGACCGGACGAACCGAGCCGAGCAGCCGCGGGAACAGCCGAGCGACCCGCGCCGATTCACACAGCCTTCCGTCGGGGACGCGGGCAGAGGGACGCGGGGCAGCGGAGGGCCGGGCCCGGGCACCGGAGCATGCGACACGGGGCGGAAACATGAACGGGGCCGTGTACATTTCGTTCTTCCAGGGCCAGCTGGAGTCGGTGCTGGAGCAAGTGGTGCAGCTCGCCGTCCAGGAGATCAGCAGGACCGTGGGCTCCAGTCTGAACGCGCTGCTGCTGGAGACGGCCGCCAGGGAGCAGGAGAACCAGCGGCTGCGGCTCCAGCTGCAGTCCCGGGACAACCGCGGCCCGGCGGCGGGCGACGACACGGCGGAGGGCGGCGGGACAAAGCCCGAGCAGCCGCAGCAGAGGCCTCCCGCCCCCGGCTGGACCCACACCGAGCCCCGGACCCACACCGAGTCCCGGACCCACACCGAGCCCCGCCGCCTGGAGCAGAGGGGACGAGTGGTCGGTAGGTTCCCGTCATAACAACAGCCGTCCCCATCACAGACACTAACAAACACTCCTCCCTCTGTCTGTCTGACTGTCTGTCTGTCTGTCTGACTGCAGTGTGCGCAGCATTGCATAACTATACACAATGCTTAATGGTCTGTGAGGAGGAGTGAGACAGACAGGAGGACAGACAGGAGGACAGACAGGGCTATAAGAACGGTCTCGGTTGTTTGAGTCTCAGCTTCATCAGGGACAAAGACTGAAGAAAAGATGACGTCTCCACTCCTGAAATGTGTGTGTGTGTGTGTGTGTGTGTACACACATACATACATGTATACATCCTCCAGGAAAAAAGTGGGTGTGGCAGCTGACGGTGGTTGGAGGCGGTTGAGGTGGTTGGAAGCGGTTGAGTCGGTTGGGGACGGTTGAGGCGGTTGAAGGTGGTGGTTGGAGGCGGTTGAGGTGGTTGAAGGTGGTTGGAGGTGGTTGGAGGCGGTTGAAGGTGGTTGAAGGTGGTGGTTGAGGTGGTTGGAGGCGGTTGAAGGTGGTGGTTGAGGTGGTTGGAGGCGGTTGAGGTGGTTGGAAGCGGTTGAGTCGGTTGGGGGCGGTTGAGGCGGTTGAAGGTGGTGGTTGGAGGCGGTTGAGGTGGTTGAAGGTGGTTGGAGGCGGTTGAGGCGGTTGAAGGTGGCGGTTGGAGGCGGTTGAAGGTGGTGGTTGGAGGCGGTTGGAGGTGGTTGAAGGTGGTGGTTGAGGTGGTTGGAGGCGGTTGAAGGTGGTGGTTGAGGTGGTTGGAGGCGGTTGAGGTGGTTGGAGGCGGTTGAGGTGGTTGGAGGCGGTTGAGTCGGTTGGAGGTGGTTGGAGGCGGTTGAGGCGGTTGGAGGCGGTTGAGTCGGTTGGAGGCGGTTGAGACGGTTGGAGGTGGTTTTTTATGAGACAGTCCGCCCCCTGCTGTCAGCCCCATGAAAGGCTGCATCAATATGGCTCCAGGATCCAAGTTGTGTTGTGAATAGAGAGCTCCAACATGATGGACGGTGATGTTCCTCATGAATCCAGCAGATCTCCTTGTGTCATGTTAGACGTTGTGAGGAAAAGCTGAGGCTTGTTGAAGAAAATAACAATTATCACCTCAGATTTGTATTTATTGTTAATACAACAGCATCACACAGAAACCATCAGATGAAACCACACACGTCTCCACACAGGGAGAAGCGTGAGGAGGCCTTCACGCATGCATGCACACATTTGCGCACACAAACGCAAACAGACATCTGACACACAAAGCTCAGCCACCCTGACTGAAAAAGCAGGCCGCCGCCGCCGCCGCCCTGTCACGCCACGACTCCAACAGATTCCTGGACGCCTAATCACATCTGACATGGAGATACAAGCCTGATTTCACTTTAATAAGATCAAACATAAACAACAATAGAATAAGACAGAAACACACACACACAGTGAGACAATGAGGCCACAACACACTGGGGTCAAAGGTTATTTATCTTTGAGAGGTCTCCATGGATTAAGAACCAGGCTGCTCTGATGTTCTGTCGATGTTGAGCCAAACAAATGATGGTGGGAGGAGTAAAGAGAAGAGCTTTTATTTCAATGGTTTCATTGATGTTGATTATTAAATGGACTCTGAAATCTGCTTCGCCCCCTGGTGTCTGTCTTCTGTAGTACAGGTCTTAGGCCCCGCCTCCTCCTCCATGTTAGCAGATGAGGCAAGGGCCAAACTAAAAAAATCAAATTGGACCATTGAATACCTGTTTGTGATCTCACTGATGTGTGTGCAGGTGTCAATGTTTCTGATCAGTGTGGTGTGAACGAGTTATTGATGATATAAAAACAACGACTATCAGAAACACAGAGTCCTGTTTATCCTGTGCAGTAAACACAACACAGACCCTGTTACACAATATAAGCAGCTCACCTCCACCACTGTCTACCAACAATAACTGAACCTTTCTCCTGCAGACCAGCTGAAGTCGGTTATGGAGCAGGTCCTGGACTTCGCTGTGCGTGAACTGACTAAGATCGTGGAGGCGTCGTTTGATGACCTCCTGCTTGAGATCATAAAGATGGAGCGAGAGCAGCAGGTTCTGGAGGAGAAATTGGGCAAGAGCTCCAAGAGAGGAGGAGGAGCAGGAGCAGGAGGAGGAGAGAAGGCCAGAGGAGGAGGAGCAGCTGGAGGCAGGAGGAGAGGATCAGAAAACGACTCTGTGTCCCCCAGCGGCTCAGAGGAGGCTCGGGAGGAGCAGGCCGCGGTCCCAGCGTCCAAAGAGAAGGCGGAGCCAGCAGGTAAGTGAGAGCACTGCACTGGGCTGTAGATGATGAGGAGCGTTCAGGTTTTGTCTCAGGTGACCATCCTGACGGAGCAGGTGGTTCCCTCCACAGCAGTGAGGAGGTCTTGCTTTCAGATCCAGTCCTGGGTCGTGGAGTCCTGATCCTTGTCATTCAGACCATGATGCTGTGCTGTGTTTTTACACTGCGACACACACTGACACACCTGGATGATGTGGTGCAGGTGAGCTGCCTGCAGCTCTTTGTTTCTTCACACCAGTGCAGCGAACGCGTCCATACCTGCTCCATCACACCTGTTTTCCCTCACGTTAAAGAACCGTCATGTTTCCACACGTATGTTCCTGACGTGACCTTTACGGCACACGTGTAAATGTGACTCGCACAGCGTCGGAAAGCATCGACAGCTAAATGCTACGTTTTCGTGCAGCATCCGCGTGTGCACCTTTTGTTTTTTTGTTTTTTTTCCTACGTGACGTTAGTGTCTGACAGCTGCTGATATCCTCAGACTACTCGTTTGACGAGCTGCCTCGTTAACAGTTTTGCTGGTCTGCTTCAGTGTGTGAGGTAAACCAACAGGAGGCAAACAGAGGGGTCACGGGGTCATGAGGCTGCTCTTCGGCCCCCTGCCCCTTCAGGTCATAATAGGTATGACCTCAGGAATACGCCTCATCTCTTTTAGATTAGAAAGAAAAGTGGACGGCGTTGTCTCTTCAGACCCACACCTCATGTTAATCAGCACATACACAACAAGCTCTCCTTGTTTTGTCCGCTTCCTGCTTCCTCTTTAACCTTTGACCTCAGGTGTGACTGTCAGAAACAGTTCTTTACATATGTTCAGTTCATTGTTTTCAGGAAAATCATTTCTAACCTGTGCATTTTACTGAATTCCTCACCCCCCCCTCCCCCCACCCCCTGTACTCTAACATTTGTCTGGCTCTGCTGTTTCTGATGATGATTTCTATCCAGATTAAATCCAAACCAGTAAAGTTGAAAGTTATTATTCTTTTTTTCTCTTCTCTTTATTTTTTGTCCCCCCCCCCAACACCCCTACCCCAATTTACCGCTCCTCTTTTTCTTACCTGTTCTTTGGAACTCATCCTCCTCTCCTCACCATTTCTTTATCACATTAATGTCCAATCCTGCGCCACCTCCAGACCCAGGGCGTCCCCCCGTCCTCTCGGTCTCTCAGGACTGGGTTCCAATCCTGGACAAGGTCTTTGGTATGAAATGGTGCAGCGATGTCTGGCAGATTAAAGAGCTCACTGCGGGAGGAGGTGGGAGGAGTCAGAGTGAGGAGGGGCCGGAGCTGGCAAAGCCTTCACAAGGGTCCTCAGCGACCCTAGAGCCCTCCCCCTTGTCCCCCCAACAGGACCCACGCTGGACTCCCCTGGAGGAGATGGAAGTGCTTTCTCCTGATGATGATGATGATGCAGCGAACAGTCAGAGGAGCACCGGGGAAGGAAACAACACCACTGCCAGACCCTCAAGCGGACCTCCCCCCAGCCCACCAGGGGAGGCAGCTACGAGCCCTGCTGCCCGTCTCTCAGGTTAAAGACTGCAGACCCGTGTTCTAGACTGCAGGTTCCTTTGTTAATCCACAGGCAGAGGTGATAGAGAGGCCAGAATCTGAGTCGCCGGCTCACAGAGCGACTTCGATCATACAGATTCCAGTTCCAGAGCTTCTAGTTTGTTTCAACTCTCACCAGCCAACTTTATTTATAACAGAAGATAATAATAGGCCAGTTTTTTCACTCTAATCATCTCTTACTTACTTTTATTTGTAGAATCACAGTTTGCCTCACAGACATACAATGTGAAGACAAACTACAGAATAACCCTTTTGCAGGGCCAAAACACAGAAACCTGAGGGAGAGATCCCCCTCCCTTTGAAGAGAAAGACGAGAGAGAGAGAGAGAGAGAGAGAAGGCCACGGGATAATGCATGTACAGATGTTTATTATAAACAAATGATACAGGAAGTGATGTCATTGATAACTGTAGAACATTATTGTCGAGGGAATGTTGTCAGAACCTTGTTTATGTACAAGGTAATAATAATGCCAATTCTCCCTTGGCTAATATTTCTAATAATTATAATATTAATAAGAGGCACAATAAGAATAACAGTGAAAATAATGACAATAATAATAGTAATAATTGTTAGATGTCAGATCTGGATCCTGCAGCTCTGGAGTCAGAGACACGTGGTAACTATACAATACACAATGTTCCACGATCGGCTGCCGACACACTCAATTGTCCAAGTGGCGCCATCCACAATCCTGGATCTGCAAAGAAAGAGCACAAGGACTCTGGGAAGAAGTCAAGTCAGTATTATGCACTGATGAAACATTCATGTGATGGAGGCAGGCAAGAAGAAGGACAACCTCCAATGTCTCCCTCCCAACAATCTCAGCAGAACTAAGAGCTGATCGGAGACGGGCCTGGACGAGGCCTCGCCATAAGCTTTAAAACAAAAAGAGGAAAGTTGTAAACCTAAAGGGACAACAACAAAATAAAAGCATCATGGAAGCAGATATAACCATAAGCAGAGAAGGTTCATCCATCAGAATAGTAGAATAAAAGTCTCTTTGTTAATTTGTAGTGAAAGTAGGTTTTTAGTGTTTTTAAACTGTTAGATCACATCATCATCACCGTCAGTCCAACACCTGGCTGGATACATGTGACAGACGTAATCAGGAGATCAGTAGATCATGTGATTTGCATCACCTGACCTCAATGTTTATTCATGATACATTTACCAGAGACATTTTGTAACCCTGATGAAGACCCAGTGTTTTGTTTTTCGACCTGCTTCCTAAAACAGGACAATGATCACAGCACTGAATGCATATATTAAACACTCCGTCATCAAATATGAATGAATATGAATTCAAATATGAATATGAATGTAATTAACACCTTCATGTTCTCTCTCAGGTTCTTCTGGTCGTTGCTCCTCTGCCTCCATGCTTCACCGTCTTCTGACTCTGCCATCTCAGCTGCTGGAGGAGGACGATGAGGATGCTGCTGCCAAGGAAACACTGGTCACATTGGCGAATGATGGTACCGACTGCCGAGATGGCACTGAGGCACTGGGCTTGTTGCCTCTGACAACCAGGGAGGAGGAAGAGGAGGTGGGGGAAGAGGACGAGGAAGAGGACAAAGGGAGAAAGGTAAAGGAGGACGGACTGCTTTGAAATACATTCCTTATTTTTTTAACAAAGCTTTTTTGTTACAGAATTTTATTTCACTGTGCTTTAACCAAACCTGACTTTAACTGATGGATGAGGTTCCAGCTGGTTGAGTTGTCTTGTCTTCTCACAGAAGAAGAGGCGAAGGGTTTGGTCGGAGTGCGATGAGTGTGGGCGCAGGTTCAGTCGAATGTCTCTCCTGAAGGCTCACCGTCAGACTCACGTTGCTGAAATCACCACAGCCGACACCTCATCTCCCTCATCTCCACCCGGCAGCACCACCTCACCATTACGCTGCTCAGAGTGCGGCAAGAGGTTCTCCTCTGCAACCCGCCTCCACAGCCACATCCTCACCCAGCACCCCGGGAACCATGCGTGAACCCGGTAGGTGTCCTGAGACGAACCGTAGTCAGAAGCAGTCAGTCAAGCCAGAACAGAAGCTAGCTCCCCATCTTTTATGTAAACATGTGACCTTTGACATTGACTGCTCTCAGACGAAGTTTGCACAAACAAGGGTCGACTGCCTTTCTTTAACGGTCTTTAAGGAAACATAAGAAACGACAGGCTTAAGAACAGACCAAAACCAATAACTGATCATCTGTATATTGTTAAACTGTTACTTTGTTACTGAGGATAACAAAACGTCTCAAACAGGGTGAAGAACAGCAGTCAGTTTCTTACTGGGTAAAAAGAAGAAAAACAAATGAAAAATGGATAAACTCGAGTTATTACAATCAGTCAGTCCCTTATCGTCGATATTTAAAAGACCGATCGGTGTGTCTGCAGGAAGGTCACATGGTCCGGTCACATGCTCAGTCATCCAGGAGCAGCTGTGAGACCTAGGTCCATGAAGTTCAGAAGCAAACAAAACATATTTTATTTGGAAACATTCGAGGTGAGGAGCTTCTCAGATGATAAAAAACAAACCCCTCAATCAAACCGTGAAGTCTGAGGAACATCTTCAACAAGATGAAAATGAAACTTGAGGTTTTAAATCAAGTTTTCAGGGACTTTGAAAAGAACTGAACTGAAGGGTTGAATCAGATTCCAACCCTGACTGGATCACTGGGCTCGGAGAGCAGCAGAATGTCCACCAACAAAGCAACAAGAAGCACTTGATGAGGAGATCTGAACTCCTCCTGTAAAATATCTACAAACCGCTCACGAGCAGGAACCCACCTCCAGCTGCTGCAGGCCATTAAAGCTCCTCACTAAAGTCCTCAGCGGGACGGACGCAGCAGTGATGATCCTGGTCGTGATGATGCAAGTACAGCATGGAAGGCCACGCCCACATGAAGTGACATTCGACTTTCATGCCTATTTCTTTGCAAGTGCCCTTTTTC
Source organism: Trinectes maculatus (assembly GCA_016785345.1). Classification (NCBI taxonomy): domain Eukaryota; kingdom Metazoa; phylum Chordata; class Actinopteri; order Pleuronectiformes; family Achiridae; genus Trinectes; species Trinectes maculatus. The sequence goes on from JAFBJQ010000754.1 coordinate 215,697, forward strand.
CTCCAGAAATACTGATTTCAACCATTTTGGTTCATCACCTGCTGCATCTTCATGTGTTGCATGTGGTGACGTCTCACAGAGCTGACGGGACGGGACACTCAGCGTTTGTTGGGACTGGGGAAATGGGAATTGCAGCAGTTTGTCTCCTTTGTACGTTTTTTGTACAGTTTCTTCGTTTCAGGTGAACGAGAGATGAAATGATGAAATGAGAGAAAGGGGAGGTTCTTAAATGGTTCCTCCTTCCCTCCTTCATCGTCCTCTGACGTTCGTTCAGTAACCTCACGTTAGGACACAGATACCTCCTGACAAACGAACTGAAATGTCTAACAACCTCATTCCTCCGTCTCCTGGAATTCATCTGGTTTGTGTGGACGCTTGTTTCTGCCAGAGAAGAACAGTGATGGAAGATTAGAAACACGCTACTCGTTCATGTTATTTTACCAACACAGGAAGTTTCAAACATTTTTACCCAACGAAAATATCTGATGAATGATGAAAGATACATGATAAGATGGAGTTTTTCCATGTCGACACCAGAGGTGTATAAAGTACCTGAAAAAAGTAACTAAGTAAAAGTATAAGTACCATAACTAAAAATTACTTTGGTAAAAGTCAAAGTCACCTAAAAAAAATTTACTTGAGTAAAAGTCTTAAAGTAGCTCACATTAAATGTACTTAAGTATCAAAAGTATCTTGTGAAAAAATATACTCAAGTATCAAAAGTAAAAGTACAAGTACTTTATAGTACACATGAAAGGAAACAAAACAACCAAAAATTATTCCCACCTTGTTTTTTTTATTTAACTTTTTCAGGTGGGAATCCTCACAAGCTGAGGCACAATAACACCACAAACTTTCTGGTTCAAGTGGAGAAGTTCCGGTTCATCCTCAGCAGAAGCTGATTTTCAAAAGTGTTCGTTACTATACACCTCTGCATACGGGAATGCGCGAGCCGGTATAAACAAGGAAGTGGACATGACCGACGTCACTTGATTTGGACCAGACGCGATTTTGGCCGCTGGTTACGAAACAAGCTCTTGCGCTGACTTTTTTTGCCAAATGTATTATGCAGGCAGGAGCTAAGTGAAAGGGGATGGTGTTTAACAATGTTATTAGCGAAACCCAGTGTCAGTAGGGCCGCTGATCTACTGGTTTTATGGGCTGGTCAGACCAAAATATAAGTTTAAAAACGTTTTGCGACAGTCGGCCCAAATAGCACGTAGCCATGCTGGCACGTCGTTACGTTAGCAACTATGTTTTACACATTTTTAAATCCCTCATGAAACCACACATGAAATAACATTGCTTACTTAATGCACTTACTTCAATATGTTTTTTGAGGTTGGACGGGGAGTTCTTAAAGGCCTTTATTTCGTGGCTCTTTGGAAGGCACAAGACGCACTTCATTCGGTAGGAATTTACACCCGCCCCGAGGTACTTGAACATACTTTCCAAGTATGACCACGGGTGACTGTCACCGTCGGCTTCTGATGAACGCTGTGCGCCGTCTTCCTCTGTGTCTTCCTCGTCCACCACATGCACTGCAGCTGCCATTTTTGTAGTGATCTGCCGCCCTCGGGCGCATCCCGCATTTATAGCCTTAATCTTCGCGAGAGTACCGTACGTAGTTCTTCTCGTCCTCTCGGAATCTCATGCAGAGATTATTTTAATTTGTAAAGAGTAACAAGGTAGAAAATGTCAAAGTAACGAAGTAAAAGTATCTTTTTAAACTTTTAAATGTAGTGAAGTAAAAGTAAAAGTCCTGGTAAAAAAAAAAAACTTAAGTAAAGTACAAATCCTCAAAAAAAATACTTAAGTAGTGTAACGAAGTACATCTACTTCGTTACTATACACCTCTGGTCGACACTTTGTCGTGTGGTTTTTCTCTGGCAGAGGTGATCTTCCGTCAGTCTACTGGAGACACATGAGATATTAGACAGTGTTGACGTCTTCACGCTGCGTCTTCAGTCTGTCCAATGGGTCCAAAAAACACCAGAAACACAAAATGAATTGATATTGACTTGACAGGGAAACGCAACAAACATGATGTTTTTGGATTTTTTTTTTTTTTCATTTCTGTTTGTCTCATTTTTTTAACTTCTGCTTTTACAAAAAAGAACTGTTCAGCCCAGAGCAGAAGGTGAATTATAGATAGTCTGATAGATAGATCAGGGTGAAATGGGCTTTGACAAGGACTCAGAGTAGAAACTGGAACCAAACTTGTCTGTGAGTGGTGTCGATCCATGTCCTGTCTGGAGGTTAAAGGTGACCACCAGGTGTCCATGCCCCATCAACAGAACCCAATTTAATGGAGTTGTTCAAGAATCGATTGGATTGATACTGGAACTCCAGCACCAGCTTCTTTGTTTCATCTGCTCGCTCATCACTGGCCTTATCAGCGTGTGGGAGCTTTGACTGGACCGGAGGAGAAACCTGTCAGAATATAAATATATCACTGGTTAACCCCGCCCACCTCGCGTGTCGGTGTCTCTGCTCCGCGACGCAGCGCTTTAGCGTGAACAATCGTCAGCTGATGTCGTTTGGTTGCTTTGTGAATCCGCAGACTGAGACGACAGCGACTCTGTTTTTTACTCCTTTGAAGCAATATGAAGGCAGAACTCTGGTGAGCAGCCAGGGACTGGTGAGAAGATGATGTGTAACATAAACTGACCGTCTTCAGACCATCTGACAGTTGATTTTGGAGAGTCACGACTCAGCTGTTTTTGAATCTCCGGTCTCTGACCACTGCTCAGATATCTGAAGCTTGATGTACACGTCCCTAATATCTGAACTACTTTTCTCTGTCTGATGTTTCGCTTCACTTTCAACCTAAACGTGTTCACATACCTCATTTTTCTAGTGATGTTCCTCGCTCCACACCGACCTCATTACCTCATTACCGGACTACAGTTACATGTTTTTTATTTTCATCAGAGCCTGACGCTGTTGGCTAAAAACCACATGACTCTCGTTTTGTTTTCTCTCAAGTCTTTTTTTTTTATTAATACAAACTTAAATCTATAAAGCTGTTTGTCTGTCAGTGCACTTTTGAATCAGGAAAGTTTAACGGGTATATCAGAAATGCTCTGTTATGTGGAAGCTTGTTTCTGTCAAGACTAGAAAAAAAGAGACGAAAAAAATAAAGATACTCTTTTTAGGTCACAATCATGAGTTATTAAAAATTGTAACTGGTATCCTCTTTGTTTATGATTAGGTTTTTTTAAGGGAATAACCCACAATTCAAAAGGGAATTCAAATTTAAAAATGTGGAGAATGTTTTCATTTGTCTTGTTCTTTGTGGAGTCTGCAGATTGTCAGTTGTGTGGTTGTTAGGACAGCAGCTGCTTCACTGTGTGCAGATAAAATGAAACCTTGTATTTGCCTGGAAAGAAATGAAACTACACTTTTACTGTGTTTACTGGTGAGCGTAACGAACGGGAATGTGACAGTGATCCATCAGTGGCGGTTATGAGGTTTCCTGAAGACCAATCTGCATCATGTGACCTGTCAACAAAAACATATTTTCTTTTTGTTCATCAGGAAAAATGATAATTACAAGACGCATAGCATTTATTTTTGCAGAGATATTTTCATGTAATTAAAATGTTGTGTTGCATGATCATAAAGGAACTAACAAAATGTCTTCATCCTGTAAATATGATACAGCAAGATAGAGATCAAGAAATTACAAGAGTTTTTCTTGTAGTGAAGTCAAAACTAAATAACAATGCAGGGAAAAGGTTTTCTGTTAGGAAATGTTGATAATCAGAAAGTGTGTTCAGTTTCACTGATTTCATCAGAACCATGCAGTTCTGTAAAAAAGCTGTTTTTTTTTTTGTTGTTGTTGTTGTTTTGTGAAGTTATTGTCTAACTCAAATCATTTCAACCAGACACAGTTCTCTTCAGCGAGTGCGTTGAAAGGGGAAACTTTTGTGTAACACGTGAAGCATTGTGTCATGTTCATGTCACAGACAGCGATTCCTGTGATGTCTGTGTGGTTTGATGCGCGTCTGTGCAGATTTGGTTTCAGTGGTTTGTGAAAGGGGAGCGACAGTAAACAGCTCCCTCAGAGCCCAGAGAGACCGTGCTCTTAAAAACAAGGAGATCCTGTAGGGTTCCTGAAAGAAGCCCTCTATGGTCAGTTTGTTGAACTACATCTGGAGTTTGTACAATGTTGTGCAACGGTTCCTCGGGGAACGACCAGAGTTCATCTTCTTGTCCCGATAGAAACTCACATGGGTGTTTTACTGTTTTTTATTATTTCCAATTGGGCATGTTGATAAACATGGAAACATCAAGTTGAAGTGGCAGAGTGTTATTTCCACTTCAGTCTCTGTTCATCTCAGTGTTTGGATTTTATGCAATAATTTTATAAAAATGTGTCCTTTTAATTCAGCACTCTAATCAAACCAAATGTACGTTTCCCAGAAACAGTGGAATTTGAAAAGTGCTGCAGCCGAGTGGAAAAGTCAGGAATTTGATGAAACTTGCTTCTGTTGTGAAAATCAACTTGATCAATCGATATGACCTTTGACCTTTCTGTGACAGTGTCAGTTTTGAGTGAATTATTGCCAACGTTTTTTTACATGAACCAGTGATGTGGTGAATTTTCACTGACATGTAGCTGTGTTAGCTTGTTGATCACAGACTGTGACGGTGTGATTTTTGTTTGTACGACGCGACCGGGTACTTTTTAGTGGTAACGTTCAAAGAGAAACAATAAATGTTCACAACCACTCGGCCTCTTGTGTCTTATTGGTTGTGTGGTGGGGAAATAGTTTTTCTTTTCCTGAAATCAGCTGATGTCACAACTAATTCCACTACAGTGACGTCAACCTACAGAGAGACGAGCACCATGATCACAGGTGAAGCCACGTGGAGCTGAGGACAGGTGAGGTGGACTCTCATCTGTCCACACAGAGGACAGGGTCAAACCGGTGACAATCGGACACGCCCCCGTTCTAAAGAGCTCCGGAAACGCTTTCGAAGAGGTTGATGACGTAGGACTTTCCTGGGCTGACGTCAGTAAATTGCCTCTTGACCGCAGTGACCCGGCGCAGCAGGGCGCGCGCTGCTCGTTCCTTCATCCAGTTACGTTACCACCGCAGCGCGCGAGACTGTGGTGATGATGATGATGATGTTGATGTCGCGAGCGCGTTCCCGTTCCCGTTCCCGCTACGAGCGCGACCCAGGACACTGCACCCAGTTACCGTAGTTACCTGCATACCCGCCTGAACGGGCACGCGCACGAGCGAGCAGTGGGCACGCGGGCGCAGGGAATGGAGGGAGAGGAAGGAGGGAGGAGGAGGGGAAAGACGAGAGAGGAAGGAGGGAGCGGAATTAGTCAGTGGCAGAGGGGAGGAGGAGGAGAGGCGGCGAGGAGGACGTGGCGGGTCCGGCGGAGCGAGCTACGTGTGACGGACAGCGGACCGAACCCAGGCGGACAGCGGCCATGAAGCGGACCAAACGCAGGTAACGCGCCGCTCGCCGCCCCGGTACCGGGCTCTCTGACAGATGAAGCCCGCCGCCGTGTCCGTCCTCCGCCGCTCGCGTGTCGCCGTGTGGCTCCGGTGGTTTGTGAGCCGCCTGCCGCTGCGCCCGGGCGGCCTGCGCCGCGGCCCCCCGCCGCCGCCGCTCTCCCCCCGCGGCACTCTCACTTTCTAATCGCGCTAACGTCAGCTAGCCCCGCTAGTTAGCTTAGCAGACTCAAACGACGCGAGCGCGATAAACAAGATGGCCACTGGCTAGCCGTGCTAGCTAGCTAGTCATGGCAGCTTGCCCTGTCTTTGTACGCGCTGAAGCGGCTGGAAGCGCGTCTCCTCCCCGCTCTACCGCGACCGACCGTCGGCGAGACTCAAGGCGGAGCTGTGGGGTGAACACGGGGCGAACAGAAACCTTCACCTCCGCGGTAAACGAGGCGGTTCGCGCTGCGGGGCGAGGGTCGCAGGCTACCTGAGTGTGCGGAGGGACAGGTAACCGCCAGCAGTGTGTGTGGGGGGGTGCTGGAGTTACCTGTCCCTCAGTACAGCACCGCAGTGGTACAAAATCATTAGTACAGCATATTCATAGTAGCTGTAATAAATCAGTGTTTTAGAGGCAGTAGCACTGTAGTAGTTTATGTATCTGAGTTCAGAGATGAAGCTGCTGTCAAATGTCCACTATACTGTGATCATATGTCCACTATACTGTGATCATATGTCCACTATACTGTGACCACATGTCCACTATACTCTGACCACATGTCCACTATGATCATATGTCCACTATACTCTGACCAAATGTCCACTATGATCACATGTCCACTATACTCTAACCAAACGTCCACTATACTCTGATCAAGTGTCCACTACACTCTGATCAAATGTCCACTATGATCATATGTCCACTATACTGTAAAGTGTTACAGCCTGTTGATTGATGACAACTGAGATGTGATGTGTAAAAATGTCACTATTGTCACTTATGTCTCTGCAGGCTGGTCCCAGTCAGGTGTTGGTGGTGACGTCATTGGACTCCCAGAGGAGACTCTCAGGGACACTGACCCCTGTCCCCAGCCCCTCTTCTCAGTACAGGTGGATCTCTGCAGAGGGGAGAAAAGGTGGACATCATTGACACTTCAGGTGTTGAGCAGTGGGAGGTGCGGAGGTTTAGCCCCGCCTCTCATCATGACGGACCTAGAGACAGAGTGTTTGAGTCTCAGCCTCCCCCCAGATTGCAGCTCACCCCCACCGCTGGACCCCTCCCTGCAAGCAGAGTGCGGCCCGGGTCCCACTGCCTCAGTCCCAACGCCCACTCTGGCCCTCCTCTCCACCGACTGCCCGACTCCCACACTCAGCTCGCTGGCGGCGGAGATCGCTGAGCCGTTAGTGATGCTGCCGTGTGTGAAGAGCGAGCCAGAGGACGGTGACCTGGAGCCCATCAGGACTGTTGACCTGTCGGAGATCCAGCCGCTGTCCACTGCGGAGCTGGGCCAGGACCAGATCAAGATGGAGATCAGCGGCCTTGACTACATTAAATCAGAGCATCACTGTCTCCATGGCAACCACCACTTGGGCCCATTTCACCACAGTGACATCACAGAGCTGGACTACAAGTCGCACTATGAGCCCAGTTCTGTGTTTGACTACATTACCCAGGTAATAGACGCAGCCCGTGTGTGAATGGTCCAAAACGTTTCCCTGCTTAGTGAAAGACAAATAGCTGAAGTCACAGCCCCCCAGTGATCAGCTGTGGTTGTCACTGCCTGCTTTACTTTAACATACATTGTAAAATACTTTTTATTTCATCATGTTCACCTCTGTTGTCACCCTTGCTGTTCCTCGTTTAGAGTATTAAGTGACCAACTGATTCCCGTTCACATCTGAATGGTCACGTCACATGGGTGAAGGGACAATCCCAGGTTTTTTGTTTATGATTATTAATCAGTGGATTCTAATCAGTGTTAGATAAATTCTCTTCATCACAGACACAGGTCCCAGTCATAGCTGGTAATAACATCTGATCTTCATGTCTCATGTCCCAGAGACCACCTCTGAATATGGACGGAGGGAGAAACAGGCAGTGACAATGTTTTTCAAGATAACTGAGAGTCATCTCACGTTTTCTCAGATATTGTTGAACGTGTCACAGATTTGTCATTTTTCTCGTTATGACACAACGACTCATGCTGCTCCTGTTCTCAGGTGCCTTGTGATAGTTGATGTTAAATGGTGAAGACTTGAAGATCAGGGACATCAGATTATCTTTATTATTCTCTTTGACACTTTGACTTTTTGTCTTCTGAGGTGTCGGCTGGAACAGGTGGCGTTGCTTTGCTCGAGGACACGGCTGATGGTGGATTCTGTAGTAATGGAGGATCTGATCAGTGAGGTTTTACAGGAGGGAATGTCAGAGTAGAAAAAGCCATCATCTGTCTGTGTGGTGGTGGTTGTTTTATTAACTGTCAAACCATGATGACGCATTCTCTGACTTAGCTGCACATTTTCTCATTACAGGTCACCGACACTCTGGAGTACATCAAGTCGGACCATCATGTGGATCTACAGTGTTACTACACCACAGAGCTGAGCTACTTGAAGTCAGAGTACCCTGAGTCCAATGCCATGTCCACGCACCTGCAGCACAACGGCCTGGAGTCCATCCACATGGCTGAGCTCCGCACAGAGCTCAACAAGCTCCGTCCCGACGCCCTGCTCATGGATGGCTTGGGCAAACTGGACGCTGAGTTTGGAGGGGGGGCGCTCTACGAGCTGCAGCCATCCGAGGAAGGGAAGACGTCTGCAGCGGTGAAGCTGGCTGTGACTGGGCACGTGGAGGGAGGGGGCAGTCTGGTCATCACAACGAAAGCCCACAGCCCGACAGTGAGGAAACCTCGAAATATGCAGGGCGAGAAGCCTTTTTCCTGCACTCAGTGCGGGAAGAACTTCAGCACACTGGGAAACCTGAAAACTCACCAGCGCATCCACACCGGGGAGCGCCCGTACACCTGCTCACAGTGCGGCAAGAGCTTTGGCCAGGCTGGAAACCTCAAGCGACACCAGCTGATCCACACGGGCCAGAAGCCGTACGTGTGCGCCCACTGTCCCAAAGGCTTCACCAAGGCCGACGACCTGCGGTCGCACCAGCGGCTGCACACCGGCGAGCGTCCGTTCATCTGCACCACCTGCGGGAAGAGCTTTGGCCAATCGAAGGAGCTGAAGGCTCACCAGCTGAGCCACACGGGCGAAAGGCCGTACTGCTGCCAACACTGCGGCAAGAGCTTTACCAAGGAGACCAGCTACCGCAACCACGTGCAGATCCACACGGGTGAGAAGCCCTTCACCTGCTCGCAGTGCGGTAAGACATTCAGCAACTCCGGTGTATTAAAAACCCATGAGAAGATCCACACAGGCGAGCGGCCGTTCGGCTGCACGCAGTGCGGCAAGAGCTTCGGCCGCCTCGGGCACCTGAAGGCTCACCAGCAGATCCACACAGGGGAGCGGCCGTACGCCTGCCCCCACTGTGGGAAGACTTTCAGCCAGTCAGGTCACCTCAAAGCACACGAGCAGATCCACAAACGAGAGCGAGTGGACACGGCCAGCAGCAGCAGCAGCAGCAGCAGCAGCAGCAGCAGCAGCAGCAGCACTGTGGGCAGTGACAGTAGCTAAGACAATATCCTCATTTCCCTTTATCCTCCGGAAAAACAAAGTATTATTCCTTTTTTATAAATACTCTCTATAAAGTTTTTCATTATCGACTTTTCTTACATTTTAATACCTTTTGTGCTCTTTTTGCATCGTATATGTGGTTGAGGCCAACTGACTGATTTGCTCTTATGCAAGTGTGTGTGTGTGTGTGTGTGTGTGTGTGTGTGTGTGCGTGCGCGTGCGCGCGCATGTGGTGTGAGGGGGCTGTATGTTAAACTGTAAACTGTAAGGATGGTTGACTATCTCTCTCACTCTGTCTCCAACAGTACTTTTTTACTGATGCAGTACTTTGTGATTCAGGGTACTGGTGCAGTACTCTGATTCAGAGTACTGGTGCAGTCCTTTGTGATTCAAAGTACTGGTGCAGTACTTTGTGATTCAAAGTACTGGTGCAGTATTTTGTGATTCAGGGTACTGGTGCAGTACTCTGATTCAGAGTACTGGTGCAGTCCTTTGTGATTCAGGGTACTGGTGCAGTACTTTCTGATACATAAGCACAAACAAACTGACCAGGACCTTGTTCAGTGGTGAACAAGTGTTACCTGTTCACACCTGATGTTAACTTGTGTCTCACCAGTGGACACGTCACTTCACCCACAGCTACATTAAAACCTTATCAGAATACAATCAGACAGAGTTTCATCACATGATGTTTCAGGTGTAACGTGCTGAGGACAGACTGTCAGGAGGCATTCAGGCGCACACTGTGAATGATCAGCAGCCATTAGCCAGTAATCACAGGAGATCGTCTCCTCAGTCCTCATGACCTCAAGACCCCCTGAGGACGAAGTGAAGACGAGAACTAATGGAGAAGAAGAAATGATGTGAATGACATCATTGTCAGGCCAGTAAAGATGAGCAGAAGTGAACTGGACAGATCAGGTCTCACTGTGGACACTCGAGACACGTGTTAACACCAGGTGTAAATGGTCCAATGGAAGACGCATCTGGAATCTAACCACAGTCATAGGTGGTTTCTGCGACATGTGTCCTTAGCCACATTGAAGGACTGTTAACTCTCTGATGACCTCTGACCTGCTACAGTTTTATCATGAACCACAGTGTCTTGGTTCTTTCATAGTGAGATGAATCATCCACATGTTCTTACGTCCACTGACTATGTTTTCATTTTATGGCTGTTGTATCTGCTGCAGGTTGACCTCCTGACCTCACTAGCGACAAGCTAATAATGCTTAAAAATGCTGCTGAACCCGTTTTAGTTTGAAAACTCTGGGCTGTGAATCTGCCTTTTCTTATCACCACCGATGTTTCTGTTTGTATTTTTCTGAAACGAAGCAACCGATTGCAGAGAGAACAACCTGCTTTCACGGCCAGTGCACATGATTTGTCATGTGACATTCTCTATAGGTCCGTTAGTGTGCACTACTTCGATAAGAGATTGTTTAAGTTTGAAAACACCACCTTAAATGGAAACAGTAGTAATGTGGACAGGGCATGTGGATGAGATGGGCTGGATGTAAACAGCAGGTACCTGTTATGTAGCGTTGGGTTTAAAGGAGGTTTACTGCAACCAGAGATCATCTTAAAAAAAAAAAACAATCTGTTGATCAAGTCTTTGATGAGACATTCAAAGACATCACATGGGCCAAACAGTGAATGGAGTTATTCTCACAGTAAACAGCAGCTTAATAATGACAATAAGAGATAATGAATCGTTACGTGTCTGGGCACTGTGTCTGTTGGGATGGTTCTAGCAGCTGGTTCCACTTTGGACCTGGTTCCGTTCATTAAAAACCAGGGTTTATGATAAAATGATCTGACCTTCTCAGGTCATGATGCCTTCAGGAAACTCATGTTCATGTGAACGATGCCTGGTTTGGCAGTAAAAGTACAAAGGTTTTGTACTTATTTTAAGTAAGTGCTGCCAGTTTGTTAGTATTTTACTTGCCTGTGTACATTGTGTTACTGTCTTGGTAAAAGATCTGATGATATAATTTTTGATATTTGTTATTGACCAGTATTGATTGATCAGGACATACCACAGTGATTGTTTTGTTGTTCGGCTGGCAAGACATTCCTGTATTTTTTGTAACAAAAGAAATCATTCCAGCCCCTATCCCCTTACCCCGATCGCTCACTGTGTACACAAATAATGTTATTCCAATAAAAAAAATAAAATTATTAATAAAAAAAAAGTCACACAAAAGACAAAGGTCATGCAGCGCCTTGTACTGGAATGAGTTTTTTGTTTTAAAAAAAGCTTATTATGCTTATTCTTTCATGTGATGATTTTCTCGTAGTTACACAACTGTTTATTTTTCTTTGTTTCCTCTGTTTCTGTCATTACAGGGTGATGTGACACTGTGGTTGAAGCTACAGGAGGTTACGTGTTCCGTGTTCACCTGTGTCTGTTTGTGTTTCAGGAGCAGGATGTGACATCAGAGCTTGATAACTCTGAGTGGATTGGGTTCTGTGTTGGGACGTGTGTGTTCTGTGAGCCCAGCTCTGTTCAGAGACGTTCAGACAGCGTTGAGTTTAGTCGAGATTTATTATTTGAAACATCAGACAAGAGTTTTGTTGGTGAAACTGTTCCCAGACCAGATCTCAGAAGGAGATTGAATGCTCCCTTCTCAATCAGGGACTGGTGAGTTACAGAGTTGCAGTGTGTTGGGTGATAATAGTGACAGGTGGCGAACAGGTGATGGGTTGAGTGTGACTCTGCCTCCAGTCAGACAGACATGTGATTGGTCTCAGATGTCCTCCTCGATGACCTTTACGAAGACTTTGGCAGTGGAGGATGACCCCAGAGATCTGAGAGACAGAGACTGGTTTTAGTTTTTTAGTTGTGAGGCCTGTTCTGATCCAGGATCAGTTTGAGGCTGATGACCTGCTTGTCAACATGATGACTTTGTTCTCGATATGATGCGAAAAGAAGAAAAGTTTCCTGCAGGTAAGTTTAACAACAGTATGATCACATGACCAGTCGTTACAGACACACTGAGGATAAAGATGGATGTCTCACTAAAATGTGATGGATGAATGATTGATTGATTGATTGATTGATTGATTGTCAGTGAGCCGTAGTTCTCACTCTGGACTCTTTGAATCTGTAAATCTCTTACTCGACTCCCTCTCCATCCAGCAGCCTCCTGTACTCGGCGATCTCCAGCTCCAGCCTGGTCTTGATGTCCAGCAGCGTCTGGTACTCCTGCCCCTGACGCTCCAGATCAGCTCTCAGCTGCATCAGCTGCTCCTCCATCATGGTCACCTGGTTCTGGAAGCCCGACAGCTGCATGGCGTAGCGGCTCTGGATTTCAGCCAGTGTGTTTTCAAGAGACGCTTTCTGCCGAGAGGGGTGGATCAGATGGGTTAGAGGACACAGACCGGACAACCAGTTGTAAGCAGTAGTAAACAGTTAACAAATAATGAACTGCACCTTACATGTCCAATGGAATTTTACAAAATAATTTGGGGTTTCTGATCAAATTCTCTGTCTGTGTCTCCTCATCGTGTTTCCGATGTCTAATCCACAATTAATTACTGATACGAGATGCAGTCATTCATCAACAGACGTCTGTGTGAGAGGACAATCATCTCTTCACGCTGCTCTCACCATGCTGAGCTGAGACTGAAGCTCGATCTCCAGAGCCTGAAGCTGACTCTTCACTTCCTTCACCTCAGATGTCGATGACTTCAAACTCATCTCTGTGGTGGCCACTTCCTTAGTCAGTTCCTCTGACTGGCAGGGAGAGGACAAACAAGACAAATGAAGAAAACGTGCAGGTTTGTTGATCTGCCTCCATCAAAGACACTTTTCCTGCCCACCTTGGACTGGAACCACGAGTCCAGGTCTCTGCGGCTCTTGGCGGCGACGGTCTCATAGTGCTCTCTGATCTCCTCCATGACTCTGGTGAGGTCCTCCTGAGGAGCAGCATCCACCTCCACGTTCACCTGACCGCTCATCTGGTTTCTCATTCCCAGCAGGTCCTGCAGGGGGGTTTCACATGACTGGATTAGGACTGATCCTGGATTGAACATACACGCTGGCGAGGTAAATGTGGCGACGCTGAAACTACTGAAGAACCAGAAGTCTTACTCACACTTTGAACAAATAAACATTTGTTTGTAAATGTTAAATTGTGCGTTGGTGGAATCTGTTAGGCCAAACTGTGGGTTTGTGTTGAGTGAATTCAGTGAGTTGAATAGTTTCAGATTAGTGATGAATTAATATACCTGTCATGTTATTTATTTACATTGTGTGGATTGATATCTTTTCACAGGTGGGGGCAGCAGTACCTCCTCGTGGTTCTTCTTCATGGACTCCAGCTCGTCCCTCAGACTGTCGATCTGCATGCTGAGGTCGGTCTTGGCCGCACCCAGCTCCCCGAGCAGCATCTTCAGCCCGGCGATGTCGGCCTCCACCGACTGACGCATGGACAGCTCGTTCTCGTACCTGCAGGAGGTGAGTTTGTCGAACCATCAGCAGAGTTTTCAACTCATTTGATGATGTTGTTCCTAAAGGACTTGTATCAGATCTCTTCTGCTCAGCCACAGCAGAGAACCCATTTTACAATGGCTGATAACACGAATTATACTCTGACCCATGTTATTGACCCCGATCAGAACCTAGTGTGTTTCTCCCAGTGGCCACTAGATAGCACTGCTGCGTAGGTTCATCTGTGGTCTGATAGAAAAAGAGCTGAACCATTCATCTGATGCAAAGGTAAGAAAACCTTTGTGTCGCTGTGAATGAAACATTTTTGTATTTGTGTTCCTTTAAAGAAAGCTAGAGAGAAAGAAATACAAACAGTTACACAAACTATTCAAAATACAGCGTAAAAATGAAAAAAGAAAAAATCAAAGACATAAAAACAGAAAGAAAAATGTCAAGAAATGAAAACAAAAAAGAAACCAAGAAAGAAAAAGCCAATGAATCAGTGTCCTACTTGACTCGGAAGTCGTCCTGAGCCAGCTTGGCGTTGTCGATGCTCAGCAGGACCGTTCCTTTGGCGATGATGGCGTCCTGGATCTGACAAGTGATACAGGATCCAACGCATGAAATATATGTTTACGTTTGTGTTTTCTTTTTTTCTTTGAGCCTCGTGACAGGAGAGAACAAACAGCAGCAGAGGTGCGTTCACTGACACCCGGGTGTGGTTGACCTACCAGCTGCACATCTCGCAGCCTCAGTTTACTGACGTCATCACTCGTTTGTTCTTTACGTGTTTGCAGTCATTTATATTGGATTTATCGATCAAATGATCAAAAGCAATCTTTTATTTAATTTTCTAATAATCAAAGGAATTCAGGACGAAAATAAATTACTTTTACTAACAAACAATACGCATAATAAAATATTATTAAAATAATGAGAATGCAATAAAAAAAGATAATTGTCCCTATGTAATTATGTAACTATGTAATTGTTACAACTTTTCAATATGAATTATCTTCTGTACTTTTAACTTTTTTCTGTTTTGTGTTTTGTCAGAGAAAAATGAAAAACTGTGGGTAACAGAAGCTGATCAGCGAGATGAACGGTCTCTGAACCAGAACTACAACGATGCTCCTCTTACCTTGCCCTGCAGGTCTGCAATGGTGGCGAAGAAGGCGCTGTAGTCCCTGGTGCTGGGGCCGACCTTGCTCTCCACAAACTGTTTGATCTTCAGCTCCAGCTCGGCGTTGGCCTTCTCCAGTGCAGCCACCTTGGCCAGGTAGGCGGCCAGGCGGTCGTTCAGGTTCTGCATGGTGAACTTCTCATTGCCAATGATGCTGTCGTCCATCGCCATTGCTCCACCGCCGCCGAAACCTGCTCCTGCTCCACCACCGAAGCCGCCACCCCCGCCAAAACCTGCTCCCCCGCCGAAGCCATACCCGCCACCACCACCACCAGAGGAGAAGCTCTTTCTGGCCTGGGAGACCCTAACACCAACGCCACCTGCTCCTCCCGACATACTCATGGAGCTCATGCCTCCACCATAGGCGTGGCCCAGACTGCCACTACCTCCACCACCCATCCTGGAACTCCATGAGGAGAAGCGTGTGGCCATGGCGTTGACTGAGAAAAAGGAAGAGGTGTCTGCAGGTCTGTCTTCTCCGATGGAGGCTGTGCGAGAGGAGAGAAGTGAGGAGAGGCACATCACTTTGCTCCTTTTAAGGATGCTGCTCAGGGGGGCGGTGCTGCCACAGGTGGGGGGCAGGGTCAGCAAACCACACCCACGCACCCACCCAGGGAGGAGTGTGACTATATGTACCTGAGTTCATTCTCTCCACGACACAGTGTAGTCCTCAGGTTCTGCTCAGAGTGGCCCAGGTGTGTGTCCATCATTCACACTCATGTTCTCACACTGCTAAAAACTGATCCACTTCTGAATCTGAATGAACTAAAGAAGAAGAAGGTCACAGGGGTCACGTGACCCCTGTTTAAACTTGTCATCCCGACATCATCAACCCAAACATCCCTCAGCTGTATCAGACGCAGGCACCTGAGGTCATCTGGAAATCAGTGATCAGAGATACTTAACTGTACAATGGAGTACTTCTACTGTGACTGCATGGACCTGTACCTGCAGTACCTGTACCGTTCTGCTTGCACGCAAGTACCACTAGCAGCTAAAGCTAGTAGTACTTGTGTGCATGTAAAAAGTAGGAATGTAAATCTAAAAGTATTTTCAAAAGATTGTCAGCTTCACGTACTTGATGTATGTGTAGACGTATGTGTAGATGTATGTGTAGACGTATGTGTAGACGTATGTGTAGATGTACGTATATGTAGATGTATGTGTAGACGTATGTGTAGACGTATGTGTAGACGTATGTGTAGATGTATGTGTAGACGTATGTGTAGATGTATGTGTAGACGTATGTGTAGATGTACGTATATGTAGATGTATGTGTAGACGTATGTGTAGATGTATGTGTAGATGTATGTGTAGACGTATGTGTAGATGTATGTGTAGATGTATGTGTAGATGTATGTGTAGACGTATGTGTAGACGTATGTGTAGATGTATGTATATGTAGATGTATGTGTAGATGTATGTGTAGATGTATGTGTAGACATATGTGTAGATGTATGTGTAGATGTATGTGTAGATGTATGTGTAGTCGTATGTGTAGATGTATGTATATGTAGATGTATGTGTAGATGTATGTGTAGATGTATGTGTAGACGTATGTGTAGATGTATGTATATGTAGACGTATGTGTAGACGTATGTGTAGACGTATGTGTAGACGTATGTGTAGACGTATGTGTAGACGTACGTATGTGTAGATGTATGTGTAGACGTATGTGTAGATGTATGTATGTGTAGACGTATGTGTAGACGTATGTGTAGACGTATGTGTAGACGTATGTATATGTAGATGTATGTATATGTAGATGTATGTATATGTAGATGTATGTATATGTAGATGTATGTGTAGATGTATGTGTAGATGTATGTGTAGATGTATGTGTAGATGTATGTGTAGACGTATGTGTAGACGTATGTGTAGACGTATGTGTAGATGTATGTGTAGACGTATGTGTAGACGTATATGTAGATGTATGTGTAGACGTATGTGTAGACGTATGTGTAGACGTACTGTATATGTAGATGTATATGTAGATGTATGTGTAGATGTATGTGTAGATGTATGTGTAGATGTATGTGTAGACGTATGTGTAGATGTATGTGTAGACGTACTGTATATGTAGATGTATATGTAGATGTATGTGTAGATGTATGTGTAGATGTATAGTCGTCCCTCTGTCATGTTGCAGCAGGTAAAGGTGGAACTCAGTCATCTGTAACGTGCTCAGATATTATTATTGTACTCAGTTGTGTTTCTGCCCTCTGGGTTGTGTTATATAAGTCACTGCTGTTCTCAGTCTAATCTGCTTTCTTACAGTACAAAGAGCCCAAAGAGCAAACTGTGCCCCCCCCCCCCCCCCCCCCCCCCCCCCCCCCCCCCCCCCCCCCCCCAACGTTCATGTTCTCACCTGTCACCTGTCAGCGTCCTTCCTCAGGTGTACGTGGGGGACAACGCCCTGCCTGAGAGAGAGAGAGAGAGAGAGAGAGACAGAGAGAGAGAGAGAGAGAGAGAGAGACCACTGACCTGATTGTGCGTGCGCGTGTGTGTGTGTGTGTTATAAATACATGTGGCATATTGACAAATGTCAATATACCTTAGCTAGCTTAGTTAGCTTTTATCCCTTGTCAGTGGTTCCGGTACCAGTGGTACAACTGTCTGTGTACCTGTCTGTGTACCTGTCTGTGTACCAGTGGTACAACTGTCTGTGTACCTGTCTGTGTACCAAACACTTTGTCTGTTTATCTCTACAGACTGAGGACATTTTGTATGAAGTATTTGACTTATATACCACACAGGTATTTCCTACAGTAGGTACACTCCTGCAGTGACACATGAGTAAGGAGGTGGTGTATTTAAATCCTGTTGGTTGCCATGGAGACGTAAGAGAAGTGAAGTGACTGTGATTGTCCTGGTGTTTGTTCATTAGCGTGCGTCACGTTGCACAGCTGGAGCTGATGTTTCGTTCGATCTGTGCCTGCTATCGTCCAGTGTTTGGTTCAGTTAATCATTTGACTGTTTGTGTTGTTTTTGTGTTTATTATTTCCACTGCTTCCTCGAGCAGCGAGCAGCGAGCAGCGAGCAGCGAGGATCGAGGAGCGAGGATCGCTCACCGCGATGTCTTGAAATGTTTCATTTCTGTGATGTGAAAAAAAGAAAATGCTGCAACGAGAGTCGTTTTATCAGCTCATTGTGTTGAATCCAAAACAAAATGAGAGGAACTGAAGTGAGAAGTGATGTGTGTGTGTGTGTGTGTGTGTGTTTTCATCTGCAGATCTGAGGAATGAACATTTCTCTGCTTAACGGGTTGTGATCTGCTGTCACACGTAGAAGCTTCAACCCTGCAGCCACAACTGCTCCGAACCCTGAACCATGGCAGTGATTTATGAGCTCATGTCGCTGCATGTCGATGTACAGGTATGTTTGTATTAACAGCTCCAGTCTGAACTTATATTCCTGCACTTACTCTGCTGCTGCTGCTGCTGCTGACTCAGACCACGGCCTGACTCAGACCACGGCCTGACTCAGACCACGGCCTGACTCAGACCACGGCCTGACTCAGCAGTCAGACACCCACAGCGAGCTGAAGGGAAAATCTTGTCTCATGGTTTGAGTGGGACGTCAGAGAGAATGCTCCTCAGCGTCTGATGGACAACGTTAGAGAAGAACATTTTCAAAGCAGCTTTATTTCACCATTTACAGGCAGGAACTGGGGGCCTTGCTCAGGGGCCTTGCTCAGGGGCCTTGCTCAGGGGCCTTGCTCAGGGGCCTTGCTCAGGGGCCTTGCTCAGGGGCCCAGGTTGGTGCAGACGGCAGGATTTGAGCCCCCGCTCTCATGCTCTCGAGCTTAACGCTCTGACCATTAGCCTACCACTCTGTTATAGAGACAGAACCCTGAATCATGCACCGGGTCAAGACCGACCAGTCCTGAAACCAGTCTGAATCATGATGTTGACGGTCCAACATCTCCACCTCATTATGGTGCATGATCAGAAGGTCTGAGGATCACCTTCATCATGCTCTGGGATCAGCAGACATCTGACCTCTGCCCTGTGGTGTTCAGATGGGGGTCATTCTGCTCTTCAGTTACAGTCTGGGGTCACGCTGAGTTCAGTGATGTTAATCCAGAAGAATAATCTGAGGTGAATCATCTGCCACTCTGTGTATTGTTTAGTTTTTATCCCTAAAGACTTCAGGCTCTCCTCCACTGTCTAACCTTCATCCATAACCGTGACCACACCTCAACTCTGACTGAATCTCAGCTCCTGCAAAGCCTCTGTCAATCAACATCAACAATGAAACAAGTCGGGACAGAAACCACCGGGCTCCTGATCAGGAATCAGAAGATAAAGAGGAAACTGCCGTTCGTTCCTCCCTGTTGTTCTCCTCACTCATCTACGCCCTCAGAACCTCAACCTGTGGACGCGTCACAGCATCAGCACGCTGACGCCTCCCGATGGCTAACAGCAGCTAACCTCACATACCTGTCAGCCGCCGTTTGGTCAGGGTTAAAGAGGATTCTGATTCTAATGGCAGCGTATTATTATGACCTCCTGTAGCTGAAGAGGTTTTTGTGTTTCTTATATACAGTGTACCTGACACTGACACCTCCACCAC
This sequence comes from Trinectes maculatus, assembly GCA_016785345.1. NCBI lineage: Eukaryota > Metazoa > Chordata > Actinopteri > Pleuronectiformes > Achiridae > Trinectes > Trinectes maculatus. The sequence continues at coordinate 235,036 of JAFBJQ010000754.1, forward strand.
ACACAGGTCACCAGCGTCAGAGAAGAATGAGCCGCTGGCGACTGTCACATCATTAACAGATCATATATGAGATCGGCTTGTAGGTTGACACCGGTCTTACATAACGGCAGCTGGAGGTGGGGGAGGGGCTGACCATTATTACAGCAATAAATGTTGGGGCCTGTCGTGTATCAACGGTCTGTCGTGTATCTGGTGCCTTCCCGGCCTCTGCAGACCTGCAGCTCACCTCCTGCAGGGTCCAGAACAAAACCCATCGAGTTCCTCTTCTTTTTTCCGTGGGAAGAAGAATGAGGTCAGGTTGTCATTGTGCAATGTGCCCTGATGTGAGAGCCAGCTGAGAGTCTTCTCTCTGTTGTCTGTAGGTGAGATGATGGATGACGCCCAGAGGGAGGACGAGTTTCATCTCAGCTGCGACGAGTGAAGCAGCTGCAGCTGCCAAAACCCCACCAGCTCTAAAAGCCAGGACCAGCAGGGGGCAGCGTGGTCTCTCTGCTGGGTTTGTCCCTGACAGTAACGCACATCTTATTTCAGGAATGTCAGTCACCTTCCTCTGATTGATAACTGTGATGGATATGATGAAGTTTTCTTTCAGGTTTTACTTTAACGGGCGACACAGTGTGTGAGGAGGCGTGTGACTGGTTGTTGGTCTCTGTGTGTATCAGGCCTGTGATTGGCTGATGTCACAGTCAGTGAGATGATGAGAATCATTCGAGGACGTGACTTTGTATTAAAGGCTGAATTAAAAAGGAAGAGACCTTCTCTCGACGCACACATCACTCCTGCTGTGATGTGTGCGTCTGAGCTGTGATGTGTGCGTCTGAGCTGTGCTGTGTGCGTCTGAGCTGTGATGTGTGCGTCTGAGCTGTGCTGTTGTGTGACAGAGAAACAGAGACACTGCATTGGATTTACATCAACTCTCTTTTTATTGGCAGATGTGACTTTCTCCTGTGGACGTTGCCTGTTGCAGCAGCGTCTCAGCGTCTCAGGAAGCTGGAGGCAGCTGTGCTGGAGGAGGAGGACACCACCTTCCCATCAACCACCTCCTCCACCACTGTCACCACCCGCTTGGTCTTGGTGGTGGTGGAGGAGGAGGTGCTGGTGCTGTGGAGCAGTCAGAAAACAGCTGAGGTATGTTGTCTTTCTTTTATTCTGTTTCACTGTGTAAATGTTGTTTCTTATTGACACTTTACTTCTTAGTTACTCACTAATTACCTTCATCGACCTATTGACCTATTGCTATATTTACATGTAATTACAGCTGCGTTCAGTTGAAGAGTAAATCACTCATTACCACATGACTACCGTGTACATTTACTTACCACTGAGGTTATATCATTTAATTACAGACCTAATATTTATTACTTATGACTTATTCTTGTGAGTTAATGTATTTCTCGTTAATGACATTAATTAATCACAATTTCAGTAACAGTGACTACTTCCTTCCTGATGATGGCGCCTCACCTGCTGACGGCCTCTCCGTCCAGCAGCCTCCTGTACTCGGCGATCTCCAGCTCCAGCCTGGTCTTGATGTCCAGCAGCATCTGGTACTCCTGCCTCTGACGCTCCAGATCAGCTCTCAGCTGAATCAGCTGCTCCTCCAGGGACGACACCTGGAGGTCCGTCTGCACAGGACACGTGGACAAATTAATAAACAGAAAAGGTGGAGGTGTTTGACCTCTGCGTCCACAGAGAGGAGACATGGGCGTCACCTTGGTCTGGAACCAGCTCTCCAGGTCTCGGTGGTTCTTAGCGGCGATGGCCTCATAGTGCTCTCGGATCTCCGCCATGACCTTTGTCAGGTCCTCTCCTGGAGGTGCGTCCACCTCCACATGGACCTGTCCAGTCATCTGAGCTCGCATGGCCAGCATCTCCTGCAGAAGAGAGTTGTGTTGTTGGTGTCATAAACAGCACAAACACTAGAGGTCGCTACTGTTTCTCCTGTTGTCCCTGGTCTGAATGATTATTATCATCATCATCATAATCATCATCATCATCATCATCATCATTATTATTATTATCATCATTATTATCATTATCATTATCATTATTATTATTATATTATTACTGTAAGAAGTCATTTGATTGCACAGCAGAGTTTAATCTGAGTTAGAGAAATATTTGCTGATTTTTATACGCTTCCCTTTTTCAAATTGAAAATATTTTGTTTTCAGCTGCAGGATTCTTCTTCTTCACGTTTAGGTTTCCTGTTTATTTCCATTTATTTACCTTTTCGTTAGCGTTCTCATGGCATCAGTGGAGAGGAAAGCGACTGCAGGTGTGAATGTGTGTGTCTGGTTGTGTTTTAGGCTCTGCAGTGTG